>LPNX010305848.1:8097-18935 GCA_001517045.1 Pseudotsuga menziesii
CCAGCTCTGGGTATGTTACACATTCCTAATGCACTTCTTTACTTGTAAGGAAAATGTCTTCATAACATAAACCTTCTTAGGTATGCCTTGAATCCTTGTCTGATTCCCTTAGCTATCTGTGCACAACATTGACTTGTGTAGACAATCGAGCATGACATGATGTTGTTCCATCCAGTCCATTCCAATAAGTGTTAAGATTTCATATGCTAGACTAGATTCAATAATATTCAATTCAAAATCACAATGGTATCATATCAAGAATCACTGATAGAAACACAATCATGAGATAGACACAACATTTATCCTCGGAAACCCTCAAGGGGAAGAAAACCCAGCAAAAAGTTCCTCTGTATAAGATGTACAAAAGAAAACCTCAAAAACATGTGTTCTCCTCGTTTTGTTCTGTCTCTATCTCTCTCTCCTATGGGATACTCAAGTGAGTGAGTCTATGTTCAAACAAGAACCACAACTCCTCTATTTATACACAATGAGTCAACTAACTTTTACACTAGAAAATTCACCCCACTCAACTGTCTCAACTGACTTCACCTATGAAGACTCAAAACAATATATTAGATTATTTATTAGAGTACTAGAGACCCAACACAAGTGGAGGCTTTACCTCATTACTCTATGATGACCAAATACAATAGTAACACCCCATCGAAGGAACAATAAAATACATTTAGAATATCCTTTGAAGTTACAATATTTCAACACTCCCCCTTAACAAGGTGTTATTCTACTGAAAACATCATCATAGACTATAGGAGAACAGAGAAACAATTACAATAGTACAATGAGGTATTACATCTATACGTCATAGAAAGTTTTTCACAATCAGTAACTGGAACAGTTACTCTTCATCTTCTGCATCACATGATCACTTGATCCTTTTTGTAGAAACGCTTCGATCTTTTGATCCTTCATAGCAGCACTATGATCTTTTATATCCTTTGTAGTAGCACTTCGATCTTCTTGATCCTTTATGCCAACACTTTGATCATCTTGATCCTTTGCAACAACACTTCCATCTTCTTGATCCTTTGCAGCTGCACTTCAATCTTCTCGATCCTTTACAACAGCACTTTGATCTTCTTGATCCTTTGTAGAAAAACTTAGATCTTCTCAACCCTTTGCAGCAGCTCTTCGATCTTGTGAATCAGCCTTTCTATCTTCTCGATCCCTTATAGAAGCACTTCAATCATTTCAATCCCTTTGCAGCAGCACTTCGATCCTTTCGATCCATTGCAGCAACACTTTTATCCTTCTTGATCTTTTGTAGTCGCACTTCGGTCTACTTGACCCTTCACCATTGTAATTCGATCTGCTTGATCCTTTCCAACCATGCTACCTGTAGTACACATGATCTATTTGTGGGATGATCAATCTTGATCACTTTAGAATATAAGTATAAGGACGATGCAATCCTCCATTAGCATGTTACATGAAATCAATTATCTGAGTTGTCTACAACTAAATGTACATCTCTAACGTACCGAGTGCTGTCCCTATCATCCATGAGGACTCATCGTAGACCATCGATACCAAATAGGTTAAGACCACTCCCAAGTGAGTGTTATACTACGGTATCTACACTTGTGTGTATGCATACTCTTCCAACAAAGAGTATTGTCTACAGAGCATGTAATGTCCCGGTTTTGACCCCGTTACATTAGATGTATATGATGTATATAATGTAAAGGATCATGGTGTGGAGCTAAAGGCCAAGGCCCCACCATTGATCGGTTATGCTATGTTCTGGATTTAAATTGTCACCGATGGTATATCGGGGCATGCGGCATATATTATATTGGTCATCATGTAAATATGCATCTATAATTAAAATGAACACAACCAGCTACGGTCGCAGCAACTAAATCGAATGGGGCATGATTTTCCCAAGGATAAGGATGTGTGGGGGAATTTGTCAAACCTTGAGCCAAAAGGGGGAAAAACCCATGTGTCATCCTCTTTTGTTTTATTCCAACCACCTTCAGTTAATAATTTCTGCTGGTGGTTGAAGCAGTTAATGATTTTGGGAGTGGGGTGGCAGGACTATCAATCCTCACCCACACGCACACTCTACCATGATTTTGGCTGTTCTTCTCCTCACGCAGACTCTCCTTCCTCTCCATGAGCTGCTGAGCACCCAAGAACTGCAAAATTCGTGTCCTTCCTGTTGTTGTGCATCCACGGACAAAAATGGAGCTATTTTTCTCCTCACATAGGGCCTCCATTGCTGTACATTCTCATGCAGAGGGATTCCCTTCCCGTTTCTTATCTTCACGCATAGGAATTTCTTGGTTTCCCCACGTTGTTCTTTCCCCTACGGAATCGTGGATGTTGTGGCTGTATTTTTTCCCTCCCAGATTGATTTGTGGGTCTGCATTGTCTGTTGCTCATGCACGGGTTGGGAGGCCGTGATTTAATTCCCAGCGTGGCCTGTGTATGTTTTCCCCAGCGATTTGGTTGCCCAGGACGACTGTGTTCTTTCCCCTGTTGCGATTGTTTTACTGTTGCTTTGGAACGGTCGGGAGTGGCTCAGGAATTGTCTTCCTATTAAGCTGTAACAGCTGATTAGTTGCATAGGTGCAATGGTTGGTATTTGGACTGTGAGAGGAGCAAGGATGTTGGCTTAGTTTTGCTTGATAAACTTGGTGGATGGAACCACATAGACAGAGCTAGAGGGCTGGCCTTCTTCTCCATCACCCCGGAATAGCACTGGAAGGGAATGCATGGCCTGGGGGACTGTGTAGCAGAGAAGGGACTGATTCCTTGTGTTGGGTGTGGATGGGTGTCTTAGAGGTCAGGCTAGTTCTAGTGTATCTTTTCTTGGCTTTGTAATGAGCCCACCAGCTTAGCAATTTTCCTTCTCCATCCCCTTAATGGCCTGATAAACCCAACTGTGTTGGCTTGGCTGTGTTTTGTATATCCTTGGCTATGTGTAAGCCTGCTAGTTCCCTTATTCCTTGGAGAATCATGCCCAGCTAGGGGGTGGCAGCGTTGCTGAGAGATTAAGGAGCACACTGGCCTATGGTTCGGTGGAACGTTGCAGTGACGTAGCTGGTTGCGGAGCAAAGCTTTCATAAGATAAGTAATCTTGTGTATTTTACCTCTGCAATTCTATATTTACTGATTAATTAAAATGAAATGAACATGTTAAATGAATGCTTGGATGAATGAATGTTTTTTTCCACTGTGCTTGGTAGATAATTTCATCTATGCATGTTTAAGCATTCTCTTTTAACAATTATTGTGAATTTCATGTTCATGGGGCTCTTAGCCCGGTCTGATAAAGCTTGTAGTCACGTCCTCTTCGCTGATCGGAGGCATGGGGATGTGACAGCATGGTATCAGAGCTCTAGGTTGCAGCAATGGGCCTCTATAGGCCAAGGAGGAACTAGCAGAGGTGTATTTCATTCTGCTCAGCAGAAGTCAGAATGTGAATGACTATAAAATTGAGAAAATTTGGCTAAGTGTTGGAGCAGTCGGAGCAACCAATGGAATGGACTTCCGCCATTGCGGAAGGATTGGAATTTCCAAGGAGCCGCCATTGCGGATGTGAAAGTGACTAAACTTCCGACCGGAAATTGGTCCAACTGCCAACAGATGCCATATTCAGCGGAAAGGAGTGAATTGGACTTACCACCGACAGCCGACGTGGTCAAAGAGAGATGAAATTTTCAAAAATTTGTCTAAGTATGGGAAATCGGAAGCGGGAGTGATCTCATGTCCGCCGTTGCGGAAGCAGAAGCATTAAGGCTTCCGATCCAAGAGTCAGCCAACGTCCGATGTTCAAATTTTTCTAAGTGCCAAATCGGAAGGATTCGGACTTTGGCGAGCCGCCGTTGTGGAAGTCAAAGTCATTTGGCTTCCGATCCAAAAGTCTGCTGACGTCCGACGTTCAAGTTTCTCTAATTGCCAAATCGGAAGAGAGAGTGTTCCGAGAGCCGATTCGGCGGAAGGAAGAATGGTCCGGGAGCCGATTCGGCGGAAGAAAGAATGTTCCGGGAGCCGATTCGGCGGAAGGAAGAATGGTCCGGGAGCCGATTCGGTGGAAGGAAGAATGGTCCGGGAGCCGATTCAGCGGAAGACAAAGTCATCCGACTTCCGATGTGGAATGACAACCGACGCCGAGAGCCACCGTTGCGGAAGGATTGGAGCTTCCAAGAGCCGCCGTTGTGGCTGCCTAAATGACCAAACCACCCGAAGCACAAAGGCTTCCGACAGCCGATCAGAAAGACAGCCGGCAACCGATTCTGCACAGGGAAAATTTGCGTTTTCGGTGGAATTTTTCCAGCCGATTTTGACTATTCCTCAGTGAAATTTTGAGCTGTTTTACAGAGAATTTTCAGGGCCAAAAAAGAGAAATTGGCAGTGAGCTAATGCGCCAAACTGCGCAAAAACAATAATTTATAATGTTGACCCCCGTCGTCCCCCTCAGATGGACATTCTTGGATGAAGAAAATTTTGTGTGTTTGGGCATTTGTAATTTTATGATTCTTCCAGGAAGAAGGTAAGTAATGTTGATTTGTATCAATGCATGCATCTAACGTTTGTGTTAATAACACGTTTGTAGAGTCATAGTCACTTTCCAGGGAAGTATTCCAGGTAGTGCAGTTTGGTAAGTAAGTGGTGGTTCAGTATGAGAACCCATGACGGATATGATGCTCGGGATTCTGATGAACATGCCCGAGATGCCATGGGAGAAAATGTCCGTAATAGAAATGATGACATTGAGTCTAATGGAAGGAGATTCCAAGAGACACCATCAGATGTTGCAGCCACTATGAGAAGCTTAATAAAATCCCAAGAAGAGCAGCATCACTTGAATGCTGCTATGTTGCAGAGTTTGATAGACTTGCAAAGAAAGATAGACTCCGGACGAGGTACAGCGAGACTAGAAGGCAATAAGAGCAGTACTAGGAGAAGGAGAAGAACTTCTAGTGGAACATCCGATTCGAAAGAATCCAGCGGGGATTCAAGTTCTTCTTCTCATAAAAGGAAAAGAAAAAGACACCATAGGGATCGCACTCGAGATGAATTCAAGAAGGAAAAACCTCCTACATTTGATGGTGAGGTAAAGACTGGACAAGAGGCTGAAGCTTGGCTTCTTAGGATTAAGAAGTACTTTCAAGTGCATGACTATTCAGGAAACATGAAGGCAAGAGTTGCCATATTCAATATGAATGGAAGAGCATCCATTTGGTGGGAACACTTCAAGCAAGTGAAGAGGATCAGTGAAAGGAGACTTAAGTGGAAGCAGTTCAAGAAGTATTTTAAGCAGAAATACCTCTCTGACAGGTATTATGATGACAAGATTAAGGAGTTCCATGAGCTGAGATTGGGACAGCAGACCATGGAAGAGTAAGCAAATAAGTTTTTGGAGCTGTTGAGGTATGTCCAGTACATTAGAGATGAAAAAGTGAAGGTCCAGCGTTTTCTGAGTGGATTACCTCAGTCTTACAAAGATAGAATTGAGTTTTATGAACCTAGAACTCTTGAGGAAGCAATAAGGAAGGCTAAGTATTGCTATGAGCAAAGCAAAGGTAAACCTGATTTCCATAAGGCATGGAAGGACAAGAACAATGAGAAGTTTGACCAGAGAAAGAAAGGTTTCAAACCTTCTAGCTTCAGGAATCAGCAGAAGCAGTCATCTCAAGATGTGAGTAAGCCAGTTGGAGTGACCGAAGAAAATCCTAAAGATCCCCAACAGAATAGAGGGCCACTTCAATGTTGGAAATGTGGAGGACCCCACATGTGTAGAAATTTTGCACTTGAGAATGAGAGTGTAAGGCCATCTTATAATGTTCAAGAAGGAGAGACAGTGGGTCAAGTAGCAGGGGCAGTCCCTAGGATTTATGCAGCACTGGAGGATTTCCAGGAAGATCACCAGTCAGCTGTGGTTGAAGTAGTAGGTAAGATTGTTGAGCTATCTGTTTCTATTTTGATTGACCCTGGTTCAGCGCACAATTACATTACTCCTAGAG
Source organism: Pseudotsuga menziesii (assembly GCA_001517045.1). Lineage (NCBI taxonomy): Eukaryota > Viridiplantae > Streptophyta > Pinopsida > Pinales > Pinaceae > Pseudotsuga > Pseudotsuga menziesii. Next base: position 14,091 of record LPNX010305848.1, read on the forward strand.
TAGTGGATATTTGTTCTTTTAAGAGAGTAAAGCATAGGAAGTCTTGGTTAGTTCAGCTAGCCACTGGAACTAAGAGAAAGGTTAGTGAAGTGGTAGAGAAATGCCCATTGGTCATGAATGGATTGGTCACTTGTGTTGATCTGAATGTTCTACCGCTTGGTTCCTATGATGTTCTCATTGGAATGGATTGGTTAGAAGCTCACAGGGTGAAGCTTGATTGCTACAATAAGACTTTTGAATGCATGAATGAAGAAGGAAACCTAGTAGTTGTGAAAGGCATTCCAAAGGTAATTTCAGTGAGGAAGATTTCAGCAATGCAGTTAAAGAAGTTCTGTAGGAAGGGTTGCCAGTTGTATGCATCTCAGGTTTTGGAGGAAATGAGAGATGAAACTCCTAGGTTGGAGGACTATCGGGTGTTACAGGAATTCAGGGATGTGTTCCCTAATGAGATTCCAGGGCTTCCTCCAAAGAGGGACATTGATTTCACAATTGAACTTGTGCCAGGAGCGGCACCAGTGTCCAAGGCACCCTACAGGATGAGTACACCAGAAATGCTAGAATTGAAGATGCAACTGCAAGAGTTGTTGGACAAGAAGTATATTCGACCGAGTGTGTCTCTTTGGGGAGCACCGGTTTTGTTTGTAAAGAAGAAAGATGGTACGCTCAGGTTATGTATTGATTACACACAGTTGAACAAGGTTACTGTGAAGAATAAATATCCTTTGCCTAGGATTGATGACCTCTTTGATCAAATGAGAGGAGCAAAGGTATTTTCTAAGATTGACTTGAGGTCTGGTTACCATCAGGTGAGAATCAAGGATGAAGACATTCATAAGACAACCTTCAGGACAAGGTATGGGCATTATGAGTTTGTAGTGGTACCCTTTGGCCTCACCAATGCACCAGCTACATTTATGTGCCTCATGAATAATGTCTTCAGCAGGTATTTGGACAAGTTTGTTCTTGTTTTCCTTGATGACATTCTTGTTTATTCCAAGAATGAGGAAGAACATGAAGATCATTTAAGATTGACATTGAGTTTGCTCAGGGAGCATCAATTGTACGCAAAACTGAGCAAGTGTGACTTCTATAGAGATAGAATTCAGTATTTGGGTCACATTATCTCAGAGGAAGGTATATCTATGGACCCTGAAAAGATAGAAGCCATTATGAATTGGCCTACTCCAAGAAATGTGACAGATGTAAGATCTTTCATGGGACTTGCAAGATACTACAGGAGATTCATTGAGGGATTATCCAAAGTTGCACATGAAATCACTTCTTTGCAAAATAAGGGGATGAAGTTCAAATGGACATCGAGGTGTGAAGAAAGCTTCTAGTAGTTGAAGAATCTTCTCACCAGTGCACCAGTATTGAAAGTTGCAGATCCAGAAAAAGATTTTGTGGTATGTACCGATGCATGCAGACAAGGGCTTGGAGGAGTCCTTATGCAGGGAAACCATGTGATATGTTATGAGTCAAGAAAGTTGAAGGAACATGAGAACAACTATGCCACTCATGATCTAGAGCTTGCAGCCATAGTACTTGCTCTCAAGATGTGGAGGCATTACTTGATGGGCAGGAGATTTGAGCTCAGAACAAACCATTGTGGTTTGAAGTATCTCTTTGATCAACCTACTCTGAATGCTAGGCAAGCAAGATGGATGGAGTTTTTATGTGAGTTTGATTTTGAAATCAAGCACATAAAGGGAAAGGAAAATAAGGTAGCTGATGCACTCAGCAGGAAAATGCAAGAAATGCATGTGGCATCTCTTAGTATTTGCCAACCAGATTTGAGGCAGCAGATCGTTAGTCATGCTGCTGGAGATGAATTGTATGAGCAGGTAAAAGACAAGTTGTAGCAGCAAAGTCTTGAGAAGAGGTATGAAGGATATAAATTGGAAGAAGATGGACTTCTCACTTATAAAGGCAGAATTTATATTCCAAATGTAGCAGATTTGAGGAGAGTTGTTATGGATGACATCCATCAAGCTCCATATTCTGGACACCCAGGATATCAGAAGACAATAGCTACAGCTAGAAAGCAATACTTCTGGCCAGGAATGAAAAAGGATATGGCTGAGTACATTTCAAGGTGTATTAAATGTCAGCAGGTAAAGGTTGAGCATCAACATCCAGCAGGATTGTTGCAGCCTTTGCCAGTTCCAGAATGGAAATGGGAAGTTATTTCCATGGATTTTATTACAGGATTTCCAATGACTTGGAGACAACATGATTCCATCATGGTTGTGGTAGACAAGTTGACTAAGGTAGCACATTTTATACCAGTTAAGTCTACGTATAAGGCTGGTGACATTGCAAAGATCTTCATGAAGGAGATTTTCAAATTGCATGGATTGCCTAAGGCAATAGTCTCTGACAGAGATGTCAAGTTCACTTCCAACTTTTGGAAGGGGTTGTTTGCAGATTTGGGTACAAAGCTAAACTTCAACACTGCATACCATCCTCAGACAGATGGTCAGACAGAGAGAGTTAATCAGGTGCTTGAAGATATGCTTCGCATGTATGTAATGGAAAAACCAACCAAGTGGGAAGATTACTTGCACTTGGTAGAGTTCGCCTATAACAATGGAAATCAAGCATCCTTGGGGATGAGTCCGTATGAAGATTTGTATGGAAGAAGGTGTAGGACACCAGTGACTTGGGATAATCTAGTGAACAGGGTTGTGCTTGGACCATAATTGCTCAAGGAAATGGAGCAAGAGGTTGTAAAGATCAGGCAGAAGCTGAAAGCAGCACAGGACAGACAGAAAATCTATGCAGATAAGCATAGGGTGAACAGGGAGTTCAGTGTTGGGGATCACATTTACCTCAGAGTGAGGGCAAGGAAGAGTTCCTTGAAGCTTGGTAGCTATGCCAAGTTGTCGCCTATATATTGTGGGCCGTTTGAAGTGCTTGAGAGAATAGGGCCAGTTGCATATAGACTTGCATTGCCTGCTAGCACTAGAGCTCATAATGTTTTTCATGTTTCTTTGCTTAAGAGATATGTACATGATCCTAACCATGTGATAAATTGGGATGTGATTGAAATCGAACCCGAGGGAGAGTTCCGAATCGAGCCAATGCACATCCTCGACAGGAAGGTCACCATGCTCCGGAACCGAGCCATAGGGCAGTTAAAGGTGCAATGGGAGCACTACGGACCTGAAGAGGCTACATGGGAGCTAGAGGATGCCATGCGATTGGCACATCCATTTTTGTTCAATTCTGCGGAACACTGAGGCGATACCAGTGTAGCATTTTGTTCAATTTTGTAAGCACTGAGGGCAGTGCTATTGAAGGGGGAGGGGAATGTAATGTCTCAAGTTTGACCCCATTACATTAGATGTATATGATGTATATAATGTAAAGGATCATGGTGTGGATATAAAGGCCAAGGCCCCACCATTGATCGGTTATGCTATGTTCTGGATTTAAATTGTCACCGATGGTATATCGGGGTATGCGGCATATATTATATTGGTCATCATGTAAATATGCATCTATAATTAAAATGAACACAACTAGCTACGATCGTGGCAACTAAATTGAATGGGGCATGCTTTTCCCAAGGATAAGGATGTGTGGGGGAATTTTTCAAACCTTGAGCCAAAAGGGGGAAAAACCCATGTGTCATCCTCTTTTGTTTTATGCCAACCACCTTCAGTTAATAATTTCTTCTAGTGGTTGAAGCAGTTAATGATTTTGGGAGTGGGGTGGCAGGACTGTCAGTCCTCACCCACACACACACTCTACCACGATTTTGGTTGTTCTTCTCCTCACGCAGACTCTCCTTCCTCTCCACGAGCTGCTGAGCACCCAAGAACTGCAAAATTTGCGTCCTTCCTGTTGTTGTGCATCCATGGACAAAAACAGAGCTATTTTTCTCCTCACGCAAGGCCTCCATTGCTGTGCATTCTCACGCAGAGGGATTCCCTTCCCGTTTCTTATCTTCACGCACAGGAATTTCTGGGTTTCCCCATGTTGTTCTTTACCCTACGGAATCATGGATGTTGTGGCTGTATTTTTTCCCTCCCGGATTGATTTGTGGGTCTGCGTTGTCTGTTGCTCACGCACAGGTTGGGAGGCCATGATTTAATTCCCAGCGTGGCCTGTGTATGTTTTCCCCAGCGATTTGGTTTCCCAGGACGACTGTGTTCTTTCCCCTGTTGCGATTGTTTTGCTGTTGCTTTGGAACGGTCGGGAGTGGCTCAGGAATTGTCTTCCTATTAAGCTGTAACAGCTGATTAGTTGCATAGGTGCAATGGTTGGTATTTGGACTGTGAGAGGAGAAAGGATGTTGGCTTAGTTTTGCTTGATAAACCTGGTGGCTGGAACCATACAGACAGAGGTAGAGGGCTGGCCTTCTTCTCCATCACCGCGGAATAGCACTAGAAGGGAATGCAGGGCCTGAGGGACCGTGTAGCAGAGAAGGGACTGATTCCTTGTGTTGGGTGTGGATGGGTGTCTTCGAGGTCAGGCTATTTCTGGTGTAGGTGTTCTTGGCTTTGTAATGAGCCCACCAGCTTAGCAAATTGCCTTCTCCAGCCCCTTAATGGCTTGATAAACCCAACTGTGTTGGCTTGGTTGTGTTTTGTATATCCCTGGCTATGTGTAAGCCTGCTAGTTCCCTTATTCCTTGGAGAATCATGCCCAGCTCGGGGGTGGCAGCATTGCTGAGAGATTAAGGAGCACGCTGGCCTATGGTTGGGTGGAACGTTGCAGCGATGTAGCTGGTTGCGTAGCAAAGCTTTCATAAGATAAGTAATCTTGTGTATTTTACCTCTGCAATTCTATATTTACTGATTAATTAAAATGAAATGAACATGTTAAATGAATGCTTGG
>LPNX010305848.1:19035-117910 GCA_001517045.1 Pseudotsuga menziesii
TCTATGCATGTTTAAGCATTCTCTTTTAGCAATTATTGTGAATTTCATGTTCATGGGGCTCTTAGCCCGGTCTGATAAAGCTTGTAGTCACGTCCTCTTCGCCGGTAGGAGGCATGGGGACGTGACAGAGCATATCTCGACTGCATACACAATGTCGAACCATCATAGAGTATCCATACCAAACATGTTAGGACCACTCCTAGGTGAGTTTTATACTATGGAATCCATGAGGACTCATCATAGAGCATCCATACCACTGGGGTTAGCACCAATCCCAAGAAAATGTTATTATATGGCACCTACATATGAATTTAGGAATACTCACCATAGAAGAGTATAGTGTGTAAGGAAGATCTCAAATCATACACAATGTCAGACCTGTTGTCTGTGAGGACTCATTGTAGAGCATCCAGACAACTGAGGTTAGGACCACTCTTGAGCGAGTGTTTAATCTACGGTATTCACAACTAAATGTGAGTACTCTCCATGTGAGAGTAACATCTTGGAGGGTCATCCTTTAGTTAGTAAGGACCACTCTCATGCATAGAGTGTTATACCTACCATCCTCAAGAGAGGGCACTATCATCCACAAATAAATGTCACACCATCATCATTGTCATCCATCATCGATGTCAATCTCATCATTACTCACCCTTTCATGGGAAGTTTCATATTATCAACCTACTCCCCCTTTGTTCGAGGAGAGTTCATGTGTTCAAACTGATATTACTTTTAGAATAAGTTCCATTCCTTCATCATTTGTAGTCCCATCACTTTTCATCCTTGTAAGAAAAGTCCTTTCAAACTACACAAAGGTTGTCACAGAAGTATTCAAACTTCACTCGAGATAGAGGCTTGGTCATTACATCAACAACTCGCTCATCGGTACTCACATACTAGAGATTGATGGATCCCTTTTGTACCATATACCTTATATTTACAATATCGGATTTTTATATGCTTTGATTTGTCATGGAACAACAGATTCTCTTTCATCTTTATACTCATAGAAAATGAGTGTGGTTTCCAACGCCATGTCAAATATTCCTGACATCATATTCTGAAGCCATATCACTTCACAACAAGCAGAGCAAGATACAATGTACTTTGCTTCATCCGTACTGAGAGCAACACTGGACTGTTTCTTACTAAACCATGAGATCATGGCGGATCTCAAAAAATAAAATCCACCTGAGGTGGTCTTTCTATCTGTGGCACTTCCTACCCAATATGAATCCATATAACCATACAAACTGTGGTCATGATCTCTCACATAGTACAGTCCCAGATCAATCGTACCTTTTAGGTACCTCATCACATGCTTTGCAGATATCAAGCGGACCCATCTAGTTTTAACGATACTGAAAGGTGTTCACAAGGTGTGCATTGTACTGAGTACGGACCATTTTATAAAAATTTTGAAATAACAGATTCACTACACCTTTAGACTTCATCAAGCACATGCAAGTCATCATGGTACAATCATCAATAAAAGTAACAAACCAACACGATCCACCAAAGGTAGTGATTTTGGATGGACCCCAAAAATCAGAATCTATGACCATAAAAGGAATTGGACTTTTATTCAAACTTAATGGAAATGAAGCATGATGGATTTTTGCAAGTTCACAAATGTCACAACGGAAACTAGAAACATTAAATTTTGCAAATAAACTAGGAAATAATTTCTTCAGGTAAACAAAAGAAGCATGCCCTAGACATCGATGCCATAACCAGATTTTAGATTTATTCTTCACCCCCTCAGAGCCATCCACCATTAAAGCTTTACACAACTTGTTCAAACTGTTTGACATGAAGTCCAAGTAATACAGATTTCCTCGCCTAACACCGCAACCAATCATTTTCCTCGTTCGGATGTCCTTAAACACACAAAAATCACGCCAAAAAATTACAACACAAAGTAAGGTAGTGGTGATTTGGGAAACTAACAACAGATTATAATGCAGAGAGGAAACAACTAAAATAGAATCTAGATTCAAAGTATCAGTGAGAGTGAAAGACCCTTCTCTAATAACTAGGTTTCAAGAGCCATTGGCAGTGGAAACAATTTTTTGTGAGGACGATTTAAGGGGTTAGACCTATCTAGAATCAAAGGTCATATGATCCGTAGCACCGGAATCAATTATCCTTGCACTATTAGAGACAAGTGTAGAAATATTTGAAACCTTACCACCATTACCTGTCATTGTTGCTAATGCCGAGACCTGACCAACAACACCATCCACTATCTTGTTTCGACAACTGTAACACTGGAGGTCCTTTTGGAATTCTTCTTCCGTGAATCTTACATATGATCCCACCATTCTGGATACCCCACAAGTTCAAAGCAGTGGCTCTTGGTATGACCAGTTTGATTGCAATGAGGGCATTTGTAGGTGTATTTAACGGCACCATCAGTGTTCTTAGGATGGATTTAAGAAGTTCGGTTCTTATTAGACCGATTTTGAGTCACCATGGCTGAAGCTTCATATTTTTTTGGCTCTCGATTCATTGTTGTGAGATGAACAGATTCACGATGGACCAAAGAAAAACATGCTTCCAATTTGGAGATAGGATCCTTTCTCAAAATTTCACCATGAATTTGTTCGAATTCACCATCTAATCTAACAAGAAAAATATGCACCCTTTGTCGTTGAACTGATTTTCGGTAAGATTCAACATCGTTCTCACTCTCCATGATCACCTTATCATGATGACCCAACTCACAAAAGATCTTGGTTAATTCTCCATAATACACTGATAGTTTTGTTCCATTTTGTTTCGCAGAGAAGGCCCTCTGATTCAAGCTAAACACCTTCAATTCATTTGCTCCATCATAAAAACCTTTAGAAAGATATTTCCAAATATCTCGAGCAGTGGGTAAGAGAATATATTGTTTCATGATTTATGGGACATAGACATCAACAACCATCTCTTGACCTTTTGATTGTCTGCATACCACTTCTCATATCCATCATCCTTCTCGGTGGGTGCCTGTGGATTACCATGAATTAAAGATAGTTTCTCCTTCTCAGCAATATGCATCTCCATGCTTTGAGACCACAAATCATATTTTGTTTCATCGAGTAAAATCCCTTCCTTGAACAACGAACCTTCAGATTGAATAATAATGGGAGCAGATTTGTTCCTAGATCCATATTTGTTCCCAAATGTTTCAGAATTTGAGTCCGCCATGGTTCAGTGAAAAATACTAACGATTTAAGCTTCGAGGCTTTGATACCAAGTTCAAAATCAAATTTTGAGAGGAACACATTTCAGTATTTTATTACAATGAATTGTACAGGTACATATACATCGATGGATCAATTCCCAGATCCTATAGTCAAGCTATAGATCCTACAATCAAGTTACAGATCCTACAATCAAGATACAGATCCTAAAATAAAGCTACATGATCTATCATATAGGAAAGAGTCATCTAGAATATAGGAAATAATCACATGAGAGAATTAGTAAATATCACAACAGACGATGTCTACATATTACTGTTCTAGACTTCGATGGGATTATAAAATTACTTTAGATGAGGAGGTATAAACTCTGTTAAAACATGGAGAGAATCATAACTATACTATGCATGCCTCTGAACACTAAACCTTGTGTTCTTGATTATAATATAGTTCGATGCTTCTAAGTTTTTTTTATAAGTCTTATGATTTATACATTGTGTGCATCATTTCAATCTGTATTTTTAAATAGAAACTATTGGTTACTAATATAAGAGAGATATGTAAATAGATTATGAAACTGACTAAGTACTTATCCCTATTAAGGTTATTCAGTAAACAATTTATCCTTTATAATGATTCTCTCATAGTTTCTTAGCATTCTCTCAATAACAGTGCTCTTTCTTTTTAGACCTAGATTAACAACATTATTATGGATAGTAGCAGTAATATAAATTGAGATAAATATAATAGAAGTACTGTACTCAAAATAAAAGGGAGAAGGAAAACATCCATTACATGATGTTCTTAAGAGCATAATCAGAATAGTAAGTTCAAGTCTTAACTTTGAATAAAGAACATTTTTTCCAAAATACTACATATCTAATTTTCCTAATTTAAACTACTCAGCATCCTTTCAAAAAATGTACATACTTATAAATAAATAACAGTTAGAACCTCGATAATATGCAGAAGGGGATAAACATGCAAAGGAGACCGTTCCACCCAATCTTCTCCTAAAGCGACCAAGATTACTTTCTTAGGACCCCCGAGACTCTTCACTAAACCACTAGGATGAATATCACTAGATATATACCACACAAAAAACATGATACCACTTGCACTCCGTAGCACACTTAACTCAACAATTCCACTTTAGTTATCCCCTCATCAAATTCCTTGTGTGCTTTACTTTTCAGTTTGTAGCAGTCACAAGGTTCATTCACTTAGAAATCAGAATGAGTCATGAGCCTCCTGCTCAATTTGATGGTATTTATAAGATTACCTAGGTATTTGGGTAAGTTTTGGAATTAAATGAGCCACCAGCTCAATTCCCCCTCTCACGGAACATGACCAAAATTTTAGGGATTATACTTCCTCCAAAATCTAGAAAGTGAAATGATAGTGCTTCCACTTATCAACCAGCCTTCTACAACTACTCATTCCTCTTACTGGGTCAATGAAAACTCATTTAACAATCTACCTTAGATAGATGTCTCTTCTATTTAATTATTAAAATAAATAATTATTCAATTACAATCATCCTTAACAACCTTGGTCATAAAAATTTACAATAAGTTTAACATAATGTTTTTGTGAAATAAATAATAAATATTTATTTTTTTCTAGCTCCGGGTATGTTACACATTCCTAATGCACTTCTGTACTTGTAAGGCAGATGTATTTGTAACATAAACCTTCTTAGGTATGCCTTGAATCCTTGTCTAAATACCTTAGCTATCTGTGCACAAGATTGACTTGTGTATACAATCGAGCATGACATGGTGTTGTTCCATCCACTCCATTCCAATCAGTGTTAAGATTTCATATGCTAGACTAGATTCAATAGTATTCAATTCAAAATCACAACGGTAGCATATCAAGAATCACTGATAGAAACACAATCACAAGATAGACACAACATTTATCCTGGGAAACCCTCAAGGGGAAGAAAACCCAACAAAAACTTCCTATGCATAAGATGTATAAAAGAAAACCTCAAAAACATGTGTTCTCCTCCTTCTGTTCTATCTCTATCTCTCTCTCCTATGGGATACTCAAGTGAGTGAGTCTATGTTCAAAGAAGAACCACAGCTCCTCTATTTATACATAATGAGTCAACTAACTTTTACACTAGAAAAGTCACCCCACTCAACTGTCTCGATTGAATTCACCTACGAAGACTCAAAACAATATATTAAATTATTTATTAGGGTTCAAGAGACCCAACACAAGTGGAGACTTTACCTCATTACTCTATGATGACCAAATACAATAGTAACACCCCATCGAAGGAACAATAAAATACATTTAGAATAGCTTTTGAAGTTACAATATTTCAACACTCCCCCTTAACGAGAATGTTATTCTACTGAAAAAATCATCACAAACTATAGAAGAACAGAGAGACAATTACAATAGTACAATGAGGTAACACATCTATACGTCATAGAAAGTTTTTCACAATCAGTAATTGGAACAGTTACTCTTCATCTTCTGCATCACATGATCACTTGATCCTTTTTGTAGCAACGCTTCGATATTTCGATCCTTCGTAGCAGCACTTTGATCTTTTATATCCTTTGCAGTAGCAGTTCGATCTTCTTGATCGTTTGCACCAACATTTTAATCTTCTTGATCCTTTGCAACAACACTTCAATCTTCTCGATCCTTTGTAGCAGCACTTCGATCTTCTTGATCCTTTGCAGCTGCACTTCAATCTTCTCGATCCTTTACAGTAGCACTTCGATCTTCTTGATCCTTTGTAGAAAAAATTAGATCTTCTCAATCCTTTGCAGTAGCTCTTCGATCTTGTGAAGTAGTCTTTCTATCTTCTCGATCCCTTATAGAAGCGCTTCGATGATTTCAATCCCTTTGCAGTAGCACTTCGATCCTTTTGATCCATTGCAGCAACACTTTGATCCTTCTTGATGTTTTGCAGTTGCACTTTGGTCTACTTGACTCTTCACCATTGTACTTCAATCTGCTTGATCCTTTGCAACCATGCAGATTGAAGTACACATGATCTATTTGTGGGATGATCAATCCCAATCACTTTAGGACATAAGTACAAGGACGATGCAATTCTCCATCAGCATGTTACATGAAATCGATTAGTTGAGTTGTCTACAACTAAATGTAGATATCTAACATACCTAGTTCTATCCCTATCATCCATGAGGACTCATCGTAGACCATCGATACCAAACAGGTTAGGACCACTCCCAAGTGAGTGTTATACTACGGTATCCACACTTGTGTGTAGGCATACTCTTCCAAGAAAGAGTATTTCCTACAGAGCATATCTCGACTGCATACACAATGTCGGACCATCATAGAATATCCATACCAAACATGTTAAAACCACTCCTAGGTGAGTTTTATACTATGGAATCCATGAGGACTCATCATAGAGCATCCATACCACTAAGGCTAGCACCAGTCCCAAGCAAATGTTATTATATAGCACCTACATATGAATTTAGGAATACTCTCCATACAAGAGTATAGTGTGCAAGGTAGATCTCAAATAAATACACAATGTCAGACCTGTTGTCTGTGAGGACTCATTGTAGAGCATCCAGACGACTGAGGTTAGGACCACTCTTGAGCGAGTGTTTAATATACAGTATTCACAACTAAATGTGAGTACTCTCCTTGTGAGAGTAACATCTTGGAGGGTCGTCCTTTATTTAGTAAGGACCACTCTCATGCATAGAGTGTTATACTTGCCATCCTCAAGAGAGGGCACTATCATCCACAAATAAATGTCACACCATAATCATTGTCATCCATCATCGATGTCAGTCTCATCATTACTCACCCTTTCATGGGAAGTTTCATATTATCAACCTACTCCCCCTTTTTTCGAGGAGAGTTCATGTCTTCAACCTGATCTTACTTTTAGAATAAGGTCCATTCCTTCATCATTTGTATTCCCATCACTTTTCATCCTTACAATAAAAGACCTTTCGAACTATACAAAGCTTGTCACATAAGTATTCAAACTTCACTCGAGATAGAGGCTTGGTCATTACATCAACAACTTGCTCATCGGTACTCACATACTAGATATTGATGGATCCCTTTTGTACCATATACCTTATATTTATAGTATCAGATTTTTATATGCTTTGATTTGTCATGGAACAATAGATTCTCTTTCATCTTTATACAAATCTGGTTGTCACAGAAAATTACTGTGGTTTCCAACTCCATGTCAAATATTCATGACATCATATTCTGAAGCCATATCACTTCACAACAAGTGGAGCAAGCTGCAATGTACTTTGATTCATCTGTACTGAGAGCAAAATTGGACTGTTTCTTACTAAACCATGAGATCATGGTGGATCCCAGACAATAAAATTCACCTGAGGTGGTCTTTCTGTCTGCGGGATTTCCTACCAAATATGAATCTGTATAACCATACGAATTGTGGTCATGATCTCTCACATAGTACAGTCCCAGATCAATCGTACCTTTTAGGTACCTCATCACATGCTTTGCAGATATCAAGCGAACCCGTCTAGGTTTAACTAGATACTGATTCAAGGTGTTCACAGCAAAGCATATATCTTTCCTTGTGTTCGCCAGATACATTAATGACCCAATAATCTTTCTATAGTGAGTCATGTCCACTAGCTCGGATGTCTCATCACACAACAACTTCAAGTGTCGCATCTAGGATATCAAAAGATGATATCATTCCATGATGTCAAAAGATCAGAGCATCTAGGATATGGCACTACACAGTCACGAATGGGCAAGAGTTCAATTTCCAGCAATGGCATGGATATAAGCTAAACCAACTCGAACATATCTTCTGCGAAATGTGTCAAACTTTATTTGCAAAACTAAAATGTCATAAGTTGTTCTTACCCTTTCCGAGATGTTTTCCTGATGTGGTTATTAATGTAATTCTATATAATGTGTTTATGTTACTTGGTCTGATTTGGATGATTACATTGTTCATTGGTTATTTCTTATCATACATGTGCGTGTATGTGTGTTCAGTTTATAGCTTAATTACTGGTTATAAGTTTTGTTTACTTATTTATGGAAAGTCCTCACTCAACTTGTAATTGTAAAGGGGTGGAGTGGCGGGGCTTGTATGCCTCTTAGGGCCACTTGGAGAGGTAGCTCGTTTTACTCGATGTTAGAGGGTTTACTTAGTTCATGTTGAACTAATGCATCTCTTCTTCATTTTTTCTAGGTTTAAAAGGTGACGAAAAATTGCTATGAAAACTAAACTTTGAAAAGCTACATATGCTAATCTACTTCATTGCATTTGAAGACAAAAGGACCAAAGTCCTTTCCTAGCATCTCTTACTACTACTATTTGCGTTATTGTTTTACTCATAGATAGGATTTGTTTGACCTATGCCTATCTGTTTTGAATTATCATTGTGGTTGGAGGCTTAATAAACTTGGTCCCTATGCTTAACACTTAAAATATATGCTTGGAATGTTTTTATATCCAAAGGTTTAAATTCTTAAGTCACAAGACTTAGCGATATGGTGTTTGAAGTTTACATGCCATAAGGTATATGTATGATGGGAAATTCATGGCATATTTCATACGCCATGAATATTGGCTTAGCAATATCAATGAATAATGATGGGGGTATCAATGCAAAAGGTATTGTCAACACCAAGTCATGTTTGGGTTTTGGAACTATAGGCATGATGAGGTATTTCGACGTTGGTGGTGGACAGGGTGGTGGGGTAAATGATCCTCAGGATGGGGTAAAATCAATCCCTAAGCTTGGTCTGTCATGGTTGCATGATTCATTTGGCTCTATGGTGGTTAGTCTTATTGGGGCTTCGACCGTAAAGGTCCTCAATTTTGGCAACTACGCGGTTTTGGTGCGAAGTGTGTAAGCGGAGTTGTGCTCCAAAATAGTCTTAGGGGTTTCGGGGTTGGTTCGAAGCCCCTCTTTTTGTAAATAACCCATGGTTTATGGTTTTTGGGTGTCCATGGTTTAAGCCCATGGTATTCTAATAGTGCACTTGTATAAATAGGAACTTATGTAAAGGAGTCAGGTTAGGCCTTTGACGATTATCATGTTGCTAATGTAATGCGAAGCTAAGGGTTTAAGGTTAAGTCCTAGCTGTGTGTGTGGATCACCTCTGCAGCTGAGTGTGCAGAGGGGTTTTGAAGGAAGGTTAAGTCGCAGCTGTGTGCGTGGACGACCTTTGCAACTGAGTGCGTAGAGGGTTTTGTAAGAAAGATTATGCAGCTGAGTGCGCAATCCTGCAGCTAAGTGCGCAGTTTTGGGAGATTGAGAAGATCTGCAGCTGAGTGAGCAGATAAAAACTGTGATTTTGTAAAGAGTTGAATATAAACACAGTTTTGTTGATGTAGCCCCTACACTGGGGGTGAACCATGTATATCTTGTGTTGTGGTGGTTCTGTTATGTTTGTGCTGTTATGTTTTTATGCTTTTGATAAGTAGGTGAATGCTAAAGTAAGATAACTGTTAAATATTAACTTCGCTGTGAATTCCCAGTTAAGGGTTAAGCAAGAAACATTATTTTATCTAAACCGCGAAGCTATTTAAGTGAATGTTGGAGCTCTATTTTGTATAAATAATTGTTGTTAAGGCTAAAGGTACAGTAATATCCCTCTTCTGCTTGCAGAAACCCGATTCTGCGGCACCCCATAGATGTTTCAGGTGAGACTGCAACCTGTTCGCAGGTTGTTGCCGAAAGGGCCAACACTATGGGTCTTTTGTTGGTGCGAAGACAAAAGTATAGGACCCGGGTCTACCCTAAGCCCAACAAATTGGTTCCATTTTCGGTTGAACTCAGTATCTACTCAAGAGGGATCTACGTCGTACCTAGAGGGATATGTTTTGGAGGCCCTCCGTAAAACAAATCGGTGACTGGATTTAAGCTACCTATCTAAAATTTGCTGAACAAGAAAATAAGGATCCCCGTCGTAGCTCAGATGACTTCTTGCAAAGGTACGTTTTTACTGATAGTTACGAAATTTTATTTGGTAGTATCCACATAGAGTTGCACCAGTGGTTATCCAGGTTGACAAAAAGAAATTCAAACTTCAAAGAATATTAGTTTTCGGACTGGACCCCAACAAGAATTAATATATTGAAAATGGTGAACAACGCGATATCACGAGCTGTTGATTTCTGGACAACGTGAACCCTTGAAGCATTTGTGATGGAGTTCGCCATTGACACAAGTACTTCCTTCAGCGAAGCTGAACGACAGTTTTTCAAAGGACCAAGGGGTAAGTACTTGAATTCATTTAGTTTGAAAATTAAAATGCTCTTGGCTGGAAAAGGCATACTGCTTATAGAATCAGATTGCTAGAATTATTTCTACTAACCTATGTTTGGAAGTGAAAGTGACTTTGACGAGCAAAGTGGTTTGCTATGAAGTGGTAAAAGGTACAAAAGAAACCTTGAATCCTATACCCTAAGCAATAATATCGAGTATACCCCATTAATTTTAGAAGACTCTGAGTCCGAAGAAGCCCCTTTTGTTACAAACCCTCCTATAACTCTGCAGCACAGATCTGTTATCCCCAAGAACCCATCGCAGTATGAAAGTAACCCTGGCCCAAGTATTCCTGTCATAGTTCAGTCTAACTCAGCAAGTTCCCCTCCTTCTCCCCCTCCCTCCCCCCTAGATCCAATATGTCCCATGTGAATGATGATATTAAACTACCAGTTTTTAAAGGAACTGGATCAGAGGATCTAGAACAGTTTTGGTTCTTATGCGAGGCTGTTTGTACTGCTAAGAATATTATGGACCAAGATATAAGAAGAGCACAGCTAGTCACTTCTTTCAGAGACTGGTCTTTGACCTGGTTTATGAAGTTCTCCAGTACTCAAAACCATGTCTTGGCTGATATTAAAACAGCAATGATCAAAGAGTTCAAGAAGCCTAAATCAGAGTCACAGTGCATAACTGAACTAAAAGAGATTTAGCAGAGGTGAGGTGAATCATTTTGGGACTTTGATCAGAGGTTCAAAGTTCTTCTAGATCAAGTTATCTTCACTATTGGACCAGAACAGCATAAAGAATGGTTCATTGCAGCATTGTTACCTCATATCAGAACTCCACTCATGCAACAAAAGGTTGCTGATAAGCAAGAGGCTTTGGAAATTGATATGAAGCTTGAAATAGCTCTTGTTGGAGATACTTCTGGAATAGCCCAAATACAAGCACAGTTAGCAGAAATGGCTTTGGAGCTTCGCGACATGAAAAAAGGGAAATCCATTTGAGAAGAGGTTTGGTGTACATGATGTAAGATAGAAGGACATGACAAAGAACAGTGCCCTGCATTAAGGAATTACCTGAATACTGGTGCACCAAACCCATTTAACCCTAGTGTTCTATATTGTGAGATCTATAGAACAACTGGCCAGCATCGACCTAAATATTGCTACCTGCTGCAGAGATATGTTCAAGTACTTAAGAACCCCTACTACAAGTTCTGTAAGTCAGTTGGACACAATGAAGACGAATGTTGCAACTTTGACCTCATGAGAGAGTGAACCTATGATGCTTATATGGTACACCCTGATGCACAAGGAAATGATGGATATGGTTACCGCGGTGGTCGAGGTAATTTCAGAGGTCATGGTCGTGGTGGTATGACTGGAGGAGGTCGCAGCCAGGTTATTTGCTACAACTGTAATTAGGCAGGACATGTAGCTAGAGACTGTCAGAACCCAACTATGACATGTTGGTATTGTAGAGTAGTCAATCATGTGATTGAGCAATGCCCATAGTTGATATCCAAGATACAAGAAAGAAATAGCACTCCTATTCAGAATGTTTAGATGATTGCTGTAGAGAAAAGACTTGTCCCAGCCATTAACGTTGTTACAAGGAGTTGAGCTACAACACAAGTGCAGAATACGAAGCCTGATGAAGCTTTGGTCCACAAGACCCCAGAGAAAATTCTAGCCTTCGATGTTGGAAGAGAAAAATAAACATTTATGGAAGCTCAAAAATACTTTGTTGAGCTAAGAAAATCAGTAGCAACCACGCAACAACAACAACAACAACAAGCTTCACCAGATCAAGTAAGTACATTGTCATCATTTCTACAGAGTTGTATCAAGCTGTTAAGAAATCAGAATGCTTTGAATGAATTACAGAAAGTTATTCAGTCTTGCGAACCTCAGCGAAGCTCTGATAGAGGAAAAACTATTAATAGAGTTAGAAGGACTAGAAGAGAAATGAGATTGCATGCTCAGATAGGAGACTATGACATGACTGATATTATTTTAGATCTAGGATCAGAAGTGAATGTCCTAACTAGGCAGACATGGGAACAAATGGGAAAACCTACGCTTGAATGGTCCCCTATCCAGTTGAGATTAACCAATCAACAGAAGATTGTGCCCTTGGGAAGATTCCCTAGTGTACCAGTGGATATAGATGGAGTCAGTACCTTAGCACATTTCAAAGTCATTGAGATAATTGATGATAGCAACCCCTATCTAGCCTTGCTAGTAATTGAATGGGAAATAAACAATGATGCAATAATCAACCTTAAGAAGAGACATATGAATTTTGAAGGGAAAGGCTTGAGAGTCATAGTACCATTGGACCCTTCTGAAGGAGAAAGGTATACATAGCCAGTCAGAGATGAAGATCAGGATGTTCTGGATCACATTTACAACATCACAGCTAAAGAAGAAGACTATGTTAACCCTACTACTGAAGGTATAATGGATTGGCAGTGTGACAGCTCCTGCATGACTGATTCATATGAAGGCCTAGAGAATTGGTAGAATCGACTCTATGAGCTACATGGACATCGATGTGCTAGTCTCTCAGATGGCTTAGCTCACAGACAAGAGTCTTTCCTACCTTTGATGGCTTGACAGACCCAGGAGAATTTATTGTACAATTCTTAGAGCAAGTACTAGATTCACAGAAAATGGAGACTCTAGATTCAACATTCAGAGCCACATCAACCAGATGGTAGAATGGTCATAAAAAGTATATTCATAGTTGGGGAGCTTGTCAAAAGTTTCTTCTCCTGAGATTCATGGATCAACCTCGGGAGGTGCGAAGCAGGTTTGATGGTAAGACTAGCCCCCAGGAACATTTGGAGTGGTGCAACGAAGCATGGAAGCATGTACCTCGTGAAGAATGGGTACATAGGTTTGTCCACACTCTGGAACCTATAGCAAAGAACTGGTATGCGTAGGTTGAGCTTCACCATGGTATTGTAAGTTGGGATAGTCTTGTTGATAGTTTTGTGCTCACATTTTCTATTAATGAGATTTATCCTGCTTTATCGCAACTATTAGGTTGATCCATACTAATTTGTTTTATGATAAAGAAATAGCTGAGTACCAACCTAATTGGAAGGAATAAGAAGCCAATGCAGTAGAATGCTATAACCTCGCAATTGACGAGGATGATGACCCACGCAACATTAACATTCCTAAGTCAGAAGGACACTGTGAAGTACATGGACTAGCAATCGAGGCACCTGAAGTGACTCAGCCCTTGAAGACAAGGATAGTAAACATTGGATCAGAATAAATGACTAAGTATGCCACCATTGGAGATTATTGGGATGAAAAAATGGTGAGCAAAGTGACTGAACTTCTCCATGAGTATCAGGACTTATTTCCGACGAAGTTCTCAGAAATAAAAGGTATCCTTGGTGATATAGGAGTGATAAAAATCCCTTTGAAAGCTGATGCAAAGCCAGTGAAGCAGCGCCCTTATAGGCTGAACCCTAAGTATAAAGAAAAAGTCAGGATGGAGCCAGGAATCATTGAGACTGTTGAAGAAATTCTTTTAGGGGTCGAAGTCCGAAGTACTATGTCGAAGGTCCTTATGGTGGCAAAGCTAAAGTTAGTGGTTGTGACGAAGGAGAAAGGTGCGTTGGGGCTTAAAATGCGACCGTTGGAAAAAATCAGATTTGGCGGCGCCGGTACGTTAACTGTATTAACTACCTGTCATGGTGAGATTTTGGGAAATATACCACTATTTGGACAAGATCTCTGTCAGATTTGGTGTCTTCAATGCACAGTTATGGTAGATTTGGTCGTTGAATTTTATAAGAAGACACCCAGGCCTACGAATTTTGCACTACGCATTTTCGTGAGTTTTACAATTCAGTCCATGTTAGCTGCTCGCAAAGTTCAGGAATTGTAGAGAGAATTCAGACAGAGGGGTCTGCAGAACCTTATGAGGAACCCACCTGCATCTGCACCCCATGATGAGAATCCCCCAACACCGACTCAACCAATGCAGACACAATCTACCAGGAAGAAGTTTAAACCAGAAGTACGCTCTAAGCGAAATGAAGACAGACACAAGCCATCAGGAAAGACACCGGAGGAAACCAAGATGAATCCTTCTAGCTCAGCAGAGCTCCCACCTGAAGGTTTTGAAGACTTCGGTGAGGATGATAACATTGCACTGCAGCGTCCACCATATCTTCAGCCTGTTTGACCAGGAGTGCAGCCACCTCGGCAGACAACAAAGTTCACATTACGCACCCCTAAGCTGCCACAGGGTGTGCAGTTGGTCGACACAATGACAGGAAAAATAGAATGGATTAAGTACACAGACCACGATACGAATGATTGTGGGAAGTTTCCACAGTTTGCACCGGGAAAATACTTGCACTCTGTCCACTATCCAGAGACTGGAGTGACATTGCTAGAAGTGAAACAGTGGCCTGCTGGCTTGGAGAAAGCTGGTTTGTTGAAGATGCTCAATGTTCCCCACTTTGGTCGCAGCACACAGGTTACCTTGGTGGTCAAGCAACTATTGGCATTAGTGCATGATGGGCACCTATGGATAGGTGACCAGCGAATTCCTATTAATGGAGAACTGATTCATAGGATCACAGGCTTGCCGAAGGAAGGGCCTGATCCGGGGATTGAATTTGTTTCAAAACATGAAGATACGAAGCTGGCACAGAGCATGAAGGACAACTTTGGCCTAACGAAAGGGAAGCGAGGGTATCAAACCTCGACAATTCGGCACCAAAACATTCGCTTCGTATCTAAGCTCTTAGCTTGCAAATTAACGAGGAAGTGCAGACCAAATGAAGTGTCTGCCCCGATTGTCAGTATTGCTGCGAACTGTGCCGAAGGCTACAGTTACAAATGGGCAGAATACATTGCTAAGGAATTCCTTGAAGATGCCCATGATGCGCAAGAGAAAGGTAGACCCTTTCACTATTCATGGCTGATAGTGCTTATTGCACTGGTAGGATGGAAAGAACCTACCGAGGCGTAGTTTGTTGATGTACCTCTGCAGATGCCTGGCACAGCAAGGTACGCATCTCTTTGGGTTTCACAGGATAAAGCCCTATAGCAGATGAAAAACTATCTGTTCACCTTTTATATGATGAGTATCTCATATGAGATCCTAAAAACACCTCAGCTTAGTAAGGATCTATTTTCTCAATATGCAAGAGTGGCCAACTTTAAGGCCGACATGCACAATATCTTCATCTAGGCCTGCGCAGATGATAAACATGCATGCTGGAAGTTGCCATATGTGGTGACCCAAGAATACATCCTCGCAGTAGTTCAGCAGTGGCCGGCTAAATGGATGAAGGACGCAGGGAACAAGCTCAACATTCCCGTCCCTCCAGTCGCCAATGTGGGTGGAGGCCCTAGTCAGATGCAGCAGCAAGACCCACCAGAGGACATCGAAGAACAAAGTGAGTCGCAACAGAGTGAAGGTGACCAGGGTGGAGATAGCAGAGCTGATGAAGAAGAAGAAGAATTGCTCAAGACCATCTCAGACCCTAATCACCCAGATAAGCGCAAGTCTCCAGAGGTAGAGTAAGTGACCAAGCCTTAGTCCAGAAAGAAAACGAAGGCATCAAAAGGAAAAAATATTGTTGACGAGCACGCCGTGATGATGGAAGAAATTGATCAGGCTCTGACGAAGTCTACGGAAGTACTAACTAACAAATGGTCATAGTTTGCAGCTACACACCTTGATGCCCTCACTGGCGTAGCGCAACGAATTTCAGAACTGAAGGAGTTAGCATAAAAATCAGCGACTGGCGCTGCAGCAAGCAGTGCCCCAGTAGGCATGCAGCCAGATACAAGACAGTGGCCAGCCAGAGATAACAGGGGACAAATTCCAACCGCATCCCTCATAATAACTGACGCAACATCTTGCTCACAGATGAGTATGACAATTGAGATAAACTACGCCAAGTTGTCTATGCCGGAGATGCATCTTTGTCAAATGGCAATCATGAACGAGATCTGAGAACGCGACAGTTTCTCGCACAGGTAGTTGGAAAATACCACAAAGCAAAGTGAGAGCCTCACAGCACGGTTGGAAGCAGCAGACCAGAAGAAGAAGGAAGCAGAAATCAAGCAGGCTGAACTGGCGCGAGTATTGGATGAGGCGTGTCGGAGTCTCCCCAACTTTGACATGCAGGCTGAAGAAGAACCAGAGCAAAGGATCATCAAGATGAAATAATATGCACAACAGTCTCGAATCCTGATAGAAAAGATGAAAGCAGAACATGAGGCTTAGATTGCGGAGCTTCAACTTCGCATCATTCCTAAGATTCCACTCGAGGTCAGGGAACAGCATCGCAGAGACATTCAGGCCTCAACAATGAAGATCTCAGACCTTGTGAGCAGTGCAGCAAAGCTGCTAGATGAAAGTGTTGAGGCCTGGATGAACTTGCAAGACAACCCAGAAGTGGAAAAGCTGCAAGAAACCATCAAGCAACGACAGACAGAGCTGGATGCAGTTAAAGCGGAGATCAAGACATTGCCTCCTATGCAAAAGATGCTTAAGGTAAAGCAGAGCAATGAGCTCCAGCAAGAAATTGAGGCATGCAAAAGGAAAGAAACACTGTTGGTGAACTCCTTCCAGCCCCTTATTAATGAGGCTTTAGAGTTGAGCACTACTGCAGACACCCAACTCAAAGTCCTAAAGGAGTATGATGCTTTTGCACAGGAAAATCCCAGTGAAGCATCTACAGCAGCATTGTAGGAGTTAGGAGAGAAGGAGAAAGCAGCCGAAGATATCATTTGCAACCTCAAAAAGCAATTCACTATCTTCACCAACAAGATTATCCCTCCGAAAAAGCAGCAGAGTGTCCCGGGACGGGACACTGGTGAGTCTTAGGGGCATGTCGGGGCTCCAACCGTAAAGGTCCTTAATTTTGGCAACTCCACAGTTTTGGTGAGAAGTGTGTAAGTAGATTTGCACTCCAAAATAGTCTTAGGGGTTTTGGGGTTGGGTCGAAGCCCCTCTTTTTGTAAATAACCCATGGTTTATGGTTTTTGGGTGCCCATGGTTTAAGCCCATGGTATTGTAATAGTGCACTTGTATAAATAGGCACTTATGTAAAGGAGTTAGGTTAGGCCTTTGACGATTATCTTATGTTGCTAATGTAATGCGAAGCTAAGGGTTTAAGGTTAAGTCCAAGCTATGTGCGTGGACGACCTCTGTAGCTGAGTGTGCAGAGGGGTTTTGAAGGAAGGTTAAGTCCCAGCTGTGTGTGTGGACGACCTCTACAGCTGAGTGCGAGGGTTTTGTAAGAAAGATTCTGTAGCTTAGTGCACAGTCCTGTAGCTAAGTGCACAGTTTTGGGAGATTGAGAAGATCTGCAGCTGAGTGCGCAGATTAGAACTGTGATTTTGTAAAGAGTTGGATATAAACACAGTTATGTGGACGTAGCCCCTACACTGGGGGTGAACCACGTATATATTGTGTTGTGGTGGTTCTGTTATGTTTGTGCTGTTGTGTTTTTATGCTTTTGATAAGTAGGTGAATACTAAAGCAAGATAAATATTAAATATTAACTTCACTGTGAATTCCCAATTAAGGGTTAAGCAAGAAATGTTCTTTTATCTAAACCACGAAGCTATTTAAGTGAATGTTGAAGCTCTATTTTGTATAAATAATTGTTGTTCAGGATAAAGTTACAGTAATATCCCTCTTCTGCTTGCAGAAACCTGATTCTGCGGCACCCCATAGCTATTTTGGGTGAGACTGCAGCCTGTTCGTAGGTTGTTGCCGAAAGGGCCAACACTGTGGGTCTTTTGTTGGTGCAAAGACAAAAGTATAGGACCTAGGTCTTCCCTAATCCCAACAATTCTCTGTTCATCCCTCTGGTGTTTGTGCCTGCGTGAGGTCTGGTTCACATCTGTGCCTTGGGAAGGTATACTCTTCACATCGATTTGCAGCACTGTTTACTTGTTGTTTTAGGTGGAGGATTGATATACTTCTAACACGCTCTGGTTATTTGTTTGTAAGTGATAGAGCTCCCAATGTGCGGGTCGTGGTGACTACCAGGCTATCAAATAGATACCCTTCACGGGTAAGCCATGTACCAACAATTTTGCAATGGTACATCTTCATGTAGATGCTCTTAACAGATCCTTGAACTCGGTGTTTGTAATGACGATTGGATGAATGTTTAAGGGTTTTGACTATGTAAATTTTTGTGTGTATTTAAGGAATCCATAGATGTGTATGAAGTATTGGGGTGTAAGAGGTTTGATTTTGGCACCTTCAGGCCATGCCTGTCACGACCCTACTCTGTAATGTATTTTTTGGGTTGGTAACTTGAATCTATGAATTCGTTGGTTAATGAAAAACTCTACATTTGGTTTTAATGGTGGGCCTTAATTCATGGAAGTACCATTGCTTGCAATGGTGCCTCGGGTTGGAATCGCGACTGTGTAGTTTTTATTTATGATTATATTTGTTATAAATGTATGCATTCACAACTGGGTGTTACTTGGATACTATCACTAGCTTGGAAAAGCTGTGACTCTATGAATTTCACTGTCTGTACTTTAAAATATTGTTTTGGCATTTAAAAGAGTTGGTTAACCTTATAGTCATGCCATTGTTGGAAATGGCACTCTTCACTTATTAGGCTAGTTATTCACTACCTAAACTAGACTATAAAGTGTCGAACTTTGTTTGTGAAACTGAAACGTCGTAAGTTGTTATTACCCTTTCTAGATGTTTTCCCGATGTGGTTATCAATGTAATTCTATATAATGTGTTTATGTTACATGGTCTGATTTGGATGATTACATTTTTCACTCGTTATTTCTTATCATGCATATGCGTGTATGTGTGTTCAGTTTATAGCTTACTTAGTGGTTATAAGTTTTGCTTAATTTTTTATGGAAAGTCCTGACTCAAGTTGTATATGTCAAGGGGTGGAGTGGTAGTACTTGTATCCCTTATAGGGCCACTTGGAGAGGTAACAGTTTTTTCTTGACGTTACAGGGTTTACTTAGTTCATGTTGAACTAATGCAACTCTTCTTCATTTTGTCCAGGTTTAAAAGGTGACAAAAACTTACTACGACGACTAAACTTTCACAAGCTACCTATGCTAAACTACTTTATTACCTTTGAAGAAAAAAGGACCAAAGTCCTTTCCTATCATCTCTTACTACTACTATTTGTGTTATTGTTGTAATCATAGCTGGGGTTTGTTTGACCTGCATCTATCTGTTTAGAATTATCATTATGGATGGAGACTTAATAAACTTGGTCCCTATGCTTAACATTTAAAATATATACCTGGAATGTTTTTATGTCCAAAGGATTACAGGCTCATGTCACAAGACTTAGCCATATGGTGTTCAAAGGTTACATGTCACAAGGTATATGTATGATGGTCCATTTACAGAATATTTCATATGCCATGAATCTTGGCTTTAGCAATGTCAACGAATATAATGATGGGGGCTCTGAATGTAAAAGGTATTGTCAACACCAAGTCACATTTGGGTTATGGAACTATAGGCACAAGGTGATATTTTGACATTGGTGGTGGACAGGGTTGTGGATTAAATTCTCCTTAGGATGGGGTAACCTCAATCCCTAAGCTTGTCCTGTCATATTTGCATGATTTGTTTTGTTATATGGTGGTTATGATCTGTTCCACTCTCTGGTTTTTTCCCTGCGTGAGCTCTAGTTCGCATCTGTGCACTGGGAAGGTGTACCCTTCATCTGTTCTGGTAGTGTTTATTTATTTATTGTTTCGGTTGGAGGATTGGTATACTTCTCATGTTTCTTTCTTACTTGTTTGGAGGTGGTAGTTGACAATTTGTCAAAATCAACACACTTCATTGTAGTGAATTCGACCTATAAGGAAGTATACATTGTCAACATCTTCTTAAAGGAGATATTTAGATTGCACAAGATACCCAAGGAAATCATCTCGGATCGAGATACTAAGTTTACCGGGAACTTTTGGAGATCCTTATTCTCCAATTTAGAGATACAGTTGAACTTTAGTACTGCTTACCACCCACAGACAAACAGGAAGACACAACGGGTAAACCAGATTGTAGAGTACATGCTTAGGATGTATGTCATGAACAAACCCACCAAGTGGGAAGATTACGTGCATCTTGTAGAGTTTGCATATAACAACAGATAGCAGACTTCCACAAATATAACTCTCTTTGAGTTACTCTATGGACGGAAGTGTAGAACATTGGTTACTTCTACTAGCCCAGTGGATCAACTCATGTTAGGGACTGAATTATTAAAGGACTTGGAACAATTGGTTACCAAGGTCTACTTGAATCTTAAAGAAGCACAAGACCTCGAGAAACGTTACCCAGATAAGAAAAGAATAGATAAATATTATCAGATAGGTGACCATGTTTATTTGAAAGTAAAATAAAAATGAAGCTTGTTGAGCTTGGAGAGGTGTGGTAAGTTGGCACCTAGATTTTGTGGACCCTTTGAGATACTGTCCAAGAAAGGGCTGGTGGCATATGAACTAGATTTACCTGCTCACATAAGAGTCCATTATGTTTTCCATGCATCTTTTTTAAAGAAATATGTTTATGATACTAAACATGTGAGTGATTGGTCCTTATTACAGGTGGAACCTAAAGGGTAGTTTGCACTTGATTCGCTTCATATATTTGACAAGAGAGAGGTGTATCTTAGAAAGCGCACCATAGTCCATTTTAAAGTGCAATGGAAGCACTTCGAAGCCAATGAGGCTACTTGGGAGAATGAATCCACAATGAGAAAGGCTTACCTTGACTTGTTTCATGATTTCATTTTGAGTCCCTAGAACACCAGGGACGCTATTGTTTTAAGTGGGTAGGGATGTCATATCCTGAATTTTGACCTAACACTTATGGGCATAAGCCCCATTGCTGATGATGTTACTTCGATATTTTAATTCGTATATTGGTACTAAGACCCCACTGCACATGAACATGATGATTTGTTTGATATATTGGGCATAAGAAAAATGGCATATGTTTTGTATATGATTTTGTGTTTTGGGCATGGGCCTTGAAGCACATAATTGATGAGATGTTTTGTGTTGAGCGAGGAGATCTGGAGCACATGGGTATTTTATGTTTTTGTTGAGTGAGAAGCTTTGGAGCACATGAATGTTTATGTTTGTGTTGAGCAAGAACCTTTGGAGCACATGAATGTTTATATTTGTGTTGAATAAGAAGCTCTGGAACACATGAAGTTATGCAACCTTTGTGTTGAGCATGAAAAGCTAAAATTGGAAGTGCTAGGCATAAGACCTAGATCCTTCCAAGTTAATGTTGATCATAAGATCTGGAACATCGGATCCTTGGCCATTGTATCCCTAGGTGTATCCTACAAATACATCCTAGCATTACTAGTTTTGAGTGAGGAGAATTGGAATTGGACTAAGTTTGTAACTCCCTGTTTTTAGCGTTGAGTATGGAATCTAGATAAGAACTAGGAGTTACTGAAAATAATTAATATGTTGAGTGAAAATGACTCTAATAAAACATTGATCTCATCTTATTTATTTTTAAGTGATTAAATGAAATTTGAATTTATGTATCTCATCAAGTACTCAAGAACTACCATGTTATACAGGGGAATCCAACATGCAAGGAGGTTTAGAGTTGCCTAACCTAGTTGACCTAACCCCTACGTGAAGGCCTTATTAAAGAAACTGACTAAGGTAAAAGAAAAGTGTCATATGTTTAGGGATCATGATATATGATACCTAAGGATAAAATGTTAACAAATGACATTAGAGGAAATTTCAACTCAAAATGGGCCTCCTAAGAAAAATAATAAAATAATAGTTAAAATAATAAAATAATATATATTAATTTTGGAAGAAGAAAAGAAAAAAAACTTTTTTTGTTCGTAATTTTGACATATCTGCCTGTTAGTTTACTCAAATTTCGATCGAGAGAGCTCGTTGGATGAAAAATTAAATTCCGCATCCAACGAGTACCCACTTGATATACTTTTGATGAACCCCGCTACCCAAAAATAAGAAATACCTAAAAAAGTGATGATGACAGCATCGTCATGTTTTTAGGTGTTTCTTGTTTTTGGGGAAGTCGGCTCTGTCAAAAGTATATCAAGTAGGTACTCGTTGGATGCAGAATTTTGTTTTGCATCCAGGGAGATCTCCCGATCGAAATTTGAGTAAGAACACACGGAGATATGTCGAAAATACGAAGAAAAAGAAGTTTTTTTTATGATACCTATCCCGAAATTTATATTAAAAAATTAGTTAATACCTATACGGTATTTCAAATTTAAGGCAATTTCATTGGCTAAAACATGATGACATGGAATTTGAGTTATGCTTAAAAGGCCCATTTTGAGTTGAAATTTCCTCTAGTGTGTGTGTATATATATACTAGAGGAAATTTCAACTCAAAATGGGCCTTTTAAGCATAATTCAAATTCCATGTCATCATGTGTTAGCCAATGAGATTCATGTGTTAGCATAATTCATATATATATATATATAT
Organism: Pseudotsuga menziesii; assembly: GCA_001517045.1. Lineage (NCBI taxonomy): Eukaryota > Viridiplantae > Streptophyta > Pinopsida > Pinales > Pinaceae > Pseudotsuga > Pseudotsuga menziesii. The sequence goes on from LPNX010305848.1 coordinate 41,978, forward strand.
ATATAGATATATGAATTATGCTAACACATGAATCTCATTGGCTAACACATGATGACATGGAATTTAATTATGCTTAAAAGGCCCATTTGGAGTTGAAATTTCCTCTAGTATATATATATATACTAGAGGAAATTTCAACTCCAAATGGGCCTTTTAAGCATAATTCAAATTCCATGTCATCATGTGTTAGCCAATGAGATTCATGTGTTAGCATAATTCATATATCTATATATATATATATATCTGTGTGTGTGTGATATGTATAAAGAGTGAGAATATAAATAATATTAGTAGCTACAAGCAATAAAAAAAGGATCCACATGCTATTATTATTAATGATAAATAAATATTGAAATACATACAAAGTCAATGAAGGAACTAGTCAAAAGTTCCTAAGTAAATATTAAAAATTACCTAAAGTAAATGAAAAGGGTTGTTTCAAGAAATGAAATGATTCTTGATTTAATTGTCCATTTCGTGATAAGTCTCTCTATAAAGATCCAAGCCAAAGCGAGGCTTGGGGATGATCATTTTTTTATCTATCTTTGGAGAATTCCATGATTCTGCTTGATTATCTTCAAGTGAGTTCTTTGAGAATAGTTTTCCTAAGAGGAAAAAGGAAACTGATACAAAACCTGATATCCCAGATAAGGAAGCCTTACCCTAGGAACTCTAAGCTACTTGCATGTTGGGACCAGCTTGGGGGGATACAGATTGAAACTAGGAACAGTTTCAAGTCATGGTTGGGAGGAACGTGGTAGTTCCCAAGTTATTTGGTTCTCTAAACAGAGGTCAGATCTGTCAATGAACTTGTTAATGATGGGTATTTGAATGTGCAGGATTTTCAGCCATTGAAATAACTTCATCTTGCAGGTATGAGGTTCTTGATTTTTCTCCTTCTACGCTACACAGGTTTTCTTACAAAAAGAAGATATTAAATTCTGAATGGATATTTAGCATCTATCTGCTTTAAACTAGGTTATATTTTATGCATTACTTCTTTCTTCACTTAAAGGTTAAATTCATTATTTCCTAGAAGATGTATTTCTTTTAACCGAGGTTAGGTTATTTTATCTATTGAGGCATGCTTTTCTAGTTAGGAAAATATACATGATCCATATTTACAATGACGCGCTAAGCATCTTTAGTTTTATCTGTAGAAGGGTTTCGTTTGATGTTATTTTCTACATCTTGTTTCCTTCATTTACAAGTTAAGTTCAGTCTTCTCTCTGATAGAGGTAAATTCTGTAAATAGAGCCCATGTTTTTAAAAGTTAAATTATATTTATGTTCATTATTTTTAGGTTTTAAAACATAGCAATAATATCATAGAATTTGTACCTACATATTTCTAACCCTAACCAAGGAAACGTTATCAACCTAGAACCACTTAAAAACGAAACCTATATCTTATCTCTGTTAGCAGATTTCATATTTCTAGTAGGCTTGTAATTATTTACAATCATAACAAAACTATTATCTATAGCCTTAGCCTACAACCTGTGCATAAAATTATAACTTAAATATAACTACTGAAACTTAGAACAATGTATATATATATAAACAAAATAAAACAGAGTCCACCTATTTGTAAAACCTAGCAAACAAACTACAACAAACCATTTCCATTTTATAATGTTAATATAGAATTCCAATATATTGAGGCGTGTAGGGACTGTAGGAAAGATTTCATCATACATCATAACCATATTATATACCATTGACATAAGGAATCAAACATAAACATAAAATGATCAAACACATTAACACATATCATATCCATTAAGAGGTTACAGGATCGAAACTTGTCGGCATTCATGCCAAAACAAAACTTCCACACACACATCACTTTAATCCCACGTAGTCGAGGATCAAATCCTGTGGGATCATGGCTTAAAAATAAAGGTTACGATAAGACCATGATAGGCATCGAATCATGTAAGGTGTGGATTGCAACTTTTATCAACACTGTAATAGCTTACAAACGTTCCACATAATCTACACTGACAACATTAAAAATTCGAGAAGGATTAAACTTAAATTGAAATCGTTGCCCTATCAACATTTCCACATTGTCACATAAACAAAATATATACACTGTAATCATATTTGAGGCTCATGACCGAGAAGTAAAGGGAAATCCATTTACATAACCCATGAGAAAAATAACCAATGTCTACGCTATCACAACTACGACATCCATATCGAAATGTTAAACCAAGGCTCACGGCCATCCCCAAATTTAAATCACAGTTAAAGAAAATATATTGTTATTCACCATTACATTACACAGTCGCAGATGGGCAAGAGTTCCATTCCTATCAATGGCACGACTATAAGCTAAACCAACTCTTTTAAATGCCAAAACAATATTTTAAAGTACAGACAAGGAAATACACAAATTCACAACTTTTCCAGGCTAGTGATAGTATCCAACTAACACCCACCTTTAAATGTATACATTTATACCCAATATAATCATAAATAAAAACTACACAGTCATGATTAAAAATCGAGGCACCATTGTAAGCAATGGTACTTCCATGAATTAAGACCCACCATTAAAACCAAACGTAGAGTTTTTCATTAACCAATGAATTCATACATTCAAGATACCAACACTAAAATACATTATAGAGCAGGGTCATGACACGCATGGGCTGAAGGCGCCAAACTCAAACATCTTATACCCCAGTACTTCATATGCATATCTGGATGCCTTAAATGCAAATGGAACATTACATGGTCAAAACCCTTAAACATTCATTCAATCATCATTACAAACACCAATCTCAAGGATTTGTTAACAACATCTACATGTGGAGGTAAACTTCAAACTTGTTGGTACATGGCATACCCATGAAGGGTATCTTGTTGATAGCCTGGTAATCACCATGACCCGCACATTGGTAGATTTGTCACTTACAAATAAATAATTGAAGCATGTTAGAAGTATACCAATCCTCTAATTGAAACAACAAGTAAATAGTGTAAAAACCCAGGTGAAGAGTATACCTTCACAAGGCACAGATGCGAACCGAACCTCACACAGGGACAAAAACTAGAGGTTCGAACATAGCATAACCACCATAGAGCCAAATGAATTGTGAAACCACGACAGACCAATATTAGGACTTGATTTCACCCCATCATAAGAATCATTTACTCCACCACCCTGTCGACCACCAACGACGAAATATATCCTCATGCCTATAGTTCCAAAAACATAATGCAGCTTGGTGTTGACAATACCTTTTACATTGAGACCCCCATCATTATATTCGTTGACATTGCTAAGCCAAGATACCTGGAATATGAAATATTCCATGAATGTCCAATCATACATATACCTTATGACATGTAAACGCTAAACACCATATGGCTAAGTCTTGTGACTTAAGCATTTAAACTTTTGGACATAAAAAAATCCAAGCATATATTTTAAATGTTAAACATAGGGACCAAGTTTATTAATTCTCCAACCCCAATGATAATTCTAAGTATATAGATGTAGGTTAAACAAACCCCTGCTATGAGTAAAACAATAATGTGAACAATAGTAGTAAGAGATGCTAGAAAAGGACTTTGGTCCTTTTGTGTTCAAAGCAAATGAAGTATTTTAGCATATGTAGCCTGTCGAAGTTTAGTTGTCGTAGCAAGATTTCGTCACCGTTTAAACCTCCACAAAATGAATAAGAGTTTCATTAGTTCGACATGAACTAAGTAAACCATGTAACGTCAATTAAAACAAGTTACCTCTCCAAGCGGCCCTATAAGGGATACAAGTCCTACCACTCCACCACTTGACAATTACGAGTTGAGTCAGAACTTTCTATAAACAAGTAAATGAAACTTATAACCAATAAGTAATTTATAAATTAAACAAACATACACACACGTGCATGATAATAAATAACCAATGAACAGTAACATAAACACATTATATATAATTACATCAATAACCACATCGGGAAAACATCTAGAAAGGGTAAGAACAACATACAACATTTCAATTTTGCAAACAAAGTTTGACACATTCCACGGAAGATAAGTTAATGTCCAGTTCAGGTATTAAATAATTCACCTAATAATTTTTTTATTTTTTATTTTCAAATTTTGGGAACATTACAAGGTGCCATGGAAAGCCTTCTCGGCTCCAGCAAATGACTAAGGCCTAGACCTACTGCCAATGAGCAGTCCATAGCCTCAACATGTTTTCCTCTCCCTGTGGCCCCTTTGGAGGGAATATGAGCCTTACATTATAAAAAGAATGATGGATCAACCCCTTGGCCATTGACTACATTTAAAAAAAATATACTTTTTCATCCATTATATATATCTTTTATGCATTTTGATGGTTTAGTGTTTAGCAACACTGTTTGGTGGAGTAATTATTTTGAGGACTAACAAAGAATGTTCCATTGAACCCAGCTGCACTGTCCAAGTCACATACTTCATAGACAAAGACACATAAAAACAAGGAGTCTATCATGCAAAAGGGTCGAGATGGGGAAAATATATTCAATATCGCAAGCCTCAAACAATCTAAGTCATGGGATAAATTTAACAACGGATGAACTGGATGGAAAGGGACAACTGACACATGGAAATAAACTAGCACTAAGGTGTACTATTTAAAAAAGCATGGCATGACAAACAATATTCACATCAAGTCCCGTGATTAATCATAGCACAAGTTCAATAATTTAGTACATATAAGAATAGGTCACCATAATCATCCTAACATGACAAGCATAGGTGTTTGACATACATCATAGAGAAAAATCAAACCAAAGAAGCATATACCTAATCTCAGCATATATGCCTCTCTACAACTTATAATGGCCCCTCTATAACTATGTGTATTGCATCTCATTTTTTACTATGCTGAAATGAACTGGGTCATCACTGATACAATCTCAAAGGACCAATCAATCTGAGTCCTTGAAAGGAAAATCTGTTGAAGAAGGATCTGGAATGGCCGAAGCTGTAATGATCCATGCTAAAAACCCATGTGAAACATAGGTTTGAATAGAATAAGATATATATCTGCATGTTGCATCATGGTAGCCCAGCTGCAAATCTATATGTGATAACATATAGCTTCAAGTAGGACAATTTCTCTAATGAAGAGAGTGCTTGAGAACCTCAAATATCTCTGGTCAACAACACCATCAGAAACAAGCAATCCAGCACTTCCATCTTTTTGCTTCCTTTCTAAATATTACCCATTATATGTGCACACGGAATCAAGAAACTCCACAGAAACATGTATGGGAAAAAATATATGCAGAAATAAAAAGACAGAAGTAATGCTGGAACTTAAGAAGAGATCACTTGAAAAACCTGTGGTGACTAAAATTTTTAGTCACCTAGTAGCTAATTCCTCATTTTTTACTAGTGATATAAAGAACATTATATATAATAATGGAGCATTATTTTATACATATATTGGAGATTGTGTGGGGAAAGAAACTATATATATATATATATATATATATATTATTACATATAGATATATCATATATTGATTGTTTTTTTTAGTATTGAATTACCTTGAGTAATAGGCAATGATTGTGGAAACAATTACTTGATTTACGGTCACTAATTATGGAGGTTTTATTTTACCCTGATTTATAGTCACCGATTGTGGAGGCATTACCGGAATTCATAATCATTGATTATGGAGGAGTTAGGTTTTTTTTACTAGGATATATTTCATTGTTGAAGGGAAAAATGGGGATAGATATCGGTGCTTTGGGGGAAATAATTTTCTGCATTCTCAAGAGGATAGATCTCTTCATTATAGGAAGAACAATCCGTGTGCTTGAGAGGAGGAATAAGCTCCTCGGTGGAGAGAGGTAATAACCTCCATACATGAGGCGAGGAAGAATATTTGCGCCAAAGAGGAGAATTGATCTCTGGGCTTGTTAGAAGGATTGATCTTGCATCTCGGGAAGAGATCTCTGTGCTTGTGATAAGGAAAATATCGTCGTTCGGTGTTGTTCTCACTGGGGAGGAGCGTGATTCTATGAAACAATTCCCTTAATCTCACTGAGGATCGCAGGAACTTATGGTCAAAGCACAAGTGGTGAGTGTAGTTCCTTCTATATTTTTCCTGATCTAGTGTGATCTACAATGAGAATTGGAAAGGGTCTGCATATTTAGCCATTTGAAATAGGATAGACCTCCTCTACATCTGCATCCTCTTATATGGAGTTAGGACCACCTTGTGTTTGGATTTTTATGATCTCCTTAATATATCGATGAAGAACTAAAAAATGCTAGTAGATAACCATTGAACCTCCTTTTGATATCACAAATACACTCATGGTCATTTATCGTTGAGTCTGTAATAGATTTGGAAGATGCGTTGTTGTGGGGGCTAATGTTCGAGGTCGATGATAGATCTGGAACACTTTGTGTCGAATCCTCAATAGAACTCAAACTACCTTTTTGTATTTCTCCTTTATTTGGTTGCAAAATGTGTACTCGCGTGTTGGTTTGTCTTGTCATTCTCATCCCATAAGCTCATTCTGATTAGAACAGGCCCTTTGAGGAAAATTTCCTATCGAAACTGATCTAAAAGCTTTGATACCTATCTCTGACCTTTGCTATTAATGCTTGACAACGTGTTGGTAGCGATTTTGGCGCAAAAGTAGAGATAGGGAATGGTTATGCGTATCCTACTTAGGTGAGCATTTTTATATGTTTTCCTAGCGGTTTTTCCATAAGATTATGATCTGATTGTGTACTAGTTTGGAGTAATGGATGAATGCGCCTTAGCATAGTCTGAATCATAAATAATTTTTATGGAGTAAAGGATGATTTCCAAGCCTGTGTGTGCAGATAATGAACTACATAGTTTGATTTCCCAACCTTCCTGTAAATGATAATGGGGATCAACTTGAATCAGGACTCCATAGATTGACTTACTTGCCTGCGTTGGGGTTAGGTATTAAGATCTAAATAGATCCAAGCTATGATTTTAGTTATACTGGATCATTTATTCAAGTATCAATTTATCCAATCCATGTATGTGTGTTGTAGCTGAGTATTCATTGTAGCTCTCAATATCTTAAAGACTAAACCATGTATGCGATGACTTTCATGAGCCTTGGATCTTCCCTGGTATGGGTTCCTTCTTAGTTTTGCAATTTTACATATTTTGTAAAGAGATACCCTCTGCCTTCACTCTAAAATCGAAATCTATACATTGCAACGACTCCTAAAAGACTTAGATTGAAATTTCCCTTTTGCTTGTGATCTGTATATATATATATATGGATATCATTACCTGAACCTATTGGAATTGTTGGATGGGAATAAGATCTCATTTTTCCTAAAATATGCAGAACGTTGTTTGTGTTTTGAGACTGTGTAAGCATCTCAGTCCGTTGTATGCATCTCTGCACTTACCGACTCTGCTTTATGTGTTTTTCTGCATTTTGGGTTTATATATGTACATCGATAGCCTCCGTTTCATTTATATACTCAGCTTTGTTTCTGGATCTGAATCTATAAGTGACATTCACATGACTCAATTCATATTCTGTTTGGATGTATAATTAGCTACATAAGATATCTAATTCGATAACATTTGCTTTGTTGTTTAGAGATTGGAATCTATGAAATACAAGGGGCGTCAATACGACTTAGATCGTATTTGTTTGGATAAGAAATTACATACTTGTATATGTAGATTCTATATGTACATGATATATTAATTAGTGTTGAACATATATTCCTGCGTATATACCCAACATTTGTTGATCTGGGTAAGTCTAGTTAAGGGTCGGGATTTCAAATGACTTTTGACTTAATGATTAATCCTAGATTGTGTTAAAAGATGGTCATTAGAATCAAATGATAGGAATATATAAATACTCTATGAGAGGGAGTCTTTCAAGTGTAAAGAGGAAGATTGTATGGGAAGAGAGTTTTTGTGGATTGTATGGGAAGAGAGTTGTTGCGGATTGTAACCAGCTATTTGGAAAATATTACATGATACGACAGTTTGGTGGATGTAGCCTCGAGTTTGGGGTGAACCACGTACATTGGTATCATTCTTATGTGTTTTGGATGTACTTTATCTTATTTGTTCTGGATGTACTTTATCTTATGTGTCCTTGATGCACTTTATCTTATGTGCTTTTGATGTAATACTTTTATCTTATGTTCTCTCAATGTATGTGACTTATGTTCTGATGAGAAGGATGGATGTAAATTGTCGAATGATTACACACTAGTGCTTAAATCCAAGAGAAGGTTGTTCACTTCATATGATTGATAATCTAATATGGGATAACAACTAGAGTTGTGTATTAAGGTCTTTTCATAATATGTTAACTGTTATGAAATATGGATCTTAGGAAGGATTGGGAATGACTAACCTTATTATGTTGATCTTTTGTTTTATCATTGAATATTTTTAAGGGCACTTGTATCAAAGATATAAGTTGTCTTTTTGAAAGGAGACATTTATTTTACTTGTTGGGTATGTTACACTCTCATGCATTTATATTTGTTGGTGTATGGATTGTTAGTTAACGTGGCCGTGGTTTCAATTTACAGCCATGGGCTTAGAAGTTGGGTTCGGCCAATAGTTGGGTGCATAGCCTATAATATATATAAGTTAATATAGGTATGTGGAATTAATGCATAGAGCATGTATCTATTTTGATAAGACTATTAGTTTATATTTAAAGTATTGGTGGGCACCCTGAGAGGTGAAACCCTAATGTGCAAGTTGTAGCGTTTATGTTTTGTGTTTGACAGAGTTCCTATAGGATTCGATCCTGGGTTGTCTTAAAACTTGGACTTTTGTTTAACTGACCATTTGTGTTTTTAATTTAGCAACAATGACTAGAGGATTCAATCTTCATATTTTTAAACAAATAAATTTGTGTTAAGTATTTATTCCTGTAGGATTTGATCCTGTGTGAGACTCTGGTTGTTAATCAATTGGTTTATATAAATGTGATTCTGGTCCTTGGTTTTTGTTTATAGTAGTGTTTGATATATTTATATAATATTTTTCGTATGGCCAAACCTTCGTAGGTTTTGATGGCTGGGTTTTTGTGTAAAAGATTCTATAATGAAAAATATATGGGGTTTATCCCACAGACAATCCTGTAGAGGATTCGATGGTTGGGATGATTTTTAATAACACTTATAATCTTTATGTTTTAGCATAGATTTAATATTTAGTTTTTTTGAAGTCTGTGATCAACATTTATGATATATTTGTTTATGTTGGATTTATTATGTGAAAAAAAAACATACTTGCTGGTGATATGGAATCTTCCAGCATTGGAAATATAAAGTTAGAGTTGGATTTTAAAGGCTTTGAATATTGTTTAAAACAATTTGCGTATGTTTGATTTCAACATGGATTTAATGTTTAGTTTGAAGGCTCTAAACTTTTTTTCGATAATTATGTTTTATGAATGAATTTAAAGTAAAAGGAATAATCTTACATGCTGGAAATATGAAATCTTTCACAATTTGATAAATCAAGTTTTAGAGTTTTGGATTGGTTTAGGAATGTGAGATATTTGACCTATAGTTTAGTTTATTTTAATAATTCTGATAAGTTTTTTATATGGTTGTTTTTAGATGTAGAGTTTACAATCCTATGTTAAAATGAATGAGTAGAGTTTTGAAATCTAACGAAATCATATATGACAGTCTAAAAAAATAGTAGGGAATCCAATATATATCTTCGTATCTAGGTAATCATGTTTAAGTAACCAAGATACTCATGTACCATAATCTATACTTCTAGGATTTGTATGTAAAATAAAATCACGTTTTAAGGATCTGTAAACAAAATCAACCTAGATGATATTTAAGGATCTGTAAACAAAATAAACCTAGATAAAGAAAACATACAAAATACAGAAATTGTACTTTAGATCATAACCCTACTTTTAAATAAAGCTGCAAGAACTAAGAGAAAGTAGAATCCCTCATTCCTAGAATGTGTAGTTTATTTGATGGCTAGAACCCTGCACACCTAAGTACACATAATTAATAAACTCAAGGATAATTTTGACCTCATATCTGTCAACCAAATAACTTGGGAACTACCACGTTCCTCCCAAACATGACCAATAATCGTTCCTAGTTTCAATTCGGATCCCCGAGAGTTGGTTCCAACATGCAAGTAGTCTAGAGATCCTAAAGGTAAGGCTTCAGCTATCTCGGATAGTAGGTTCTATATGAGATTACTTTTTCTATTGGAAAAATGCTCTCCAAGAACTCTTAAGAGTATAATGATCAGATAGCCTAGATAATAATAGAGATCCCCAAGACATTGTTTGGCTTGGGTCTTTATAGATGATATTTTGGGAAAGGGACATTTAAATTTTAGTTAGATCAAGAATCATTTGTTTTCTTGAAATAATCATTTACTTAATTTATGTGAAATTAATATTTAATTACTTAACTTAGCAATACTTTGACTAGTTCCTATTTGAATATTTTTAGGTACTAAGATATTTAATCAATTATTTAAGTAAATAATAATACATAGATCCTTGAATTATTACTTATAGTTACTATTATTAATACATATGCTTACTCTTTCATTTATACTATATATATATGCATATATCACTTGTTAACATTTATACCTTGGGCATCATATAGCATGATACCGAATCACATGGCTCTTTCTTTAGTTTATAGTCACTTATTTTATGAAGGCCTTCAGGTAGGGTTAGTTCAACTAGGTTAGGCAGCTCTAAACCTCACATTTTGGATTACCTCATGTATCATGGCAGTTATTCATTTCTTGATGAGATAAGGGAATTCAAAATTTAATTTAATCAACTTAAAAATAAGTAAGATGAGTTCGATGTTTTATCATATTCGTTTTCACTCAACATATTAATTTTTTAGTAACTCCTATCATTTATTCAGATCCCATACTCAACGCTAAGAAACAGGGTTTTACAACTCAGTGCAATTCCATATCTCCTCGCACAACACTAATGCTAGGATGTATTTGTAGGATACACCTAGGGATACAATGGCCAAGGATCCGATGCTATAGAGCTGATACTCAACATCAATTCGGAATGTTCTAGGGATTATGAACGACACTTCGAATTATTTTATTTTCATGTGCTTCATAGCTTCAAGATAAACACAAACGTTTCATAATTACTCATTTGCTTCAAGAGCTTGCACTCAACACAAACAAAAAATAATCATGTGCTTTAGAGCTCTTTTCTCAAGAAAATCATTAATCACTCATCTGATTTAGAGCTCACTGTACTATCCCTCTTATATGCCCTAAGTATTCTGTAATGGTTTAATGTTATTGTACTTGTTTTTCTCGTGAGGAGCTCAAGGCCAAGGACCCACCAGTAAAACCTAGCAAGTAGGTGATAAATCTGTAGATTTAGGAGAACAAAAAAAACAAAAAAGAAGAGGAATATTGGTGTGATTTAAAACAAGTGGAAACTAATCCATTAGGGAAAGGTAAACAATAAGGAAACTTGGAGGGCGAGTAAAGGAAACTGGGTATCATCATGGTGTTGATGAGGGAACCGGCCACTGTCCTCACCTTTGACCTTAAGCCACTTATTAGACATGGGTATTTTTGCTCACGTGCTAAATGGGTAATTTACTGATTACTGACTTACGGTCCTAGGGATTGAACATGATGTAATTATCAAAAGAAACACAATCTAATAACCTAGGTGGTAGCTACAACGTATACAATAGACCATAAAGAGGTTTTTATGGAGAATATGAAACCTTCACCCGTGAAGTTACTTCCACCTCACATCAATCAAAGGTATTGGGTGGAAGAAAACATATAAATATATATTATATATAAAAGCATGATATATATAATATTAGAACACACACACACACACACACACACACACACACACACACACATATATATATATATATATATATATATATATATATATATATATTATCACATAGAATGAGAATACCCATATTAATTGAGTATTGAATTCATCATGGGTGATAGCCTTGATTTCAGAACCATTACTGGTTTTTTTAGCCATTAATTTTGGAGGCGTCATTAACTTCCTTGATTTTTATTAACTGTTTGAGAGATGTTGAACTGGAAGGTTTTAATTACCTTGAGTAACAACCACCGATTGTGGAGGTGTTACAGGGTAGGCATGAACATCATTTATGGAGGCGTTAGGAATTTTTCAAGGGATATTTCTCCAGATCTTGGAGAAAAGGGGACACACTGAGTGAGAGGAGAGGACCAGCTCTGCATCTCATGGGGGTTTTTCATGTGTTTGAGAAATTTTGTTTGCATGATTGGTTTGTGCTGCTTTTAGAAGATGGCGATAAGGTGCTGAAACAACGATCTGTCGGGGTTGGCTCATATATACGTTGTAGCCACAATAGTCTATGATACGTATCTAAATTGGTCGTGCTCTAATGTATGTTTTTGACCTTTTCCGATGCTTTATACATGTGCTTAATGTCATGATGCAAATACTAGTTATTAATAATGTGGAAAATTAATTAATAAGGAATTAGGTCTCTTCATTTGATGCCTTATACATGTGTCTAATGACATGACGCAGTAAAGATTTGTGTCCATAGCATGGACTGTTAGGAATGTGCTATTAGGGAGATTTTTCTCCTTAGTATGTATTTATTGGGATTTACGGTTTGTGTAGAAAAACCTGATCCATGATTTGAAATCATTGTAGGTTGGAATGAGAAACGGATCCACAAATTATTTGCAATGGCTCGGTTTTTTGCACTATCCATGATTTGATGGAAAATCATTGCACATTCCCATGGCTAGAATTTGATCACGGTGTATTATACATCTAGAACCCAATCAATGCATTGGAACGGTGTATTGGATCAAAGTATTGAACTAGTGTTTCCCAGGTTTATGTAGGGTCATTTATTGCAGATCTAGTATCAATTTTACTGGTATCGTAGACAGCGAACTGTCGGAGTCTGGGCATACATACGTTTTCAGCTTGAATGTCTACAATCCAAATCTAAAATTCTATATGCTCTAATGTATGCGTCTCTTATATTATTCATGTTTCATTTCTAACGCATGTGATGGCATCCTTGTACACATATCCAAATTCTAAGTATCCTTTTAGCACAATGTTAGGGCCTGAGTGTTTATTTATAACCAAAATTGCCTCCTCTGATTTAAATACATCACAGCTCTGACATAGGTAGGTTCCGTTACTCTTCGACTCTAGGGTATGGAATGTCACCCTAATATGACTCGTAAGGTATATGTCGGGGGATAGGGTATGACAGTATGAGTTTCCAGCCTTACCGCCTATGATTCCATAAAACTGATCCAATCATATATGCATTATAAATGTCAACCCTGCACATCTTTAACACTCACGAGTTCTATTAGGACCATATCGATAAGATTTGATTGTGTTTTTATCGATTTTGGTCTCTTTTGTGAAGAACCAATACCATGCCTGTTCTCTTTTGATTTCCTTATGTGTATCAATTCATTTGCTTTTGATCTAGTGTTTTCCAGGTTTATATTGGAATAATATTGTAGATCTTAAACTAACCATTGATGTGAATTACCCAAACATCTGACTGTGCTTTTATTCATTTATTCTTGTGATTATTTCGAATTCCTGAGTCGAGCCATGATTCTAGATCTACAACTACACAAGGGATCAGTTTGAAAGGGAAGTGGTTTGTTTGACCTAGGTAGTTAAACCCTCTTCCTTTATTTAACAGAAATAGAAAGTTGGGGTTATTCCAATACTATGTTCCGTGCTATGAAATATAAGAGTTGGTAGTTGGAGGAGGTAAATTCTTGCTCTGATAGGAATATGGGTTTTGTTGAAGCTGTTTGTGTGATATCTCTCGAGATTTGACCTAGGGTTTGGGTATTGTCACCCTATAATACTAATAGCGATCTACCCCACTAAGAGTTTATTGGAATGTTTGTTGCTAGATGATATTATAAATAGGACTCACAATTTATCATGACAAAAGTAGTGAGATAATTTAAACTCGTATAAAGGTATGGGTGTGATGTCATGAAAGGTAGAAGAGGTAATAAAATTTTTATGTGGCCATTTAGTGCTAATCAACATCAATGTGGCCATTTACTATGTGCATTAAATGTTATATAGTCTGGATGTTTCATGCGGAGATCGATTGTGTTACCTTAACTACCCTTTGTATTTAGGGGAACCATATTTCATTAGGTCTCAAATTCTTAATGGATGGGACTTAATCGTATTGATGTATAAAATGTTTATGTCAGATTAGAAAACTTTCAAATCGATGCCATGCCTACTTAGAGTGTATCCAAAGATGATTTATCATGTGAATCATGGGTTTATGATGTAAAAGTTATCTATGGTTATATGAGTAACTGAGAGAAATCGAAAAGTGATGACACATCCTTCATGATGTAGGTTGTATACCTTCATATGTGGAAACTTAAATAAATAAGTTGGGTAACTTTTGGTGGACGTAACCCCAAGGTTGGGGTGAACCACGTATATTGGTCTCGCTCTCTTGTGTTCTTGATGTATTTATCTTAGGTGCTTTTATGTATTGTATCTAATGTTTTCTTGATGTAATGTGCTTTGATATTAACTGCTCTATATGCTTTTAACTAATGTTATTGTTGATGCAATGGTGAAAACGGTCGAATGATTCCAAATGAATTTTTTAATATGTTAAGCAAGATTTTTTATTTGATCTTTATAACATGATAGATGATCTAACAGAGGGTAAAATATCGAGTTATTGATCCAGGTCTTCACCTAATGTATTAATGATTATAAAATATGGAACATGGGAAGGATTGAAATGTTCGACTTTACTACAATGGAATTTTGTTGTAACAATAAGTCCCCTCTTAATTAACAATGCATTCTAGGGATTGATTTATATGTTATGTTTTAGTCCTAAAGGTAGTTGCATCGTATGTGTGGTATTCGATCATGAAGTTTATGATTATTACTATGATTGCTTTGGTAGGAATATTATGTGGTAGTTAGAAGGATAAGCCTTCATTGAAAGAGGATAATCAAGAAAGATTCTTAGACAGATGAAAATGTATAAAATATTTTCCATAGATTATGGCGTTATACAATGTATGTTTCCTGAATAATTTACCAATACTGCAGATATATCTTGATAGTAAGATTGAACTTTATAGGAGCAGTATCAAATGTAACAATAGTTGTGTGGTTGTATCGAAGGTTTAAGTTGATGAGATTTATTTTCACAAAGAGCTTTTATGTACTTTGGGAGTTGTTAGAGATGGTATCAGAGCCAGAGTGACAAGACTCGGGCCTATTTTGGGCTCAACATGAAGTTAGCAAGTATGAAGATGAAAGACTAACCTATGAAATGATATTTTGTGGATACATGGCAACGACGGACGAGGGAAATAAGTTATCCAAGTAGGCCTCAAGGATTGAAGGAGGTAGGTAAATAGGATAAAATAAATATCATGACAAGGTATGTTATCATGTCAATGACCGATTAAAACCCAAAAGCAGGTGAGTAGTTCTTGCATATTGTCATAAAGGTTATGTTTTGTTTACACCCCCAAAATTGGAGGTCGGGCTATGAATGTTAGTAATACATTAAGGAAGAATCAGCACCATGGTTATACATGTGTAGATGAAAGTGATAGACCTTTGAAACAAGAGCAACAAATAGGAGGGTAATGAACTATGAGTTCCTTAGAAAAAGGAAAATGCATAGGTTGCTAGCAATATAGGTTGAAAGTTATATAAAGGTATACATGGTAATACTTATTACTAGGGAATAATGTAAATATTATGTTACCGTACTTTATGCATAGCTTTTATGTTGTAAAAAGGAAAATATTTGCAAAGAATCCCACAAAACCCTAAAATTTGGGTAGTGTAGAAATCATTAAATGCTTTAGGAAATTGGGAGACACCATTCAATTTGTAAAGATGGTTTTAGGCATAAAAATGTTAGGCTTATTCATAAGATTCAGTTTAGAACTAAACGTTCCTTGTATAGTTAAAATAAAAGGCGCACACACTGACTATACTTTTAATGAAAGTCCAAATTAAAGGCTCATGAAAAAACACCCCATAGGGTATTGGTGTATCCCATGAAATGTATGATAACAAAAAGCGTAGTATCTAATACTAGAGTTAAAGTGATTGGACAATTACGTAAAGTATCACAATGTATTCTTTTATGACTCTGTTCTTCTGTTAAGGAGTGAGTTATGTTTAGGTGACTACCACCTTAGGGATTATTCGTATCTGATATAATGAATCGTGATACATTCCACCTGATTGCATAAAGTGTGTTGTACCGACGCTGAAAGTTCCTATGGAGAGAGTAGATTGATTTCATAAAATAATGTCCTAGAACCTGCGGTTACCCTTAATGAACACTATTCATTTTCTCTCTTTGTTTTAACTCATATGTATTTGTAGCTTGCTCCACTTTGTTTTTCTAAAAGTACAATGGCTTCATTGAGAAGTATATTGTTGCGTCTAAAGACACTATATAGCAATTGGAATTTCTATGTCCCTATTTTGCCACTCATAAATATTGTGCAAAGTTGGAATGTCCCTTCACTCGAAATTATCCAGTTATAGATGAGTAAGGATGTATAAAGATATTTATATTTGAAAATGATAAGTTGATTAACGTCGTATAAGGTTATGGACTAACATTGTAGGAGTATGCCTGGAAAACTACCAATTGAACTAAACTACCAGATTACGAAATTCACTGGCTTAAGTAATGAAGTTAAACCACTCCAGAACGAGTGTTGTCTTACTCCTTATCTTATTATAATTTTCCATTACGAGGTTTTTATGAACCAGGGGTTAACTATGGATTATGATGTTAGGTACTAACGTTGCGGGGTTTTACCATGATTATGGCCATTTCCATGATCAATTAAAAACACGGATTATAAATTCACTCACGTGCTCAATTGGTCAAAATGAGTAAGGAGTTATTTTGGAAGGTTTCCAAAATTGTATGAATCAGGATTTTGGTAGAGGTACAAATCATTTCGACTTATGAAAAGCTGATCAAGGAAATTATTATTTATTGATAGATGTTAATTATATTTAATTCACCATGAAGCCAATTCACAAATTGGGACAATAACAGTGAAGTCATGTTAGGAACCAAAGATGTGCATGTCACAAATAGTCAAAAGGTTGTAATTAACATTAAAAATGAATAAGGAAAATACATGCTACGGGAGCACAACGGTGTTAGGAAAGTGATTGTCATGTGAGCACATTGGTGTTAGGCATACATGCTGTGGGAGGAAAATGGTGTTAGGAAAATTATTGTTGTTTGAGCACATTGGTGTTAGGCATATGATGTTGCAAGAAACATTGACTATCTAACTCTACCTTACTTTTGGGAGGAAAGGAATTCCTGGACTCAAGCGAGGAGGTTCAGGGGGAACCATGAAAGAGTTATGATATCAATATCAAGACCTAGGCAAAGTTGGACATCTAGAAGATAGGACACTATTTGATGTCACTGAGGAGAACACTTTGACTAGAGATCAAAAGGGAGAGTAACCTTAGTAATAGAGGTAAGTCCACACGAGAATTGGAAAATAACTCAAGGGAGAGTTTGAAAAATAAAAAAAGGAAAGACGTGCTAACAAATTTTCCAAGTAATTAGACAGTTACATGTCTTGATTTGTAAATACAAAGAAAGGATTTCCTTAGCTTTAAGACTATTTATCTATCTAAACGTTGAAGATAAAATACGTCCTCCCAAAAGATGAGTAATTATGTTTTACTAATGAATCAAATACTTTATGGAAAAATAATTATTATGATATAAGATGTTCCATAAATTGCAAATTGTTATAGTGCAAAAGAATCCATGGCTTATGTTTAAGTTGAATTATCATTTTGGACATGAATTACTAAATAAAATTTGGGCTAGACCCAATCTTGTTGTAGGAAACTACAAGTCTTGAACGATAGCGACTTGAGAAGAAACACGAAAGATCGATAGAGATCATAACAAAGAAGATGAAGCAAGAAAAGATGGATCATGAGAAGAAGAAAGATGGGCTAGAAAACAAGAACACTGAGGACGGTGTTATTTTAAGGGGGGAGGGATGTAATATCCCTCTTATATGCCCTAAGTATTTTGTAATGGTTTAATGTTATTGTAATTGTTTTTATGGTGAGGGGCTCAAGGCCAAGGCCCCACGAGTAAAACTAGTAAGTAGGTGATAAATCTATCAATTTAGGAGAACAAAAAAAAAAGAGGAACATTGGTGCGACTTAAAATGACTGGAAACTAATCCATTAGGGAAAGGTGAACAATAAGGAAACTTGGAGGGAAAGTAAAGGCAACTGGGTATCATCGTGGTGTCGACGAGGGAACTAGCCACTGTGCTCACCTTCGACCTTAAGCCACTTATTATACAAGGGTATTTTTTCTCATGTGCTAAATGGGTAATTTATTGATTACCGACTTACGGGCCTAGGGCTCGAACATGAGGCAATTATCACAAAAAACAAACTCTAATAACCTAGGTGGTAGCTACAACGTATACAATAGACCATAAAGAAGTTTTTATGGAGAATAGAAAACCTTCACCAGTGAAGTTACTTCCACCTCACATCAATCAAAGGTATTGGGTGGAAGAAGACATATATAGATATATATATATATTATATATAAAAGCATGATATATATAATAGTAGAACATATATATATAGATGAAAGGAATTTCATGAGGGAGAATTATATAAGAGAAGGAATCATGTAGTAATATATATATATTATCACATAGAACGAGAATACCCATATTAATTGAGTATTGAATTCATCATGGGTGATAGCCTTGATTTCAGAACCATTACTGGTTTTTTTAGCCATTAATTTTGGAGGCGTCATTAACTTCCTTGATTTTTATTAACTGTTTGAGAGATGTTGAACTGGAAGGTTTTAATTACCTTGAGTAACAACCACCGATTGTGGAGGCGTTACATGGCATGCATGAACGTGATTTATGGAGGTGTTAGGAATTTTTCATGGGATATTTTTCGAGATATTGGAGAAAAGGGGGCATGCTGAGCGAGAGGAGAGGACCAAATCTGCATCTCATGGGGGTTTTTGATGTGTTTGATAAATTTTGTTTGCATGAAGAGTGGCGTGTGATAATTTTGGAAGATGGAGATAAGGCACCAAGACAACGATCTGTTGGGGTTGGCTCATATATACGTTGCAGCCACAATAGTCTGGGATACCTATATAAATTGGTCGTGCTCTAATGTATGTTTCTGACCTTTTTTGATGCTTTATAGATGTTCTTAATGTCACGATGCAAAGACTAGTTATTAATAACATGGACAATTAATGAATAAGGAATTAGGTCTCTTCATCTGATGCCTTATACATGTGTCTAATGCTACGACGCAGTAAATATTTTTTTCCATAGCATGGACTATTAAGAATGTGGTATTAGGAAGAGTTTTCCCCTTAGTATGTGTTGGTGCCAGAAATTCTTCTCAGACTACAAAAGAACAAGCCAACAAAATCTCAATAAATACAATAAGGTAAAATGGGTTTTTCTAGGGTTTTGGTTGTGTGGAAATTGAACCCAGTGTTAGAACAATTACACTCACATCAATTGCCAATTGCACATGCAAAATTACTCACAAAAGAGACTGAATATGGAGATGAACACTAAACTGTATTGAATAAGTGTACAATATCCAACCCTGTGAAGTCATAAGTTTCCATAATAAATAATTAGATGATCGATTTGAATGCATGAATATTCCATTCGAATCTAGTAAAAAGCAGGCTTACTAAAACTAAGCAAATCCCCCATAGGTGCATAAAGAAGTTTCCAAAAATGTCTAGGAGATCACAAATTGGAAAAATAAATTAGGCAAGCTAATAGTGGATGGAAGGAAAACTCATACATTCTTTTCATAGGAGAAAAGAGTGGAGGATGTGGAGGACAAAAAACATGTTAACTTCAGCTAGTCAAATTTTCCCAAATGCCTTAAAACACTGAAAAAGTAGGCAATAAAGCAGAAAAAGCAGACATGAGCTAGGGAGGCCAGGAATAAAGCAGATTTGTTTCCAGGAGGTTTCCCAAGCACTCCATGACTCAAAATTAGCAAGTTTGACCACTATGGATGTGTAGATGACAACTTGCATGAGGTGGAATATGAAAACTAGGCAAATAAGACAAAAATGGATTAATTAATGTCTAAGTTAGCTAACTATGGGTTGATTATTCTAATAGGTTGAACATTTTGTAGATAAGAGGGCATAAACTTCATGAAACCAAAGCAAAAACTAAATCATGAGCATTTGAAAGACTGATTTACATAACATATAAACCATAATCCAGACATAATAATCACAATACTGAGTTCCACCCACAGTTAGCAAGCATTTCAAGCATAAAAGTCTTGAAAAGGAAATGAGTATACCAACTAAGTAATTAACACAAATTAGAAATGAAACCAGTAAAAATTCTAAAGGGCATATAGTTGCATATATTTCATAATTCTGTCATAAAAAACACATAAGAGTCTTTACACTTAGCTTCATAAACCAGAGCTTGATAGCCTCCCCTTGCAACAAAAATCGAACCATAGGTTCTTTTTCCAACTTACATTTATCCTATTCCTTCAAAAACAATTGCATAACTGCCCTAACTACTTTTTAAGTTATCTATCGAACTGTTCAATATAAACTTTATCATTATACAAAAATGAAATTAGTTTTCAAACTAACTAATAATTGTTCCTGTCAAAGTACTTTACAAATCTTTTGTTGCCTCAGCTAGGAGAGCAATTCCCTCTAATGCTTGGGATTTCCTTCTAGCTTTCAAGTGGTCTTCTTCCAAGTCTACAACTTTATTTGTTAACTCCTCATTCTGCTGAGTCAGCTCCTGGATAATTTGCCTTAGTTCTGTAAACTGATTCTATGTCTGTCTTTTTCTTTTAAGATCCTCTTTAGAAACTACAATCAATTCCTGGTAGTGATTGTTCACTTCTTCCAAGTCTTCTCTAAGTCTCTTATTTTCAGTAACTGATCCATCATTAGTTTCATGCATATATTCAATTTGATGCTTGTATTTCTTAATGCTTCTTTGTAGATTTTCCCTTTCAAAATCAATACATTTACTTTCTGATATTGGTTGCATCCCTTCTGGTGCCCATGGGATTTTCAGCTTCTTGTATATTTCTTCATCCTCCTTCATAAGCTCTGTGAGGGTCACAGGAATCTCTGGATGTTCTTCAGCTTCAATATTGCACTGAACTTCTTCAATTACCTCTTTTTTCTCCATACAAGAACTCTTTATTTCATTTTGCTCATGTTCTTGAATCATCTTATTTCGAACCTGCATGAAAATGTCTGAGATCTTAGCATCAATGAATTCTGGATTTTCTTTTGAAACTATTGGTTTTTTACCCTTCATAACTTCTTTAATGTCATCTTCACTATATCCCAATTTCTCCTAAGATGATGAATCTTTTATTACTGTAACCTTTTTATCAGCCAATTTGGGATTTAATAGTTTCTTCATGTTTAACCTAAGCTTTCTCTTCGGCCTTATCTTGGGTCTCCAGACTGCTCCAACTTCTCCTGACATTTTCATAACCTTTCCTTGATGAGTTATTGAAGGAAATTCAACCACCTTCACTCTTTTCTTTCATGACACTGTCTCCTCTTCAAAATGGGTGTGTATTTCTTGCTTAGAACAAACCCTAGCTTCATTGGTAGTAGGAGCCCTAGCCTCATCAGATAAGTATTTTTCATCCTCTTCAAAAAGTACTATAATAGGGCTCTACTTCTGCTCCTTAACATCTTCCTCTTCACCTTGATTTGATTCTGCAGGTAAAACATCTTCCAATGGCTCAACTTCCTTTATCTCTAACTTTGAAACTCTTCCTTCCTCAACATTAACTCGCCGTCCATGTTCAATGTTTTCATTTTCCTGATTCGAAGCTTCTTTTGGTTTATCAGCTTCTTCATCTTTGACTATGACCTTCTTTTTGAGTTTCTTGATCAAAATATGACCCTTATCTAACTGTCTCTTCTGAGACTACTGCTCCTTCTTAGTTTTGAAACCTGACCAAAATAAGAAGTGTTCCCATGTCTTCTCTCTTTTCTGCAATACAGTACTTATGATTAGCTTTATGAACCCATGGTGAAAAATTGAGTGTTTTGTATGATCCTGATGTTTTTTCACCCTACTTGACATCAACTGTAAAATTTTCAAAAGAATAAAGGAAGATTCATCTTGGATTCATGACTGAGATGTTGAAGGAATCTAAAATGATACTTAAACACAAAGGCAAATATCCCCTCACATGTGACATAGCTTTGTAATATTTTGATAGGCTCTATCCACTCAAGTTTAAACTTTTGAATAGGAACACCCTTTCCCCAGTATGCTACTACACCTCGAAGTAGATATCTCTGAGCATCAAAAGTGAAGGGCACCTTTTTGAACCAGAATTGTCCCTCATCCAGAATTCGTGTTGCTTCTGCTAGTAACTCCATGGTTAGTTTAAACTTCAAAGTGTCAAAAGACACTACATCCTTGTCTAAACATTGAGCGAATTTGTAAGAAACCTCTGAGTGATAACCTTCAATATTTTCAAAGAACATCAACCACCCTGCTTTTGCAAACAATTGTGCACAATCTGAAAAGTTTTGAACCCAACTTAAGTCTAAAGTTTCTGCCCTATTATTCTTACCACTCTTTTTCATTTTGAACTATTATCAAATAGCTTCTGTCAATAAAACACACTCTTACTGTCTTCAAATATTGATAAAATGACAGACAATACTATATAGGGGAACCCTAAAAACCTTAAATTGAATTCTTCTTGTTTAAGCTGGTAAATAATTTAATTCCATGACTGAGAATCCATAATTTAGTATCAATTAGGATTAAAAACTAATAATCAGCCATCAAATTAGTCATTAATCCTCTGTTTAGAAAAAACCCCAAATTATAAACCTTGGTAATCATTTTGCAACCTACGTGTTAAAATGACTAATCCAGTTGCTAGAATCTCATTCTCTTAACTGTCAAGTGTCGAATTGCATGTCCCAATCTTCTCTGACCGCTTTGATAGCTCCATACGACCGCTCCTGAAATCCCTAATTTTCGCTCTGTTTCAAAATTCTGATTACCAAGTGCTGATTTTTTGCCACGACCTTCACCTGCTCTACATGCACTTTAGCGAATAGGTGATTCAAAACGTCTTTATCTCATTATGGTATGCTATCATTATGCATCATCTCTACAATAAACCGCCACAATTCACCCTCATGATAATATTTACACCTGTCATAGTTATTATTCTAAAAGACACATGTATCAAATCCATCACTGAGTATGATTGACATTTTATGTGTGAGAATTTCAGAGAAAACTGAACCAAAAATGATGATTTTTTACTTGCACCACTAGTGGAAAATGAGAGATTAGTGACCAAAAAAAAGACCAAAATCCGCATATCAATGACCACTTTTGGTTTGGCGATCGCTGGTGGCTAATTTACGGTCTTTTATTATGCGACCAAAATTGGTCATTTTTATTTTGGTTATTTATAGCTTATCAGTTGGCCATTAATTTGGTCATTTCTTTGGTCATTAATTTGGTCATCTATTTGAATCAATGACCAAATATATGACCAAATTAATGACCACATGACAAACTAGAATATGACCAAATTTGGCCGCGTAATAAAAGACCGTAAATTAGCCACCAAAACTGTTTTTTGGTCATTTGATATGCAAATTTTGGTCGTTTTTTTGGTCATTTATATCTCATTGTTTGGTTATGTATCTCTCAATTTTTGGTCATTTTATATGCGAATTTTGGTCATTAATCTCATTTAATGGTCACTAATCTAGTTATTTTTAGTCATTTTATGTGATTATTATATTTTAGTAGTTTTAATGGTGTCCATTATTAATCAATATAAATTTTTAATGTGATATTATGTCTAAATTTAAAAAAAAAGAATCATACATTATTTATCATCATCTAATACACATGTGAATTATGTAATGTCACATTAATTAGTTAATTGGAACACTTATAAAAAATATAAAGTACAACCATAGAAATTTTAAACCGTGCAAATTATATTATATGAAATGTCAAGTATTACAATAAATATGAATACATCGATGACTTTACATGAAAATCATCTAGTACATCGATGAATTTTCAAAATATTAAAATCGCTAAAGGGTGATTCCATGAAGATGGGTAACACTTTTTGGCCAAATTTGGTGATGAAAACCTGATTTTTTACTCATGTGCTAGATAGAAGCCCTCAAAACGCATATATGCCATGTGAATTTTGACTTGCAGTAAGAAAACAAATTGTAGAATATTATGTTGGATTCATAGTGATATTTTTTTAAAAATATTCCGATGTCATTTAATGTGTGAATTTTTGCATTTAATTAACTGTGTGACCTTAAAAATTTGAAGAAGCTAATAAGTGGCTCGTGTCCACGTAGAGTAATTCAATCTTGCATTAATAATTTAAAAAAAATAAATATAGGAGCATGATCTACATAAAATGCAGTGTGATGTGCATATTTTTTTGTTAATTTTTTTCGCATTATACAATTATTTATTATATTTCGAAAGTGACCACATTCGATTTCAGCATTGTTTTAAACACATATTTGTCCATGTAAAGGAATTTTTTCTATTTTTTCAAAAATTGAAAAACCAAAGATACCCTTTTGAAGAGGACACGTCGATATGTGATGTGAGCATTTTTAAGAATTTTTTGGCTGTGTATTTTTAACTCTGCGGATTTTTCTTTGAGCTGCTTCGAAGTTGCAGTGTGGTTTTCTAAGTATAAGTTTTAGAAGTAATTAAAAAATAAATATCATATGAATGCCAAAATGTGTGTATGATACGTCAATGGATAGAAGATTCGTTGGTGAATCTATCAGTATCAACTCCGCTCAGTTATGTGCTAGGAATGGCAGGGTTTACACCTCTGCAAGGCAAAATAAATTTTCCATTTGTTTGAATGAGGGCTAAATCTGTTTTTTTAAGCCCTCGACCGAGGTATGAACCTCGACCGAGGTATCTAAATACCTCGGTCGAGGTATTTAAATACCTCGACCGAGGGTTTGTAAAGCCCGCAATACCTCGGTTGAGGGCTTGATAAAACCTCGGTCGAGATATTAAGACCTCGGTCGAGGGCTTAACAAGCCCTCGACCGAGGTGCGTTTTTTTGTTTTTTCCGAAATGCACTTGCCAAAAAGTGTTACCCAGGTCCGTGGATTCACCCTAAACCATCCCACTTGTACTTGGTTGCTAAGCCATACTTAGATCCTACAACATATTCAAAACCATACTTAGCAGCTTGAAACTCTCAGCAACAGGTTCTTCATACTCAATGGAAATCCTAAGCAACATGCTCTTCATACTCAATGGCCCACTTTCTAAGTTTTCTATCTGTGCATGTGCTTTTGTATCCGCACCGCACATGCTTTTAAGCTTTCAGAGCTTTATATCTATGCACGTGCTTCTGTATCCGCACTGTAGCAGCCTCCCTCCTCATGTTGTTATAAAGCTTGCGACTAAGGTTACCTACAAACAACACAAGTTAAGCAATAAATTTTGTTGCTTGCTAAAAAGTGAAAACAAATAACTGAAAAATGTACATAGTAATTTCACAATTGTTTGGTGTACGAGAAATAAAAAAACCATTGTGCAATGGTATATTTTAAGTACAACTAAGTGCAATGGTACAATTCAGTTTACTACATTAAATTACAATAATCATGCTTAATTATAGATTTCAAATAATTCAAATTGTCAATGTAGGTGTTTGGATTACTAAACCTCACTAACTAGACACAAATTCGAGTGCACTACAATAGAATTCATTTAAAAATTCAACTAGCCACTTGACTATAGTTACAAAATATTACCTGTACCATAAAAACACTAGAATGAATCATATTTTGCACCCCAACCATGATAGGTAACAACCTTACAACTTCCAGTCCAACTTCTCGGGGAAGCATATAAATCATGATCCCAAGGCTCATCACATATTTGGATGTTGAGAACACCATTTGTCAAAGCACGCTCATTATAATAATATGCACAGGCGATTACTTTGGTCCAACAAAACAAGTGATAAGAAACCTGCACTTGGCAAAGAACATAGGAATTATCTAATCAATAAATATGTAAATATATACACAAATACATGCATGCATCCCACATTTACTTCAGAACCAAAATCCTAAACCCTTAGTTGTGTTGAAATATGTAAAAGAATTTTGTTTGCATCAGATATGTTGAGCATAAGAGGTTTATTTGTTGGAGGGTACAACAACCTATGGTATCCTCATTCACAATGATCAACAGCCAAGGGACTGATGTAGTCATTTTTTCCCAAGCATATCTATGTGATTAGTGAAGAAAATCAATCTAAACAAACTAGAAAACAACAACCTACCTTCTAACAACAATCTACCTTCAAGAGTAGTGTTGTTTTGATAATGAGACATTTAAATGACTGGGTTGTTTCAATTTAAACTAGCAGCATATCCAAACTATAATAGCATGATAGCAAGAACTTGCATCTCCATTCAAGTTGTATCTTCACATTTATATTTGGTAGAACTGTTAAGTTAACCTCTTGATTTCAAGGCAGAATATCATCATTGGATCAAAAATCCACATTCTTAGGTCAAGACAACAAAAGGAAATAGTTATTATACTTACAAGAAAGAAAAGGAATTTATAACTATATACTTGATCCAAATGAGGTGCATCCTATAGGAAAGGAAATGTTCTAAACTCATACTTACAATAGTTTAAAAAACAATGAGTTTATATCCATATATTTAATCCACTAACTAGGGTTTTAAAGAGCTTGGAGGGTTGTACCAACTTATATTAAGCTAAGAGTATATATTTGAAATTCATCTTTTATCTATATATATGAAGTTTTCAGCTGTCCAAAACGGTCTTATTGTAGATTTGATTTTTAACTATCGTTGTCTTCATGATTTTGTAATTTCCAGCACTTATTTGTCTTGTTGATTTGACATAAATTGAGGTTGAAATTGTTTAAGGGTTTAACATTGACATTGAAGACAACAGGACAAAATTTTCCTCTATAATTATTGCTTCCATAAAGTGATTTTCAAATCTGGTTTATGCATGAGAAGATTTCCCTAGAGGGCTGAAACCTATGGCATAAATTTTGGTATATTTTCTCTTGAATAGCCTAGTGGATTGGAGTTGTTTAAAAATGAAATATCGACCGTTGCTTGTTGTTGTTTTATTATATTTTAGCTCATCCCTAAGGTTCTAAATTCACAAGGACTAAATCCTAGAAACCTCTAGTAACGAGGTCAAATTTCTGAAGTTGCATTAAAGGTTGAATTATTTTTGGAAATTTCTACTTATTTACCGTATTCACGAGTACTTGCATGTATAGTAACTATGAAAAACTACCCCTTCCTCCATGGACAAGAAGCACCAGCATATCCACTTTAGCTCCTTTCTCAAGATACCCTACATCTTTTTAAAAATTCCAATTCTGACTGAAATCTGCACTGCTAACTCTACTTGAATATTTCTTTTACCATCAATACTGCTTCATTCTTGGTGATAATTTTAAGCATGTGTGGCGATTGAAACCTTGAATCCTTGCTCTTAAATTAATATAGACTATGAATACATGGTAAATTTGGGACATCATATCACCAGATTAATATAGGCCACCAATATATTTTGGAATTATTCATAAAAATGACCTATGAACCACTTTTGGCCTGATTTTGATATCTTCTTGACCTGCTATGACAGATTCTTTATTTTTTCAAGTTGTTGACTCCCAAACCACATACCTCTAAACCAGGGTTCTCACTTAACAAGAATGCTTTGTAGGGTTATAGGAATTAGGAACAACTTCAATATGTTTGAAGAAAGGTTATCATAGTCTGCAAGTCATCCTGAATGACCCTCAAGTTTGGCAAGTCAACTGACCTGCCATGTCTAGTTCCAATTCAGCTACCCACCGAGTTCAACTGTGACTTGGTTGAATGGCAAGTTTGTTGCAAAAATATTCTGAGTTACTTGGTGAGTTACTCTAAGTTATTGGCCAGGTTATTCCACACTGTGGTGTTTAGTTTTCCAAATTGCTGAGTGGATACCTTTCCAGGTCACTCTTGAGTGGTTGTCATGTTGAGTCATTTCCAAGTTTGAGACTGGCAAGCTTGGTTTGAAGTCCTGCAATGATTGAACAACTTCTTGAGCTCAAAAACAATAATTGACTCAACTTTCAGTAGGGAAAATGTCTTTCAAAATCATAAATCTGGATTGTCTGGTTCTTTTTTGAGTTTAATGCACTTCATCTAGGCTCCTGCTATGTGGATTTGAACTTTAAAACGACAAAATTTAATGCTTGTTTGGTCCACACGTGGGTATTACCTTTTTTCATATTGTTCCATCGATACTCTTTAATTTCAGAACTACAATCCTCCAATGTTAGTTGAAGTTAGGTTCTTTAAGCAAGGTAGAATAACTTAAAGGATTATTCAAAAATGGGAGTATGGGTCACCTACAAATCTTTGAGCAAGAGTTGTAAAAATATTACCTTTTTCCATTTAAAATTTCTTCACCAATTTGCTAGCTATGCTAGCTAGGAAGGTGACAAGCTAGCCTGGAAAGTGACTTACGTGAACCATGGATAGTAACTGCATCCTCCTTCTCAAAAGTATAAATCTGAATCTAAATCCTATGTTACTAAATCTGAAGTTGCATGCTTATTTGGATTCAGATTTTCTAGATTCTTTGATGTATAAATAGTTGGATCATTCATGTCTTGGGTTAATACCAGATCTGATATATGTTTGTAATGAACTCCTTGATTCAGTGTATGGTTGAGATGAGGAATTCCCTAGGTAGCTGCAAAACATGTGCTATGTTACTTGAAGGGAACAATACTGTATGGTATGGGGTATGTAGGGGATGGAGAATTGATGTTTCATGGGTTTGTTTCTAACTTGGAATGGGGTGTTAGTGACAACAAGATTACTTCAGGTCATTGCTTCTGTTGGATTCAAGAGTGATATCTTGGTTTAGTAGGAATTAGGCATTAGTAACATTGAGTTCAACAGAGGCACAGTACATGGTAGCTAGCATTTCTAGTTATGAAGACACATGACTTCATGGATTTAGATTCTACGGGTGTGATGTCTGAGCCTATTGTAGTCTACTGTAACAATAAAAGTTGTCAGACTCTCCAAGAATCTAGTATTCCATGACCACTCTAAGGCTCCAAGCACATTGACATCAAGTACCACTTTCTCTGATATAAGGTCAAAAGGGAGTAGTGGCTTTAGAGTAGGCTTAGAGTCTCAAATAGATCATCAAGTTGTAGTTATCTTGACTAAGCCCTTGGAAAAGGGTAAGCTCGAGATGTTTAGGAAGAGACTGCTTTGATGGAGAACACTTTCCTTGCTAAGAGGGAGTGTTAGATTTTTACCTTGTTTAGCTCCAACAATATTCTCCAAGGTATTAAGTTGCACTCGGACATCAAGTACATCAACAGTAAGAGTGCATTTGTTGCAGGTCCATACAGCAGCAGTACGGTAGCATCTTTCCTTGGTTCTTGCACACAACAGAGTGTCAGGGAAGCACAATTATGTACAAGAGTAGAAAGTGCATGCATGCCTTCAACATGCATCCGTCAATCTTAGTATATTTTCAATTTTCCACCTTCAGTTAAATACAATTTACTGCTATTCCAGATTTAGCAATTTTCAATTTGCTTAAGTTCACGTCAATTTTACAACACATGCATAATCTATTCTTAGAGAGGGCGCAGATCCCTAAGTTGCCTTGCATGGGTAAGATTCCATTTTAGGTTGAGGTTATAGTTCTCAAGGAAGAGGATGGATGCTTTCATGTTCCATATTGTCTTCCATTCGAGGCACACTTATCTGGCAAAATTATCGATGCAACTAGGGCACACTAGGTAATTAGACTAAGGTTAGGTTTGAGTCATCTTGACCACTTCATGCATGTGATCAGAGGTATTGTATCTTCCCTCATATTCCTATTCTATAAAGGAGATGCAGGGCACACCAGTGTTGCTTGGTGAGTTTTTGTTTTGAGCTGTTTCAGCCTATTTTCTTCTTTCCTTACTCAATATAAGATAGATGTGAATGAGAGTTCATATCTACGAATTGTTGTTATTGCTTTTCTACAGTATGTGTTTTTAAATTCTAGGATTCAAACATTACTGTTTTGATGGGTTTTGAGCTTTAAAGATACCAAGGGTTTTTGGGATTATTCATTGAGTGTAGAATCTACTTACCATGGTTTGAAAAACAACAGCTAGATGGAAAAATTCATAAATCGGAAGATATATAACTTCCCATATTTATGGTCAAACAAATTCAAAAGAGAACTTATGCATATAGATGCTTGGCCTTGAGAAACCCACATTAATAATAATTTGGTTCAGGATGACAGAGTTCAGTTTTTGTAATATTGGTTTGGTACACAATCGAATGAATGACCATAATAAAGTTTTTACACTCAATTTTTCAAAACGTTAGCCCTTGATTGTTGTTGAACAGAGCTTATAAAGGAAGCACCCCCCTTCTTCCTACAGCCTCCTATATTTACATTTGGCTCTAAACTTTTGAGTACTTCAAATTCATTCACACCAAAATCCTTGTGGTATTACCATGTATTTCTATAGGAGACTTCAAATGTATACATACTCTTATACCTTGATTTAGGTTGGTTGAACTTTTATGCTTTAGAATCCTTTGGTGAAAACATATTATTTCATGTACTTTGGTTCAACATATTTTCTGAAAGAAAAAAAACACGTGTGACATTATTTCCATGCCTAAAAGAAACCTTACTCTTGGATGTGAAGCTAGATATACATTGGAATTATTTATGCTAGGCCTTTATTCTAACTAGGCTTTAAATTTTCTTTCGTAATGGGCATGTGCCTTGTTATAATCGTTCATGCCTCTAGGATTTAAAAGATGGATTTGTGGCTATATCCAATTACAATTCAAATAGATCACATACAACAGAAGCCCTAGTGAAGACAGGAAGAATGGAACAACCACAGCTCCAAAACAGAGGTTCAATGAAGACAGAGAAACTTGAAGTGACATTTTTGGTTTGGCAAAAGGACTCAATCACAGATCCAAAAACAAGTATAACACATTTTATGACAGTAATGGAGGTAGGTCAGTAAATGAAATGCCAAAATACTATGAATTTGAAGGTTGATAGAAAACCTGGGTTAAACATGATATAATCCACCAGTTGGAAACCCCATCTATTTGAGAGAGCCTGATCAGCTGCCCCAAAAATGGTTTCCATAATGTCCAATTAATACTGAGTTGAGCCCATCTGTGCAAACATAAATCAGAAAACATTCTTAATTCTTTATTCACATCCAGCTGAAATTACAAGTTTAAAAAGAATAGGCATTGTTTAACATCAAGGATGGATCCTTAACTACAAAAGGCATGAGCAGAAGCAGATAAATCAATCACACAAGAACCTAATAGGATATTAGTCAATCTGTTCATCCTTATGCCATATGATCACCCATTAGTGCATGCATGTGATATAATTCTATATCATATGACATCAAACATCAATGGATTCTTTAGTTCTTTGCAAAGGAGACCAGTCTTAGATTATAGGATAAATATGTCTTCCTTGTCAACAGCACCTTAGCTTCCACCCAGGATTGAACAAGTCAACTCCATAGCTACAGACTCTTCACTAGAAAACATCCTTCAACATATTTTCTGGGACTATTTATAGGTTGACAAGGGACCAAAATCGTAGTTCATTGACAGATACATATAAATCAACTACACTGCCTAAGTGATAGCTATACCACATTTTTGTTTCATATCTAATTCAGAGCCTTTGAATTTCTATACTTATTGTTTGAAGGGGCCATATTCATTCCTTTGATGCAGTTTCCCATGAGTTTGTACGAGCAGATGTGACAGTGGTATGCTTATCACCATCTATAGTCAAACCCACTTCTCCAACAACAATTGTCATATTAGGGACCCCTACCTTCTATAGAGACCAAACTAATGTATCAAGATTCACATCAAAAGACATTGGTATATTGGATAGTCCCATTAACTACTTGCTGACTATCACCATCAAATAAGGAAAATTCCATGGGGAAGTTATCATCAATATATATGCTTAAAAACACATAGATATTTACCGTAAAGTTTGTTCCATTATCATTCAGAAATGTCACAATTTTCTTTATGGGGTAATGAATATTTTCTTTAAAGTCCCCAACAAATGGTACTAGGTTCCAAGAGATCCCTCACTTATAGGTTTTTTTTAATTTACACTTAGAATCAAATACAATAGAATCACAAAGTCTCTGCTCAAGAAACAATTGTATTTTCCAGAAAGAAAAATAGTTGGGTGTTCTCCTTCCTCTTGTTGTCACTATACCTATGAACTGGTCTGTATTTTTTTAGAACTCAAGATATCAGAAAATATGGGGTCTAGGCCATTGAAATTGCAGAGGAAATATCTTTGCAATAGTATTTCCTATTAGTTCCTCGCCTCAAAGAATACATGAATAGTATCTCTGCTATAGGCTTGTAAACTAAAAGATACATAAGATAAGACCAAAAGAAATTGAAACGAAATAACATATATGGTCATTGCGTTAGAAATGACATACAAGGAAGTTATATATGTACCATAATACCAATGAAGTTATGTTACTCAAGATATGAACCAATCACCTATTCTCTTTAATATAAATTTAGTTACCAAGATTTGGATATGGATCTGGATACATATTTTCGAGATCTTAGAAAATCCAAGATCCGGATACGACAAGGAATTGAAATAAAGGTTAGGATTTATAGAAGAGTTAGTAAAATTCAAATTTAGTAAGAACTTGTTAATCCTTAAGTACCATGCATGTGGTTCCTACTTCAACCCATAAATAACCTTCTTCAACCTACACACATGAGTATCTTGCTCATGCACCTCAAAACCCTTCAGTTGATTAGTTTGCATTTCCTCTTAAATCATACCATTCAAATAAAGTAGTCTTACATTATAAAGGAATAAAGGCCAACCAAGAATTAATGGAAAACACATAAAGACTCTATTAGGAGTTTTCCTTGCAATTGGAAACAAAGTATCCTTACAGTCCATCTCTTTTTCTCAAAGAATTATCCCACCATAGATTTGTCCTTGTACGTTTCCATGTTTCCAATAGCGAGATGTTTGATTTTGAACAACATTCTAGAATCTATCATAGAATTTTCCACATTTCTTGGAGAAACCTCTCAAACATCATTGTTCAGGATGAAGTCATGCTCCTCAGTCATGGAACCCTACCACACCTGATCTACATTTTCCTTATAAAAGAAGTAAAGATGTTTATCAATGAGATAAGACATTAGTGCAACGTAAGTAGGAAATTTATTAGTGTGATGACTCACTTGAAAATGATATTTTGGTTCTTCCACTTGTTCATGTGCCCCCCTGCAAAGTCTTCGTAAGCCATATTATCTTCTTAGGTGAACTAGATACTAAAGAGGCTCTTGTGCCTTTAGTGGAACCTTGCTGATGTTTATATGTTTTTTGTATTTTTTCTTATTAGATTTTGGGACAAGAAGCTTTTCTCCCTCCTCAATCTTTGGATCCTAAGACTTAAAGGACCATGCATCCTCAACAAACCTAACATCTCTGTTCACCAACTTTTTCTATTGTGTTGGAATATACATCTGGTAAGCCTTGGAGGTCTCACCATAGCCAAAAAATAAACTTGATGCTCAAGGGTTAAAATTTAGTCTTCTTCTCATAAGGAATATGAATATATACAGGACAACGAAAGACATGAAATTTGAATACCTGGAGCTTCTCACTTGTGAAGGATTCTTATATTTCCTTGTATTTCAATATCTGCATTAAGAGGTACAGTAACTTTAAGTTGGTCTGCTAAACCTACTTTGACAAGAACCTTGTTAATATTTTGCAGAGCAAGAAAAGTATTATTCAGATCTAGGCATTCTATCGAGACAAGAAAGGCTCATTTCCAATTGCAACATATATGCACATATTTAGGAAGAATGTAAGTTGTTTAGATACAATTCTTAATGATATAAAAAGAAGCTAGACCTTCAAATAACATTGTAATTATAACTATAACAAAAAAATCACTAGACAATATTAATCATGATTGGATGTGGACTATCTTGATTGAATTTACATTATGTAAAAGTTAAGAAAGAAGTGTCCTAATTTTTTTTTAGCACTCTTAGTTCAGTACAAATTAAACATCGAGCAATGGTCTAGAGTATGAAATATGGTGTAAGAGCCAACAATGCCTTCGGTAGGACTAAGACAAATCTTTTGGTTCCTAATATTGCAAACTCTGACATCCAAGCATCAAAGAATATAATTGTAAGCAATTTTCTTGTAAAACAATAAAGTGGCAATTTGAAAAATAAAGTGGAACTCGAACACTGAGTATCCGACTGGAAATGACAGTTGTGAATATATTCAATACACTGTGATTCCATTAATACGTACCTGGATTTGGATCTGTAACACTGATATTTAATTGCCAAAGATTATATATTTTCTTTGTAACAGATTGATTATCATGCTGCAAGAAGTTGCTTTTTTATGCAGTGTTTGGAGGAGCATGTCAGCTAAGTATGCAAGCAATACAGTACCAAATATACAATTTTCGAGCCTTCTACTATTTTCTTGTTTTCATATTCAGCTTCAATTCTTGATGGAGAGTTAAAGATCAATTTTATAACTCTAATATGATGTTCAGATGAAGTGGAGGGGGACTACCATTGGGATTGTGGTTTCTTTGTTATAGTTAGATACAAGGTTTGAAAGAGGTTGTGACATATCCGATGCGACCACTGAAGCCTTGATGCATTTTGTGATTGCATATGGAATTTCTAAAGAATAGCACAATAGGAATGAAGAGGTGCATTCATTCCCATTTGAGAGCCAAGTTGTTTTGTTCATCTGTGGATTGGGCTTCTGTTCTGCAGTTTTCAACACTCCAACAATGGGTTAATCTACAATAAAAATTGGGTGATGTAGATTTGGTGTGATCTACGTAACGACAGATCCATTTTAATTGGACAACCAAGTTGTTTTTTAAGTCTAAAAATTTGGCTCCTTTCTTACGGTTTACAACACTCTAACAATGGACAGATCTGCAAAGAAAAACAAGGTTTAATGCTGCATTGCATGTTTCTGTTCAAGGATGGATTTCATATTGAGGGTAGTTTCTCTCAAATGGTAGATAGATTGACAAGATTTAAGGAATCTGAACATCCTTCTCTCTTGCTTGCAACTTCTCTATCCTTGTGTAGGCATGTTTTGTTGCTTCTATTGTAGCGAAGAGCGCGTGTAAATGGGAGCACCCTCTCCTGAGCTCTAGACTAGAGAGAACCGATAAATATTAGATATTATAGAGGTGAGGATAGGTCCTATACCCCTAATGAGGGCTTTGATAGCTCTAGGGTTTATTTACAAGGCTTCACCATGATTTGGATACTTGATATGAGTACTAAATGTTCATGAAGGTTCACTAGGACCTTCATTATCATTTTCCAACCTTATGTCATTCTCTCCCAGTTTTGTTCTAAAATCCCATTATTTAGAGGAAGTTTAATGTACTTTTAAAGTTCTTTTCTCAGCACAAAATCCCTATATTAATGAATCACTTTTAGAAACCACCTACAGCTAGGAAGAAATGCAAGCACCAATACTGGGACCAGTTTACAATTCAACAAGTATCATGGTTTGATGGACAAAAATAAATTGAGGAATTGGTTATGGTGTTTGTGATGTATACAAATTAAAAAAGTAAGAAGGAAAGAGGCAGGGGTTCAGCTTGATGATGATAATATTATGAATTTGATAGAGTTAGCGCCAGTTTAAATGTAATTGGCTAAGAAATCTCTTTTATGCAGTATAAACAATGGTTATGTAAATTCTTAGCATTGTAATGACAATAAAACATGAACAGGTAATGAAGTTCATTAGAGATGGGGAAAAAACCATAGTCGAGGTGATGGACTTGGGAATACAAATTTTGGGCAGGTAATGTGTTTAAGATTTCAAAGACTAAAATATGTATAAGTTCATTTGAAAATGATCTATGTTGAGTTGGCATATATTTTTGTAGAGACCCTTCTTGTATGAATGAGGATGTTTCTAACCATGAGAGAGATGCAAAGTTTCATGGGAACATGTCCTTAGAGATGTAGGGCATGCTCTTTGCATTTTGTTGTTTGGGGATGGGGGCCACCTCAAAAATGCCTCTGGCTATCCTCGATTTGCAAGGGATGGCTTAAGGACAACTTCTATATGGCCTTTGCAAGCTGGGGGCATTACTGTATCCTTTGATCCTACAGGGGACAATTGGTCATCCCCTATGTCCCATCCATCTAGAAACCTGGAAAACATACAAAATTTACCACCCCAAACAAAAGTAAGGAAAAATTGATTAAAATTACAAGAGATTTGATTGAAATTTTTTCAAGTAACAGCTTTGAAGGAGAAGGATGTATGTTGGAGCTTGGAATTGTTGTGTAGAGGATTGAAAGAGCGTGGTGCAAGGTTGGAACAATTCTTATGAATCATGTGAGTGCCTTTTACCATTTTTGTCTATTTAGTATTTATTTTCTCCATCTTCTCTTCTTTAGCCTTTAGAAATGCCAGCATTGAACAAAACTCAATCATTCTTATAATAGTGAAAGAGAAGATGAAAGGAATTAGAGAAACATAAATTTTATTTCAAAAGCAATAATCAAGGGGGGATTTAACCTAGAAAAGCCCCAGCTACGATATGTGACCAAATCAACAAAAAACAAACCCAAAATTTAGGTTGGTTACATAGACAGAAATGTTTTAAAACTTTTCAGGAAGGTATTCTGGTGTAATAGTACAACTTTTCACATCTCCAGCGAGGGGGATAAGACAGTAAAATGTTATCCTTGCATGGAATAATGGAAAAGTTAATTGTGAATGGTAGTAGATAATAAAGGCAAATTTTCAAGTAGAGTTGGAGGAAAACCATGGTGAAATTGGAACAACAACCACATTGCTCATGTTCTTAATGGTGACCCCATGTCCATCAATACCACATTCCACACAAAAGGGAATTGAGTAGTTCAAAGGTAGAGAAAGGCTCACCACATTGATGTCAGGTATCCCAATTGAATCCACATAAATATATGCAAAGGAGTTAGTGTAACATCCTCCAGTCAATGATGAAAGCATCTTTAAGAGAAAGCACCTTCTCTACAACTTCTGGGTTATCAAGGCATCTTATGGAAAGCTTGGCCCACTCAACAGTAGTGATAAAAGTCTTTGTAGGAACTCAATACACTTAGAAACAATAAGAAATGCCTTGGAAGGAATTGATATCTTATGCATCACCAGAATAGTTGTAGAGGTGGTGGGTCCCCTCCTTGGAGAAGAATTAAGCACCAAAAACATATCGTTGACTTACTTACCAATATCTGATAGTAGTTTAGAAGAAAAGGAAGGTGATAGAAGAGACAAGAAATTTACTTTGTATATAATGTCACATTTAACTTGCTACTGATCTTCCATTACTGTAGAAAGGGATGGCCTTTGGGGTGAGGTTGAGTATTAGAACTAGTCAAGATGAGAACCACATCGAATCTAACCTCTCTCTATTCAGTCAACTTGCCTTTCTTTAATTGTGTGTCTCAGCCATTGTTGAGAAAAAGCCTCCAAGATGAATATCTAAGGTTCTTTACAATTTTGTAATGTTGTGCCATATCTACAATGACATTTTTCAGAAATTGCATATGCAATAACAAAATGAATTAAGGCTTCAGTGGTCGCATCGGATACGTCACAACCTCTTTCAAACCTTGTATGTAACTGGAATCTAACAGTATCTAACTCCAGAATGTCTAGTTCTTATGGGATTGTGGTTGCTTTGCTGGTAGTTGTTTTGTTATATCATAATAAGCACTCCACTCATTATTCAATGCCATGTCAATAAACAATAATTGCCAACAAAGACACAATAATTTTGACTTCTATATTCTAAGGATGATGCTCGATTTAGGATACAAGAATTCTACATATTAATCTTTTATTTTCACCTTCCATTTCGGAACATGATTAAAGGAGAGTCTTATATTTAGTATAGAGAAATTCCATATTGTATGGCTCTAAATTTTCTAATTTCTAAACTACACCTTAGAAAAGTTTTATGTCTGAATACAATAACCATGGATACACCTCACTGATAATTGAGTCTAAATTCCATTCATAGCATGTTTTTCATTCATCAAACCTTTCTCCACATTGTGAGTTCATGTGATAAAGAACACTCTAACAATGGACAAATCTGCAAAGAAAAACAAGATTCAATGTCGCATTGCATGTTTCTGTTCAAAAATGGATTTCATATTGAGAGTAGTTTCTCTCCAATGGTAGATAGATTGACAAGATTTAAGGAATCTGAGCATCCTTCTCTCTTTCTTGTAACTTCTATGTCCTTGTGTAGGCCTATTTTGTTGCTTTCATTGTAGCGAAGAGTCCTTGTAAATGGGAACAGCCTCTCTTGAGCTCTAGACTAGAGAGAATTGATCAATATTAGATATTATAGAGGTGAAGATAGGTCTTACACCCCTAACAAGGGCTTTGACAGCAGCAGGGTTTATTTACAAGACTTCACCATGATTTGGATACTTGATATGAGCACTAAATGTTCATGAAGGTTCACTGGGACCTTCATTATCATTTTCCCACCTCATGTAACACCTCGGTTTTGACCCCGTTTGCATGATGTACATAATGTAATTAATCGTAGTGAGGAGCTAAAGGCAAAAGCCCCACCATCGATTTGGTTGTATATGTTTCGGCAATGGGGATAGTTTCCAATGGTTTATCATGCTATACGGCACATTATAGTTCGGCATCATGTAAACACGCACATCAAATAAAATAGACCCACGACCAGCTACGGCAGTGCAACGTTGAATGAAAAGGGCATGTTTTCAAAGGATAAGGGGTGAGGGATGTCAAACCTTGGCCTATGGGGGAAAACCCATGTGTTACCACCTTGTTTAATTTTCCATTTTCCTTGTCTCACCCAACCTCTTCAATGTTTGGTGGAGTTGGTTGGGGCAGTTATTGTGGTAGGTGTGGCCGGACTATCAGTCCTTGCCCACGCGCCCACTCCACCCATGACTGCATCCCATTCTCCTTCCACTCTCCCATGTTTCCCCATTCCCCCATACTCACGCACTCCCTTCATGGTCTATTCGTTCTCTCCATGGTCGGTTCTTCCTCATGCGGAGCCGTGGTCTGTTCATCTTCCTCACACGGAGGGGAAGTCGGTTCACCCTCATGCATAGGGGAGCTGTTCAGGCTCATAAGGGACGAGCAGGAAGAGGTTAGTTCGTCTTCCTCATGCACCAGTCGGGGTTCCCTTTGGTTATATGCACGCAACGAGTTGGAAGAGTGGCCTCGAGGGCCCGATTTCTGCTGGTATGTGAATGACCGTGGCTTTAATCCACATTTTCTGCTTGCTGATTAGTTTAACCTGTGATTCGGGCTTGCTGTTGGTTTCACCCATGATTTGGGTTGCTGTAATTCTTCCCATAATTTTCGGAGTGTTGTTGAGAGTTTGTCCTCCTTCCATTTCGGACTGTGCATGTTTGTTCCCTTCTTCCCTG
The DNA here is from genome assembly GCA_001517045.1 of Pseudotsuga menziesii. Lineage (NCBI taxonomy): Eukaryota > Viridiplantae > Streptophyta > Pinopsida > Pinales > Pinaceae > Pseudotsuga > Pseudotsuga menziesii. The sequence goes on from LPNX010305848.1 coordinate 81,787, forward strand.
TTTTGGGACTGTGTATAGCTGCCAACATTTTCATTATGGGTTGTGGCTATTGACGCACCCTGGTTTTGGGTTGCTGTTGAGTTGTTTTGGCCACACAAGGGCCAAGAACAACTCTAATTTATCTTGTGGCTTGAGTTGTGTTCCATCTTTTGTTTGGGACTGTCCCCGGTTGTCCTTGCCTTCTTCACAGGGCTGTGAAGGGATTGTTTTGCTGAGTGTATGCAATGGTTGGTCTTTGGACTGTGCTGGCTTGGCCGATTGTTGATGGCCTGATAAACCAAGCTGTGTTGGTTTGCTGATTATCCCCCTTGGCTATGTGTAAGCCTGTATTGACCCTTATCCTTGGAGGAATCATGCCCAGCTCGGGGGTGGCAGCGTTGCGGAGAGATTGATGAGCACGCTGGCTTGTGGTTGGGTGGAACGTTGCAGTGACGTAGCTGGTTGCAGGGTGAATTCTCCTTCGAAAGATAAGTTACCTTGACTGTTCCATCTCTGCAATTATATTGATGTCAAATGAATAATGATGAACATGTTAAATGTTGGAATGTGTGTGTTGCTTCCGCTGATCATTGAGTAACTCTGTATGGTTGAATAATTATACATCTTAGTATTCCTGTTATGCATCATGTTAAGCTTTTAAATTTCAGCATTTACCCTTGTCCATGTTTCATGGGGCTATTTTCCCGATTGTATGTGGTGTTCGTCACATCCTCTTTGCCGGTCGGAGGGTCAGGGACATGACAGCATGGTATCAGAGCTCATGTTGCAGCATGGGCCTGAATGGACCACCAAGGTACAGTGACAGAAGCAAAAGTGCCTTCTTCCCAACCGAGATAAAAAATGGATGACTGGGAAAATTCAAAAATTTACCTAAGTGTTGGACAGTCAGAAGACTTAGCAGAATTGACTTCTGACGTAGCGGAAGAGTTAGGGGAACGGACTTTCACTGTAGCGGAAGTGTGCCGACAAAGAGCAGTTTGAAAGAAATCACGAAAAATTGTCTAAGTGTCCGTCGGAAGGAAATAGTTGTTCAAGCATCCACCATTGCGGAAGTCTAAATGACTACGCACCTGACGGGAAAGTCCTCCGATCGCCGACACCATCAAGAAAGTCAAGGCCCGAAATCATTGACTACCGGAGGAAGAAAGTGCTCGTGCGCCCGCCGTTGCGGCATTCAAAAGTCACTAGGCTTCTGATGTGGAAAGACCACCGACGCCGCAAGCAAAGTTATAAAAGCAAACAGCTGCCGATCGGAAGAAGTTAGTGTTTGGTGTGCCACCGTTGCGGAAACCAAAGTCACTAGGCTTTCGATGTGGAAAGACCGTCGACGCCGCAAGGAAAGTTAGAAAAGTAAACAGCCGCTGATCGGAAGAAGTTAGTGTTTGGTGTCCCACCCTTGCGGAAACCAAAGTCACTAGGCTTTCGATGTGGAAAGACCGCTGACGCCGCAAGGAAGTTTAAAATTTTTCTAAGGAAAACAGCGGCCTATCGGAAGAAGGAAGTTCTTTTTGCATCCGCCATTGTGGAAAACAAAGTCACTAGGCTTTCGATGTGAAAATCCCGCCGATGTCGATTGGGTCACGCCACAGTTGAATTGGTCGCCGATCGAAAGGAGGTAGAGGATGACAAGCCGCCGTTGCGGCTGTTGATGGCACTTCCTCGTCGACGAAAGAGGAAGTTGGGCCAATCAAGTGGGATTTCTTAGCATATTTTGACTGTTTTTCAGTGGGTTTTTCAGTGGTTTTTTAGTGGAATTTTCAGGGCTGAGAATGAGAAAGTGGTAGCGATCTAATGTGCCAGATTGCGTGAAAATTAAAGATTTACAAAAAAAATGAGGGCTCTTCCCTCGACCCGCCCTACAGAAGCCACAAGGGGGCAAGCCCCCTTGACCCCCATCACCCCCTGAGACAGTCGTTCTTGTGAAAAGAAAATTCTATGTTTTGGGGAAAATTAGTCAAACCCAGCATTCATAAAAGATGAATGGTGCATCGAAAATGAGATCTGCAAGTTATTGAGTGTTCCTCATTGTATGCACTGGGTTCGCCCAATAGAAAAGTTTTCCAGAACCTTCCTGGACTTGCTCCTACAGGAGGCTGAAGTTGGCGCCCAGACCAAAATATAGTGTGTGTAAAAATGCAGGGATTTGGTGAAAATCGTCCTTTTAGAAGTAGTGTGATTTTCACACCCAAAGTCAAAATCTGAGCATGAAGCAGCAAAGTGCTAATGACGGCCATTGCTATCAAATGGACAAATCTGGAAAATTGCATGCACATAGGTAGCAAGACCATGAATTCAAACCAACTACTATGTGGGAGAAAAGTTCCATGCAAGGATGAGAGACTTGAAAAGGGAAATTTCCTTAACCCCTGTCTTGCTAACTATATTTATATTTTATAATCTTGGTGTACATACAAAAAAAATAAAAATTATGGCATGAGGATGCTGAAAGTGCATAGGGATATGTATTGCATGCGTAAGATATTACATGTTGGTAAGGATAGTAAGGATTATATGTTTATAATGAGCCATTAATGTTAATCATTGCATTGGTGTTGGCACTAGTGAAAAAAAAAGAAAAAAAAACAACGATGACATGGACCTGGATGAATATGTTGCTACTGCTGACAATTGTGACTAGCAACCCTTTGGAGAAAGGGATAAAGCAACAAGTCTAGGATAAAAGTTGGTGAGAAATTACTGCAATCTCCTGCAAAGGACCAACCAAATTAGTCATGGCAAGGGTGTAAGTACGACCCATGCAGGTAAGAGTTTGCTTATGACAAATTCCATGGATTGGCATAGGTAAGAGACCTCATACCATGTGGGTGTTTGAATATGGAAGGGTGTCATTCCTGTATATATTGATTGAGCTTAGTAGCCCAAGAAAAATAGGTAGAGGTACAAATGTTGTGATGCATTGCATGAATGCATTGAGATGAGTGCATGTGATACTGTGAATGACTAATGACTGAAATGATGAATTGATGACAATTTAGGAACCATTTCAGAGGTTGTTATGAATGCAGGATAGTCATGATCAATTGGCTTCCAGAAATGCTCCATGGAAGAGCAAGGTGGTATGAATGATACGCTTGTGAAGTAAGGAGTATCTAAACATTTCCTTTAATTGCGTGAATGATATGACTATATCTTGTAATGTTAGCATGATGATGATTGCATGAAGTAAATGAGTTTTGGTAGTATTGACAGCTGGAAGTATTTGAATTTTATAAATTCTGAAAATGCTTCGGTGATGGTTGTAGCAATGAGAAGGTTATATGCATCCAAACTTACCAAGTGTTTGGCTGATTGAAGCTCATGTTTCAGGTAGATTATTTTGAGCACGGAAGTGAGAGGTAAGACCCTGACCAATGCCAGAATTTACCATATGAAAGAGCCAAGCCTTATGAGAAGAGTCTCATGGTTGTGAAAATAGTTGGTTGTTAAATTCGAATTATGAATTTTGAATTTAAGGATTGCTGATGACTACTAATCATTGTTGTCTTGTGTAAGATTGTGTGAGGAGGACGCATGGTAAGAGGGTATTCATGTTATGTTAGTAAGCATAAAATTATAATGAGCATAATAGTGCTGCCTACAAGAGACCCACAATTGAGCAAGTCAATTTCTGTAGTAGATGGAATTACAATTTCTAATGAATTTGATTACTAATGTCATTGCTTGGTTATGGAACAATCAATTTAGATTGTATTATCAGGTAATGATTGACTATTTGGCTATTTGATGAATGTGCCAGGGGTATACATTGCAGGAAGATCATGAGTGATGGTCTGCAAGAGCCAAACTTCATGGGAAGGTTTTCCCTTGGAAATGGGTTTCGGGTGAAACGCCATTGGACATTTTGGAAATGTCTCATCTGCACTACATGTTTGGAAAGCAATGTGAGTGAGATGGTATAGATTATGTCGGTGAGACGTGTGGGGATATGAAACATAAAAAAGGATGCAGGGATGGGGGCTCGGTTTGCTTAAACCTGGTGATTGGAAACCACACAAACAGAGCTAGAGGGCTGGATTTCTTCTCCACAACCCCTAAATAGCACTGGAAGGGAATGCAGGGCTTGAGGGACTGTGTAGCAGATAAGGGACTGATTCCTTGTGTTGGGTGTGTGTGTGTGTCTTAGAAGTCAGGCTAGTTCTGGTGTAGGTGTTCCTAGCTCTGCCATGAGCTCACCAGCTTAGCATTTATCCTTTCCCCAACTCCTTGATGGCTCGACTGTGCCTGATATATAAAAGGAATACTGCGTCAGCAAATGGATAAGTGTTCTGTGACCCTTGCTAAGAATATGCATGTTTAATTATTAAATTCCATATGCAGAACATGTTTTGATTTATTTCCATGATGACTGATTGCTTGAGTATGAATAGGGCCTACATGACACACACCGGAAGAGAGTGCACACTTTTCTGATGTTGGATCATGAAAGGGTTTTCAATATTGATCACACCCTAGGGAGGGGGCGCACTCCTTGTGTCTCAATACTTGATAGTGAATGATATGAAATGTGATTACAGTTTTAGAGCAATAACGTTGATGGGTTCTCTTGTATTGCTTGTATTGCTTGTGTTGACAGGCTAAATGATGCAATTGGGTGTTGCACCCTAAAGGTAAAAGGTAAATGGTTGTTGTGAGGGGTTGTGGAATAAGAGTTACTATTGATATAAGTGTGTGCTGGTATAGGTATATGATAGGCTATGATATGCCTGGGAATCCGTAGTAGATCCTAGACCTGGAATTGGTCATGGTAAAAGTTCCAAGCCTAGTTGACATGAGGATGTACTAGCTAGACATTAATTATTTGATGTTGTTGGATAGCCTGCGTGCTAACCTAACATCCCAGTCCATAGGAGATCCCACGGCTTGCAAAGCGAAGCAGGATCCTATGGATGGACAAGGAAATGCACAATACAGATAAGTATTGGATTATTTTGCTTATGAATGAACATGTGTATATGATGGGGTTATGATGTTTTAAGCTCTTGTTCTAGAGATAAAACCGATGAGGATAAACTAAACATGTGAATTTATTCAATGTTTGGATATAGGTATTGCTGGGAGCGAAGACTATGAGAGCATCCTAGGGGTGCATGTGGACATGTGACTGTCCTGGAAAGCTCGGAATGAGTGGCAATAAAAAAAAAGGTGCTAGTGATACCGTGAGGTTCCTAGCAGTTGAGACAAACCATGTGAAGAGACTCCATGGTTTAGAGGTCTAGAATAGACCGAAGACACTAAGTGTCATGACCAAGAAGGATTGGTCCAGCATTCACGGCGAAGTGAAAGAGGCTGAGAGCATAAAAAGCCACTGCAGTGGTGTGGGTTCCAGGATGGAACAAAACAAAGAGGGGAAAAACTCTTACTGCTCTCTCTTGCCTTTTGATTTTATATACATATATATTTATGCATTGTGAAAACAAAGATTGTTGAATGCATGTATGATTGAAAATGGAATGTATGTATTTGCTTAAAGTAAATTGTGAATGTTGGAATAGTTAATTCCCTGCCCAAGAATGGACATGAATGAGCTCATGTGTCTGTTGGGAAGGCATGAAAATATGAAAGTCTCCTTGATGAGACTTGGACTGTCATGCCAATTGGGTCATTAACTGACTGATTTTCATGTCTATATTATGCTTGGTCTGATAGAATTTCCATGGTGCATTTCACAGGTGAGAAAAGTGAAACCTGGTGGTGCACATTGATCATGGCAGCAGATCAAAAGTTGTTGGACTTGGTTGGAAGTCTCCTTCAAATGATTGCCAAGACCCAAGAAAACCTTGGGGAGATGCTCAAGATACAGAAAAGGCAGAGTGAAATGAACCACCAGATTTTGCAAGACTCTATTGGGTTGCAAAGGGAGGTGAAAATCCTTCTGGGAGCAATCGGCAAGGGAAAGGAAGATGGATCAGCAATGGGCCAATCGTCCAAGCGACCCGATAGGAAACGGTCCAGGAATGAAGACTCAAAGGAAATTGAGTAGGTACAGATGAAGCAGCCAGTGAAATGCTGGAAATGCGGAGGACATAATTTACACCGGGATTTCCCAATGAGGGAACATGATGAGGGCAATAGTCGTAAAGTTCCTAGACTTCGGGATAAGCTGGAAGCTGAGAACTAGCAGGACAAGTCCGTGGAATCCGAAGGGCTTGGTCGTGAACGTTCAAAGTAAATGATTGAACGTGGGACAGATCTGCAAAAATTTTGAAATTTTGATGTGCGATTGTATATGTATAGTATATGTATTCCCATGTATTGGAACACCGAGGACGATGTTATTCCAAGGGGGAGGGGAATGTAACACCCCGGTTTTGACCCCGTTTGCATGATGTACATAATGTAATTAATCGTGGTGAGGAGCTAAAGGAAAAATACCCACCATTGATTTGGTTGTATATGTTTCGGCAATGGGGGTAGTTGCTGATGGTTTATCGTGCTATATGGCACATTATAGTTCAGCATCATGTAAACACGCACATCAAATAAAATAGACCCATGACCAGCTACGGCAGTGCAACATTAAATTAAAAGGGCATGTTTCCGAAGGGTAAGGGGTGAGGGATGTCAAACCTTGGCCTATGGGGGAAAACCCATGTGTTTCCACCTTGTTTAATTTGCTATTTTCCTTGTCTCACCCAACCTCTTCAATGTTTGGTGGAGTTGGTTGGGGAAGTTATTGTGGTAGGTGTGGCTGGACTATCAATCCTTACCCACGCGCCCAGTCCACCAACGACTGCATCCCATTCTCCTTCCACTCTCCCACATTTCCCCATTCCCCCATACTCACGCACTCCCTGCATGGTCTGTTCGTTCTCTCCATGGTCAGTTCTTCCTCACGCGGAGCCATGGTTTGTTCATCTTCCTCATGCTGAGGGGAATTCGGTTCACCCGTGCGCATAGGGGAGCTGTTCATGCTCATAAGGGACGCGCAGGCGGAGGTTAGTTCGTCTTCCTCACGCACCAGTCAGGGTTCCCTTTGGTTCTATGCATGCAACGAGTTGGAAGAGTGGCCTTGAGGGCCCAATTTCTGCTGGTATGTGAATGACCGTGGCTTTAATCCATGTTTCCACTTGCTGATTAGTTTAACCCGTGATTCAGGATTGCTGTTGGTTTCACCCACAATTTGGGTTGTTGTGGTTCTTCCCATGATTTTCAGAGTGTTGTTGGGAGTCCGTCCTCCTTCAATTTCAGACTGTGCATGTGTGTTCCCTTCTTCCCTATTTTGGGACTGTGTATAGCTGCCAACGTTTTCATTGTGGGTTGTGTCTATTGACGCACCTTGGTTTTGGGTTGCTGTTGAGTTGTTTTGGCCACGCAAGGGCCAAGAACAACTCTGAGTTGTCTTGTGGCTTGAGCTGTGCTCCATCTTTTGTTTGGGACTGTCCCCAGTTGTCCTTGCCTTCTTCACAGGGCTGTGAAGGGATTATTTTGCTGATTGTATGCAGTGGTTGGTCTTCGGACTATGCTAGCTTGGTCGGTTGTTGATGGCCTGATAAACCCAGCTGTGTTGGTTTGCTGATTGTGCCCCTTGGCTATGTGTAAGCCCATATTGACCCTTATCCTTGGAGGAATCATGCTCAGCACGGGGGTGGAAGCGTTGATGAGAGATTGATGAGCACGCTGGCCTATGGTTGGGTGGAACATTGCAGCGACATAGCTAGTTGCGGGGTGAATTCTCCTTCAAAAGATAAGTTACCTTGACTGTTCCATCTCTGCAATTATATTGATGTCAAACGAATAATGATGAACATGTTAAATGCTGGAATGTGTGTGTTTCTTTCGCTGATCATTGAGTAACTCTGTATGGTTGAAGAATTATGCATCTTAGTATTCCTGTTATGCATCATGTTAAGCTTTTAAATTTCAGCATTTACCCTTGCCCATGTTTCATGGGGCTGTTTTCCCGGTTGTATGTGGTGTTCGTCGCATCCTCTTCGCCGGTCGGAGGGTCAGGGACATGACACCTCATTCCATTCTCTCTCGGTATTGTCCTAAAATCCCATTATTTAAAGGAAGCTCATTGTACTTTTAAAGTTATTTTCTCAGCACAAAAGCCCTATATTAATGAATCAATTTTAGAAAGCACCTATAGCTAGGAAGAAATGCAAGCACCAGTACTATGACCAGTTTACAATTCAAGAAGTATCATGGTTTGATGGACAAAAATAAATTGACGAATTAGTTATGGTGTTTGTGATGTATACAAATTGAAAAAGTAAGGAAAGAGGCAGGGGTTCAATTTGATGATGATAATATTATGAATTTGATAGAGTTAGCGACAGTTTAAATGTAATTGGCTAAGAAATCTCTTTTATGCAATATAGACAATGGTTATGTAAATTATTAGCATTGTAATGAAAATAAAAATTGAACAAGTAATGGAGTTCATTAGAGATGGGAAAAAAACCATAGCCGATCTAATGGACTTTGGAGTACAAATTTTGGGTAGGTAATGTGTTTAAGATTTCAAAGACTAAAATCTGTATAAGTTAGTTCAAAAATTATCTATGTTGAGTTGGCATATATTTTTGTAGAGACCCTTCTTGTATGAATGAGGATGTTTCTAACCATGAGAGAGAGGAAAATTTTCAGGGGAACATGTCCCTGGAGATGTATGGCATGTTTTTTGCATTTTGTTGTTTGGGGATGGGGGCCACCTAAAAAATGACTCTAGCTATCCTTGATTTGAAAGGGATGGAATAAGGACAACTTCTATATGGCCTTTGCTGGAAATGAACAGTTATTGTCATGCCTCCGGAAGCAAAATCAATTTAGGGAAAAGTCAAATCTTTGGATGGAACCTAAATCCCAAGGAAATGCTTGATATCTCCCGGATACTCGACATGGATGGGGTTGTTATGTGGGAGTCCTTCAATTATCTTGGAGTACCTATATTCAAATCCAAGCCTAAGAGCTCAGCCTGGAATCCCATCGTGGAGAAAATCAAAAGGAAAATCACGAACTGGGGGACGATCTGGCTCAATCTGGCTGGGAAGGTAGTGCTAATCAAAGCTATATTGAATAGCTTTCTGCTTTACCAATGCTCCCTTCTCCTCACTCCGGTCACTATCTTAAACCAGATTGAAGGCCTGATAATAAAATTTCTCTGGCAGGGTGGGAACAATGGGGGGAGAAAAAAATTCACCTTGGTCAGCTGGAAAACCATAAAACTGCCTCGGTCGGAGGGTGGTATTCAAATTAGAGACTTAAAAAACCAAAATTTGGCCATGGGATCCAAGCTGTTATGGAATTTGCTCGAGTCCAAATCCTCCTGGAGCAGCAGGGTGTTGAAGAGGAAATACTTCCCCGGGCCAACGCTCAGGTGCCTGGATGGAGATCATGTGGTCAAGAATGGCTCTTCTATTTATAAAGTCTGCAAAAAAGCACTGCCTTACTTCAGAGATGAATTATTTTTTATCCCAGGAAATGGGAAATTGACCAACATTTGGCACGATGTGATCCTGGGACATCCTCCACCTCACCTCCCACATCTACAAGCTTGGATGACAGAAAAATCATTGGTCATGATCTGGGACATCGCTAAATGGGAGGCTATCAAGGAAAACAATTAGGCACGCTGGGCACTACTGGATTTCCCGGTCGAATTAAAATCTGAAAGCATCATGATGCTACAACATCTAGCAGGTCTTGCTCCAATTAATAAATCTAAAAAAGACAAATGTGGCTGGGGAAGGAAGTCTGGCAAGTATTCAACTGCTAAAGGGTACCAACATTTTTCTGCCAACTATAACGTGCCTATCAACCCAAGAATCTGGAACAATTTGTGGAATTATAGCACCCTGCCAAAGATTGAGATGTTTTCCTGGACATTGATGCATGAGAAAGTGCTCACTGGTGAGAGTTTGAAGAAAAGGGGGTTTGCTGGTCCCTTCCGCTGTCCACTATGTGCTAAAGACTTAGAAAACATCAGTCATCTCCTTTTTAAGTGCCCTTTTGCTACCTTTGTCTGGAGTGAAGTGCTGAAGCGATGGGGAGAGGATAATCACATCCCAGACAGTATCCAGGCCTGCTTCTTATACTGGGACAATCTTTACGAAGGAGAGCTATCAAACAAAAATGGAGTGAGAGCATGTTCGATGAAGCTCCCCAAGTTAACTTGTTGGTGCATCTGGAATGAAAGAAACCACCAAATTTTTCAAGACAAATTTCAGCCAGCATGGAAGATAGCTGCAAAAGTAAATGCATTGCTTGGGGATATTGTCAGCAATTCAAATATACCTAGCAACAAAGGAAATATAACTGCTAATGAGGAAAGCTGGATGCAAAGTCTAAACACCAATGCGGTAAGTACGGTGGCAACAAGTAAATTGGAGAAATGGGATATCAGGATGGACAAGTCCCAGTTTCAGAATTGGCTAAGAGAAAGGAAGATTTTTAAACTTTTTTTTGATGGGGCCTCCAAAGGGAACCTGGGAAGAGCGGGAGGAGGGGGAGTCATTATTGAGCCAGGTGGGAAAGTCATGATGGAATACTATTGGAATATAGGTGATAATTCCAATAATATGGCTGAGGCTTATGGGCTCTGGCAAGGGCTCAAAAAGTTACAGAAGAAAGGAGTGGAAGATGTTATGGTCTTTGGTGATTCCAGGTTAGTTATTCAGGCCTTGAATGGGGGTGGAGGGGGCAAGAATGAATGCACATCAAGACTGATCAATAGGATTAGATCCAAGGCTAGATTATTCAGGAAGGTCACTTTCTATCATATCCTAAGGGAGCTGAATGTTCTGGCGGATATTGCAGCCAACAAATCGATAGCGATAGGGTATAATGATCTTGTGGTTAAATCGAGTGTAAGTTTTGAAGTACCTCCTTAGATTTATGAAAGGCTACCCGACTGGAGGATGTGGAGATTTGGTAGATTATTGTATTGAGTTTTTTCAGCAAACCAATTGCTGAATTATTTATTATAAAATAACCTTTTTTTTAAATAAAATAAAAAGAATATTCCATAGACCATTTGTAGTCAAAGGCATCATGATCAGTCACATTGTTGTTAGACAAGATATGATTAAATGCATATTTCCTTGTTAGAGGAAGACTTACAAGCTAGCATTAAAAGAAACAAGACAATTAATAGTAAAAAATATGTTTATGCAAACCAAAACGATTGAATATCCCTTCACTTACAATGTTACAAGCACTATGCAATGATATTCAACATCATGATGTTATGTGGTCATTGTTATCTGGAATCCCGTGATTGCATGATTATCTTCAATAACATAATGTTATGAAGCAATGAAAAAATGTCATGACACATATTATATAGGATAAATTGGAATCAATTACAACACATACCCAAAAAACAATTGCTAGTACTGTTAAGAGTTGCCATCGAGCCCACCATAAAGTTTAAACTCATACATGAAGAGACAATGTCCCTTATGGGATTAAGAACAACAAGATAATCCATGACCTTAACTCGCTATTTAAAATCATTTTCCAATGATAATCAAGAGGTACAGAAGGTTAGGACATTATTGTTGTTTTTTAGGAAATGTCCATTTCATAAAAATAAATAAGGTAGCAGGAAAAGGTGCAACTCTCTAACAACATCACTTCATATCTAGCTTTTTGGTTAATAATGCCTCAATAACAATTATAAAGAAATAGGAGGTTTGAAAAGGATGCTCTGCATTATGAGGAAGACCAAATCACATATTTAGGATGAAGAAAAAATATCCATGGCTCCCTTAAATTAGATGTAATTGCCACCATAGCAACTTGGTACTAAAGCATTCTATTAACAGCTAGGAGAGCTTATATTGTATTTTGGTAAAAAACATGATGTTCTAACTCATTAATGTCTTTTCTTCTTACTACATTACTCATGTTGCATTTCCACCCTTCCACACTGCATAATGGAGGAAGTTTGTCCCTAATCAGGATACAAATTAGGGTTCCTTGAAAATAAATTTTATTTTACATTCAGGCCGAAAAAATTGAACCTTTGGGAATTTTATAATATCTTTAGAAATGGTGTTTCATAGTTGAATTGATGTAGCAGTTCCATTGTGCACATGTTCCTAGGAGGATTGGCCTTCCAATGGTTAGTTTTGATGATTTTCCATGATTTTTTGGGATTGGTAATGGAATTCCCTAAAGGATATGGACAGTTTGGCATTGTTTTGGCATCTTTGGAGTGGATGATCACTTGATGGAGTGGAGAACCATCCATGTTTATCATTATTGCACATATTTTAAATTCTGAGGCATAGGAACCTTGCATGCACCTTCTTTAAGGTCGCTCCACATTGTTACCCTTGGTTTTAGAGAGGTTTTGTTGGAATTTGCAAATTGTTCACATAATAGCACATAGTTTGAGGAGATTTTATGCTTATCTTCATAGGATTTGCAATCACTCATGTACATTGTACCAGGTCGCTCCATCCATTGAGCAATTGATTTGAGGCATGGCACTCATATGCATACTATGTAGGATTCCTACCCTATTTGATGGAGTTAGTTAATACCAGAGTTACCTATGTCATGTCAGTGAATATATCACCGAGGGTCCATACGGTAATTGATCTCCCCTTAAACCTATATACTCATCAAGAGACATTGTTTCAGGAAGTTCCTTTTGTTCCTTATTTATCTCTTCAATAACAATTTCAGCTGCACTCATGTTTGATGCATTTACCTCAAATATTTGACCAGATGATGTACATGATGGAAAAGCACCAGGAAAATCTGTAACAACTTCATCCACATTTGGGACTTCATTGATTTTAGTATGGTCCTTTTTATCTTGGAGATGGCATCCTCCACCAGCAACTACTTTTGTAGGTACATCACCCTCATCAACTTCCACTAGAAATTCTCTATTGTATGTTTTCTTAACCAACCTATCTGATTCAGGTAGAACTATGATATAAGAAAGCTCCCTTGCTTTGGCAATTCTCCATTGTGACAATTCCTTGGATACTAATTGCTCTGCAATTATGCAACAAAAACGCTCAGGGGAAATTTCACCTTAAACAACACATGCTCTTAACTCAGGGTTGTTTCTATCCTTAAGATTAAATAGAAGGTACATTTCCTTTTCATTGTATTTCTTGTTAACACTATCATATAATATGAAAAATTTATCTTCAACTTTAACCGATACAATCAATGCTAGCTCGGAATTCTGCATACCCTACTCATGCCCTTCACTTTCACTCTCCTCTTTCGCTAATTTGACCCTTTTGAAGGGATTTGTTTCTTCCTCACTATGATATAGTGCATTTAATTCAAAGTTCATCTTAAGTTCATTTTGTGCCTATGTGAACCTTGTCTTAAGAAACCTAAAGAAACTAGTGTTTCTGCTAAAATCTATTTTTTCTCAAAGTATTCCCTTTCTCATTTCAAAGTGTTTGATGATTCACCGTGAAAATATTCCTTAGTCATGGTGCTAAACTTAGTTTATCCCCCTTTAACAACACGAGAGAAAGGTATTGTCTATCTGTATATGATAATCCAAAGGACACGCATATATCAAGGTAGAGACAATCATGTTTGAAACTAGGTTTAGAGAGCACATCCTCAAAATCCATCAAAATAGAAGGGCTTCACAAGAAAACACCCTTCAAAAAACAAAATACATACACCAATTGGATTTCCACACTCATTCTTTGCCATCGTTTAGTAAGGCAAGTTGAAGCTGAATATGTAGTTGAAAATAAAGGAAACGATAACACAACATCTATCCTAACAACCAAGGTCAATCTATATGGAAATATGTTTGTTTTCATTCATTCATTGCAATCTACTCAGCTAACAACCCTTACTCTTTTCAAACCCCCTCCGCCTAAAAAATTACAAACCTAGAATACAAGGGAAAATGAGTAAGGATGGAAACATGATGGTAGATGAAATTTCATCAATGATGTGTGGATGGACAATGGAATGTAATTATAAGTTCAAGGATGTGGGAACAAAATACCTGGAAGGTAATAGAGGAAGGGATTTTGAAAAATTTGTAGACTACGACGTCGACTCAAATCCACCACGTGACATTGAACACAGCTCCTGCTATCCCTGACCTAAACCTCACCTAAATATCTACAAACTCCATTGCGATTGGTCCAAGAGTTGATTTAATTTGATTAGACTCTTTTTACCTTTTTCGGTCTTTCTTCTCTGGTTGCATATGGTTTTCCATTCAATAAAACAGGAATGAAGACAACCTAAGTTTCGAATCATTAAAAAAAACCCTTTTTATTATTATTTTGGGCAGGGTAATTCGGTAATGTAAAATTGTTAATTTGTACGATTCCACTCTTTTTCCCTTTTCCGGTCTTGCTTCTCTAGTTGCATATGGTTTTCCATTCAATAAAATAGGAATGAAGACAACCTATGCTTTGAATCATTAAAAAAAACATTTTTTATTATTATTTTGGCCAAGGTAATTTGGTAATGTATAATTGTAAATTTGTGGGTATATGGCTAGTGGAGAGAACTATTGGGTGTTATATTATGGAAAACTATAAGGTTAATGGCAATGTTTAGTTTTAGTTTTCTGTCTTTGGTAGAGGATATTTTCTAGAGATTTTTTCTCTTTGAGAATAAATGAATGTGAATTTTGAAGGAGGGTGCTCGTTCCTTAATAGAGTGATATTATGTATGGGATTTTAGCTATAAAGGTTTGATAAGATCATAGATATGGTTTTCAGCTATCCCATGCCTAACAATATTTCCCTAAAGCAAGGCCTTTTGTCATGAGTATTATGTAAATCCACATGTTGGGTTTGTTCTGAACAAGATCATTTTGAGATAACATGTTGTGTTATGATGAAATATCCCATCAATATTGAGGCAATTCCAAATAAAACCTCGAACCTTTGGAAGTCAATTACTCCCCCTTCCTCTAGTAAGGAAATTCATAAGTAAAATGTGGATTCAAGGTTTCCCCTAAAAGTCCAAAAACAAATAGTGATCACCATATACCGTGTCATATGGTGTCATTTTGGTAGCATCATGTTAAGTGATATTATGCCACCATTCAAAAAGAGGTAATGACTATGCCTATTAGTGTTGTTTTTTTCAGGCCAAGCATATCAAATAGCTTAATTAACATTATATGCCAAGTTTTAGTGGGTTTAAAGGTTTAGTGGGATTTTATATATGCCAAGGTCATGTCCAAATTAACATAATATAGTTGAGTTTCATTAATTCAATTTTGTTAATATATAGACGTGTAAATATATATTATATATATATGTTAGAATTTACTAAATTCTAACAGTGTAGATGGATTCAAAGACCCCAAAGACCCCTTTGGGGCCTATGAATCCATATGCAATGTTAGAATTTAGTAAAATGTACAAATTCATTGTCAAAATTCATTGCCAGAGTGACAACTAAAAATGACCAAATAAATGACTAGTTGTTATGTGGTCATTTTTAGTCTAGATATCCCGTGACCAAATTTGGTCATTTATCTTGGTCGTTTTTAGTTGGTTTTTATCCTGTGACCAAAAGTGGTCATTTATCTTGGTCTTTTTTAGTTATCTCACTTAGATTTATCAATTTTGGTTATTTATCCCTTGAAAAAAACTGTGGTGACCAAAATTTTTGGTCTCCTGGTCACTAATCTCTCATTTTCCACTAGTGCGCGACTTTTTTGTAGTGCGTTTGTGTATTTGTTTTTAGCTAGATCTACAAGAAAGTTTGAGTTAATAATTTGCAAAAGTTAAAGTCATGAAAAAGGATTAAACTTGGTTTAGGAACCTTAATCAAGATTTTATGATATTATTTAGACCTTTTAATCCATATAAGCCTTCTATTAGCCCTCTGATTATGAAATCAAACTAAAATTTTCAAAAATAAAGCTAAGAAAAAAAATAACATGAAAGCTTAAAGGGAAAAAATTTCAAAATATCCTAAGCAACAAACTTTTCTAGGAGTAAAGAGTAAAACCAAACTTCAAAATAGAAACAAAAGTATTCAAAGATGGAAAACAAAAACATGACCTAACAACTGGCTCCTGCTACGGGATGAAGTCCTTACTGTGACGCTTGAGGAACCTGTAGACCAGTGCCTTCTGTGCTACTACCTGCTAGTCTGCAAAATTTCCATTGGGTTATGGAGTCCTTATTCTATTATTCACACTAGTATATACAATGAAATTCCAGTATCCATCTCAAAAACTGTAAAAATGCTTGAGGAACCATCCATTAACTGGATTAGACAATTCATCACCCTCCAAAGTCTGTAGTACAAAAGTATTGTTTTCCAAAAACTTCTATACTATGAAAGGACCAAACCAAAGGTTATCAAACTTGCCATGCTTTCCTTTCTGATCCTTCCTAGCATCCCATGTCAAAACCATGTCTCCCACTAAAAAAGTGTTATCTTTGATCATCCTATCAAATCTTTCCTTGATCTTTAACCTGTACAACTGAGCCTTTTATTCCACTGTTTCTCGTTTCTATTGTAATTCTATCAGTGCATAAATTATTCTTTGCATGTCATTAGGTTCTTCCTGACAATATTGAAAAATTTTCATTACTGGGATACCCAAGTGAAAAGGAAAAACTGCATTAGTACCATATACTAATTGGAAAGGAGAAGTTCCAATTTCTTTTTTGACTGTTATTCTGTCTGCCCAAAATGCATATTTTAACATAGAATCCCATGATCATTTATTTTGCTTCAATAAATTCCTGGTACTTTGAATAATATTCTTATTAGATGACTCAGCTAACCCATTCCCCTGAGGATAATAAGGAGTTGAGTGTTTCAATATGATACCATTCTTTTCACAAAATGTTACCACAGCCTTAGATTTAAAAGATTTAGCATTGTCAGTCAATAATTTCTGTGGACATCCAAATCTACTAAGAATATTTTCTTCAATAAAATCTATGATCACCTTATCTGTGGCATTCCTTGTGGGAATAGCTTCCACCCACTTAGTAAAGAAATCTGTCGCAGTCAAAATCCACTTATGCTGCCCTGAAGAAGATGGATTTATCTCTCCTATGAAATCCAAACCCCATTGTTGAAAATAAACATTAACTGCAAGTGATTTTAAAGGTAATGACACCAACTTTTGCTTACCAGCAAATTTCTGACAAGGGATACATGCTCTTACCTGCTGATATACATTTGGGAATAAGGAAGGCCAATAGTATCCTACCCTTAGAATTTTAAATGTTGTTTCCTTCCAATACTTATGTCCCCCACAAGCACCTTCATGGGATTCAGAAATTACTCCTTCAATTTCTGGTTTATCTAAAAATCTGAGCAAAATACCTCCTGGATCTTTCCGAAATAGCTGATGTTCTATCAAACAATATTTAGTAGTTTTCAATTTCAAATACCTAGCATCTTTCTTGTCTAAATGTTCTGGACATTGCAAGTACAAAAGAAAATGCACAATATCTGCATACCATGTGGATTCTGCATAGTGGTCCATAATATTTTCCTTCTCCTGCTCTACTTGAATTTCTTCCTGTGCTATTTGTTCTACCACGAGATGTAGACCTAAAGCTTGGCAATTTGAATCAGCTAGCAATTTAGCTAAACCTTGTCCCTTTACTAGCTTTGTAGGTCTGATATCCACATCATATTCCATGATTTTGGCAATGCACTTACCTCTTTGTCCCTCACTGTCAAGTTGAGTCAAAACATATTTTATGGCAGCATTAGGCACATAAGCAATAACCTTGGAATGCAAAACATAAATTCTGAAAAATTTCAAAGCTTTTACCAATGAGTAAGCCTGCTTCTCTAAAATGTTGTATTTTAACTCTGAATCTCTAAGAGTTTTGCTGAAAAATGCAATGGGTTGTTCAAGGCCATCCTTATTCTTCTGTAATAATACAATAGCCAATGTATCTTCAGATGCAAAAGAAAAAGTTAGAAATTCCTTTGTAAAATCTGGAATTACTAATAATGGAGCTTCAGTAAGAGCCATCTTAATTCTTTCAAATGAGTTTTTTTCTTCTACAGTCCACTTAACCTCCTGATCTTTTTTCAACATGGTTGTAATCTATTTGATAGTCTCAGCAAAATTTGGTATGAACCAACGCAGAAAAATTGATTTTACCAATGAAAGATTGTACATCCTTCTTGCTTCTTGGTAAACTTATTTTCAGTATTGCTTTCACCCTTTCCGGATCAATCCTGATGCTATCAGCTGAAACTAAATGACCCAATAATTTACCTTCTTGTACAGCAAAATGTGATTTCTTTGGATTAAGAGATAAACCATATTTTCTACATTTCAGAAAAGTTTGTTTTAAGTGTTTTATATGCTCATCATCTGATTGTGAAAATACTGTAATATCATCTAAGTAAATCACTACAAACTTATCTCTTTCCCCTACAAAGGCTATGTCCATAGCTCTTTGAAAATTTGCTCCAACATTCATTAATCCAAAAGGCATTTTATCATCCATGAAAGTTCCCTAGGGAGTAGTGAAAGCTATTTTTTCTTTATCATCAAGATGCATGGCAATTTGATTATATCCTGAAAAACAATCAACCATAGAAATTCTTTGTTCACCAACTACTTTCTGCAATATTTGTTCTATAAGTTTGGAAAAGGGTAATTATCCTTCAATGAAGACCTATTCAAATTTCTAAAATCAACACACAGTCCGATTTCACCATTCTTTTTCCTGACATGAACTAAATTGGCAACCCATGAAGAATCCCTGAGGGGAACAATGATCATAACATCTAATAACTTTTTCACCTCCTTTTCAATAACAGGAAACAAAGCTGGATTTATCCTCCTTAATTTTTGTCTGAAAGGTTTAACATTCGCTTTCAAAGGAACTTTATGCTGTATAAATCTAGTATCATATGTTTTCAAATCTTCATATGACCAAGCTAAAACATCAACATACTCTTTTAACAACTTAATGTACCTGTTCCTCTGTTATGCTGTGAGTGCTTTTGAAATCTTCACCATTCTAGGATGTTCAGTGATGCTAATATTACAGTCCACTACATTTTCTTCTAAAGATTGTACAACAGGTTTTAAAGGTGTATCATCTTTTGAAAATAGTCTCTCCAATGGCACCAAACCTTTAGGAATGAAATTACTTTTAAGTTCAATAATCTTGTGACCAAAAATCTCATTTTTTTCAATATCTTCAAAATCCTCATCCTCATCATCTTGTTCTTGATCAATTAGGGAATTGGAAAACTCACCTGTCATCTCCAAAAACCTTTTAATTTCAATGTCATCTTCAAAAAATTTCCATTGCTTTACATTATCAGGCATAGAAGGTCTGTACCTAACCTCAATAGGATACTTTAGCTCTGTTGTTTTGCGAATCCTAAAATGTGTGGCTGTTAGGGCAAGAGAATCAGCAGTTTGGTTATGATCCCTAGGAATATAAGTGATATTAAAAGCCACAAAATAATTGTCTATCATATCCCATACTTCATTACGGTACCCTTTCAGCAAATCTTGTTTTACTTGATAGTTGTTCCTCACCTGCTGAACAACCAATTCGGAGTCGCCATGTATAGAAATCTATTGAATGCCTAAATCTTATGCAGCTTTCAAACCTAACAAAAAAGCTTCATATTCTACAGTATTATTAGTGGTGATAAATTCTAATTTATACATTAATTTTACTATTTCACCACCAGGAGATATTAGAAGAACCCCTGCTCTAGCACCGTCCTTACATGATGATCCATCAAAGTATAATTGCCAAATTTCATCTTCTTGTTCCCTAGTGCATTTAAATGGCTTTTCTTTTCCAACCTATAATAAACCAGCAGTATTATCATCATCACTAAAATGCAACATACAAGTACCCAAATCCTTGTCAATAACATACAAGGGATGATTTGTAGGGTTCTTATCATCTGCCACAATATAGGAAAATTGTAACTCTCTATATAACCTTCTGTTTTCTCCTCCAAATACAGGAATGGTGGCATATGTTAAATCCATATGTATATTCCCACCAACCTTCTTGGCCCATGATCTAGAGAGGTGCAGTCCAAACTTAGGTGTAATGTCTGCTACTACCACATCCATAATCACACTCTTCATTGGTAGCTGAGCTAAACTAACAACCATATATTTAATCACTCCTAAACATTTTACAACTCATGAATAAAAAGCATACAAATCATGATAAGGTTTTGTTATACTCAAACCTAAAGCCTCCATGATAGCTTTTGGCATTAGGTTATGTGATGCCCTTGAATCCAAAAGACAATTATGTATCATCCGTTCATGAATAGTTAGTGTGATGTAAAAAGGAGGTGATGCACCTACCTCATTTTTAGTTTTCTTCTACCAAGGCTGACCCAATAAATATTTTAGGATTTTCCTCTTCTAAATTCACTATATCAGAAGGAAGTTGACTGTTTGCTGAACCAATCATTTTCAAAACTGAATTTCTATAAGAAGGATTCTTCATCAACTAGGTGAAAGGCATAGGGATCTTGATTTTTCCTAATTCATTTTCCAGGTTAAAATTCTGCATACTTTTATTTACCTCTTCAACTTCCACATTCTTCTTTTGTTTATCCTGATTTTTTTTTTCTCTAACACAGGATCAGACTGTTGTTTAGGAGGCAGAACTACCTTTTTCTTTGGATTTTGAACTACTTGCTTTGGACCTGACCTCAAATTTAAAGTTTTCTTTGGCTCAGTCTGGTATGTATCAACAGTTATAGTAGTCACTTCAAGATTCAAATCATTTTCTATTTCAAACATATCAGCATCATAATATTCTGAGTTTAAAAACTCTTCTTCAGTCACAAAACCTTCAGTTAACTGCTCTCCAAAATAATTCATATCCTAGTCTGTATCCTCAAAGAACACTTCCTCATCAATTTCTTCTTCATCAACTACATTATTCTGAAGTGGTGGTGGCACTATTTTATCCTCAGTTTCTCTCCTTTCTCGCTGAATATCATTATTTCTTCTCTCTCTTGGAATGAAGCGAGGCACAAACTGTCATCTGAATTGGTTTGGATTATTAGGGTATCTATCACCCTCTTGAACAGGTTTGTTTGAATTCTTCTCTAATTCCAATTTGTTTAATTTTGTTGTCAAGATATTAACTAGCTTGGCCATCTCATCAATTTTACCTTCTGCAGAGTGGGATGTTGAAACCCCTGAAGCTGCCTCTTTCATACCCTTCCTGTCATATATTTATTGAGCTGTATTTCCCTTCAATCTATTAGAAGCTAATATATTGGAATCCACTTCTAATTCTGCATCCTACATGTTCAGTAAAGTAATAGGTCTTCTGTCTCTTAAAAGTAGGGAAAATTCATGATCAAAAGCATTGGCATATGCGATTTTTGCAGATGTTTCTAAAGGTTTTATCTCTGCAGGAATTCTTCCATACATTTTATTGAATATCTCTGAAAAATCAGCTATGGTTTCATCCTTATTTCTCCTAATGGCTCCAAACTTAGTGATGTAATATGTGTTATCCTTGGTATCACCCCATTGTCTCATGAAAAGGTCCTGAAGTTCTTCTATAATAGTGATATAATTTGCAAGCAACTCCCTGAACCATTTTCTGACCTCTCCATCAAGAATATGTACAAACATCCTCATCCATACATCCTTGGCCTCAATATTTTAATTATCAGCATAGCTGAGAAAGGCATCCCAATGCTCCTCAGCTGTGGTCTCACCTTGTCCATTAAAACTAGGCAGGTATTTTTGGTAATCACCCCTAGGAAGTGCATTCAAAGGCTGGGGAAAAACTAAAGGTGCATATCTAGTTTCCACCATTCAGTCCATCATGTCTAATGGATGATTTTGGGCTGCCATTTTTAAGTTAACTGGTTTAGGTGATGAAAAGACTTGGCTTGAACTTGGCTGAAATGGAGTTTTACCAACTTTGAGGTGAAATAATGGGATTTTACCAGGATATATAGTCTTTTCTTTCTTGAAAGATTGAGGATCATTGAAAACTTGAAAATTACTAATAGGAATTGTAGGCTTCAACCAAGATGACTCTTGTTTGTCTCCCTTCATAATATAAAAAGGTGATGAAATATCTAACTGATCAGGGTTACATAGGGCTGGTGATGACTGAGACCTTCTGATCTTCCTAGCTGTTTTCAATATTTGTTCAGGGTCTGAGGCACCCAGTTGTAAAGGTGAACTAGGTCTATTTCTTGTTCCAACTCCCTTAGTAGCCACTGTGAAATACTGGTGAAAAGTAGTCTTTAAAATTTGCTGGTTTAAGTTCACCTCTCAAAACCAGTGAAATGATGAGTATCCCAGGGAAAATAGGTTTTCAACTTCATCCCCGGCAACAGCACCAAAGATGTTAGTGCCATAAATTGTTCTCAAACTACAAAAGAACAAGCCAACAAAATCTCAATACATACAATAAGGTAAAATGGATTTTTCTAGGGTTTTGGTTGAACAATTTGTAGATAAGAGGGAAGAAACTTCATGAAACCAAAGAAAAAACTAAATCATGAGCATTTAAAACACTGGGATGCATAAAATATAAACCAAATCCAAACATAATAATCACAGTACTGAGTTCCACCCACAGTTAGCAAGCATTTCAAGCATAAAAACCTTAAAGAGGACATGAGTATACCAACTGAGTAATTAACACAAATTAAAAATGAAACCAGTCAAAAGTATAAAGGACATATAGTTGCATACATTTCATAATTTAGTCATAAAAAACACATAAGAGTCTTTACACTTAGCTTCATAAACCAGTGCTTGATAGCCTCCCCTTGCAACAAAAATCGAACCATTGGTTCTTTTTCCAACTTATATTTATCCTGTTACTTCAAAAGCAGTTGCATAACTGAACCCTAACTACTTTTTAAGTTATCTATCAAACTGTTCAATATACACTTTATCATTATACAAAAATGAAATTACTTTTCAAACTAACTAATAACTGTTCTTGTCAAAGTACTTTACAAATCTTTTGATGCCTCAGCTAGGAGAGAAATTCCCTCTAATGCTTGAGCTTTCCTTCTAGCTTTTAGATGGTCTACTTCCAAGTCTGCAACTTTCTTTGTTAACTCCTCATTCTGCTGAGTCACCTCCTAGATAATTTGCCTTAGTTCTGTAAGGTGATTCTCTGTCTGTCTTTTTCTTTTAAGAGCCTCTTTAGAAACTGCAATCAATTCCTAGTAGTGACTGTTCACTTCTTCCAAGTCTTCTCTAAGTCTCATATTTGCAGTAACTAATCCATCATTAGTTCATGCATATATTCAATTTGATGCTTGTATTGCTTAATGCTTCTTTGCATATTTTCCTTTTCAAAATCAATACATTTACTTTTTGATATTGGTTGCATCCCTTCAGGTGCCCATGGGATTTTCAGCTTCTTGTATATTTCTTCATCCTCCTTCATAAGCTCTGTGAGGGTCACAGGAATCTTTGGATGTTCTTTAGCTTCAATATTGCACTGAACTTCTTCAATTACCTTTTTTTTCTCGATACAAGAACTCTTTATTTCATTTTGCTGCCGTTCTTGAATCATTTTATTTCAAACCTGCATGAAAATGTCTGAGATCTTAGCATGAGTGAAGACTGGACTTTCTTTTGAAACTATTGGTTGTTTACCCTTCATAACTTCTTTAATGTCATCTTCACTATCTCCCAATTTCTCCTGAGATGATGAACCTTCTATTACTGTAACCTTTTTCTCAGGCAATTTGGGATTTGATAGTTTCTTCATGTTTAACCTAAGCTTGTTCTTCGGTGTTGTCTTGGGTCTCTAGACTACTCCAACTTCTCCTAACATTTTTAGAACCTTTCCTTGATGATTTATTGAAGCAAATTCAACAACCTTCACTCTTTTCTTTTGTGACACTGTCTCCTCTTCAAAATGGTTGTGTATTTCTTTCTTAGAACAAACCCTAGCTTCATTGGTAGTAAAAGCCCTAGCCTCATCAGATAAGTATTTTTCATCCTCTTCAGAAAGTACTATAATAGGGATTTTATTTTTCTCCTTAACATCTTCCTCTTCACCTTGATTTGATTCTGCAGGTAAAACATCTTCCACTGCCTCAATTTCCTTTATCTCTAACTTTGCAACTCTTCCTTCCTCAACATTAACTCGCTATCCAAGTTCAATGTTTTCATTTTCCTGATTCGAAGCTTCTTCTAGTTTATCAGCTTCTTCATCTTTGACTATGACCTTCTTTTTGAGCTTCTTGATCAAAATCTGACCCTTATCTAACCGTCTCTTCTGAGACTGCTCCTCCTTCTTAGTTTTGAAACCTGACCAAAATAAGAAGTGTTCCCATGTCTTCTCTCTTTTATGCAATACAGTACTTATGATTAGTTTTATGAGCCCATGGTGAAAAATTGAATGTTTTGTATGATCCTTATGTTCTTTCACCCTACTTGACATCTTCTGTAAACTTTACAAATAGAAGAAACGAAGATTCATCTTGGATTCATGACTGAGATATTGAAGGAATCTAAAATGATACTAAAACACAAAGACAAATCTCCCCTCACAGTTGACATAGCTTTGTAATATTTTTATAGGCTCTATCCACTCAGGTTTAAACTTTTGAATAGGAACACCCTTTCCCCAGTCTGTTACTACACCTGGAAGTAGATATCTATGAGCATCAAAAGTGAAGGGAACCTTTTTGACCGAGAATTCTCCCTCATCTAGAATTCCTGTTGCTTCTGCTAGTAACTCCATTGTTAGTTTTAACTTCAAAGTGTCAAAAGACACTACATCCTTGTCTAAACATTGGGCGAATTTGTAAGAAACCTCTGAGTGATAAGCTTCAATCTTTTCAAAGAACACCAACCACCCTGCTTTTGCAAACAATTGTGAACAATCTAGAAAGTTTTGAACCCAACTTAAGTAAGAAGGTTCTGCCCTATTAGTCTTACCACTCTTTTTCATTTTGAATTATTATCAAATAGCTTCTGTCAAGAAAACACACTCTAACTGTATTCAAATATTGATAAACTAACAGACAATACTATATAGGGGAACCCTAAAAACCCTAATTTGAAGTCTTCTCATTTAGGCTGGTAAATAATTTAATTCCATGACTGAGAATCCATCATTTAGTATCAATTAGGCTTAAAAACTAATAATCTGCCATCAATTCGGTCATTAACCCTCTGTTTAGAAAAAAACCCAAATTATAAACCTTGGTAATCGGTTTGCAACCTACTTGTTAAAACAACTAATCCAGATACTAGAATCTCGTTCTCTTAACTGTTAAGTGTCGAATTGCATGTCCCAATCTTCTCTGACCACTTTGATAGCTCCAGACGACCGCTCCTGAAATCCCTACTTTTCACTCTGTTTCAAAATTTCGATTACCAAGTGCTGATTGCCACGACCTTCCATTAGAGGAATTTTGGGGTCTGAAATGGGCCTCCTAAGGAAAATAATAAGATAATAGTTAAAATAATAAAATAATATTGATCAATTTTGGAGGAAGAAAGAAAAAAACTACTTTTTGTGTTCATATTTTCGACATATCTCCTTGTGTTTTTACTCAAATTTTGATCGGGAGAGCTCGTTGGATGCAGAATTCGATTTTGCATCCAACGAGTACCCACACTGCATACTTTTGATGGACCTCGCTACCCCAAAAACAAGAAATACCTGAAAAAATGTGATGATGATGTCATCATCACGTTTTTTAGGTATTTCTTGTTTTTGGGGTAGCGAAGTCTGTCTAAAGTATGCAGTGTGGGTACTCGTTGATGCAGAATCGAATTCTGCATCCAACGACCTCTCTCGATTGAAATTTGAGTAAAAACACAATGAGATATGTCAAAAATATGAACAAAAAAAGTAGTTTTTTTATGACAAATATGTCAATTCAACCATTATGGTTGACTGATTTTATTGAAATTCTATTAGTTCTTGAGTTCCAACTCACAAAAACTTATTTTGGCACGTTTTCTTATAAGGCCCATTTTAGACCCCAAATTTCCTCTAATGACCTGCTCTATGTGCACTTCAGGGAATAGGTGATTCAAAACGCCTTTGTCTCATTATGGTCTGCTATCATTACACATCATCTCTGTAAGAAACAACCATGATTCACCCTCATGATAATATTTACACTTGTCACAGTGATTATTCTAAAAGTCGCATGCATCAAATCCATCACTGAGTATGATTGACATTTTATGTGTGAGAATTTCGGAGAAAACTGAACCACAAATGATATTTTTTGACTTGCGTGACTTTCTTGTAGTGCGTGTGTGTATTTTTTTTATCTAGCGCTACAAGAAAATTTGAGTTAATAATTTGCAAAAATTAAAGTCATGAAAAAGGCCTAAACTTGGTTTAGGAACCTTAATCAAGCTTTTATGATATTATTTAGACCTTTTAATCGATATAATCCTTCTATTAGCCCTCTGATTATGAAATCAAACTAAAATTTTCAAAAATAAAGCTAAGAAAACAAATAACATGAAAGCTTAAAGGGAAAAAAATTCAAAATATCCTAAGCAACAAAATTTTCTAGGAGTAAAGAGTAAAACCAAACTTCAAAACATAAACAAAAGTATTAAAAGATGGAAAACAAAAACATGACCTAACAGTATGTATTTATTGGGAGTTAGGGTCTACGTAGAAAAATTTGTTCCATGATTTGAAATTGCTATAGGTTGGAATGAGAAACAGATCCACAAATTATTTGCAATGGCTGGGTTTTTTGCACTATCCACAATTTCATGGAAAATCACTGTGCATTCCCACAACTAGAACATGATCACGTTGTATTATACATCTAGAACCCAATCGCTGCATTGGAATGGTGTATTGGATTGGAGTATTGATCTAGCATTTCCCAGGTTTATGTAGGGTGTTTTATTACAGATCTAGTATCAGTTTTACTGGTATCGTAGACAGCGAACTGTCAGGGTCTGGGCATACATACATTTTTTGCTTGAATGTCTGCAATCCAAATCTAAAATTCTATATGCTCTAATTTATGCATCTCTTACATTATTCATGTTTCAGTTCTAAGGCATGCAATGGAATCCTTGTACACATATCCAAATTCTAAGTATCCTTTTAGCACAATGTTAGGGCCTCAGTGTTTATTTATAACCAAATTCACCTGCTCTGATTTAAATACATCATAGCTCTAATGTAGGCGGGTTTCGTTACTCTTTGGCTCTAGGGCATGGAGTGTCTCCCTAATATGACTTGTAAGATATATGTCGGGGGATAGGGTATGACAGTATGAGTTGCCAACCTTACCGCTTGCGATTCCTTAAAACTGATCCGATCATATATGCATTATAAATGTCAACCCTGCATATCTCGAACCCTCATGAGTTCTTATAGGACCAGATTGATAATATTTGATTGTGTTTTTATCGCTTTTGTTCTATTTTGTGAAGAATGAATACCAGGCGCATTCGCTTTTGATTTCCTTATGTGTAACAATTCATTTGCTTTTGATCTAGCATTTTCTAGGTTTATATTGGAATAATATTGCAGATCTAAAATTGACCATTGATGCGAATTACCCAAACATTTGACTATGCTTTTATTCATTTATTCTTGTGATTATTCTGAATGACTGAGTCGAGCCATGATTTTGGATCTACAACTATACAAGGGATCAGTTTGAAAGGTAAGTGATTTGTTTGACCTAAGTAGTTAAACCCTCTTCCTTTATTTAACAGAAATAGAAAGTTGGGGTTATTCCAATACTCTGTTCTGTGCTATGAAATATAAGAGTTGGTAGTTGGAGGAGGAAAATTCTTGCTCTTATAGGAATATGGGTTTTGTTGAAGCCGATTGTGTTATCTCTCTCGATATTTGACCCAGGGTTTGGATATTGTCACCCTATTATACTAACAACGATCTACTCCACTAATATTTTATTGGAATTTCCATTGCTAGAAGATATTTTGAATAGGACTCACAATTTATCATGACAAAAGTAGTGAGATAATTTAAACTAGCATAAAGGTATGGGTGTGATGTCATGAATGGTAGAAGAGGTAATAAAAATTTTGTGTGGCCATTTACTATGTGCATAAAATGTTATATAGTATGGATGTTTCATGTGGAGATGGATTGTGTTACCTTAACTACCCTTTGTATTTAGGGGAACCATATTTCATTAGGTCTCAAATTCTTAATGGATGGGACTTAATCGTATTGATGTATAAAAATTATCTATTAGATTAGTAAACTTCGAAATGGATGCCATGCCTACTCATAGTGTATTTTTCATGTGAATCATGGGTTGATGATGTAAAATTTATCTATGGTTATATGAGTAACTAAGAGAATTCAAAAAGGGATGACACATCCTTCATGATGTAGGTTGTATACCTTCATATGTGGAAACTTAAATAAAGAAGTTGGCTAACGTTTGGTGGACGTAAACCCAAGGTTGGGGTGAACCACGTACAATGGTCTTGCTCACTTGTGTTCTTGATGTAATGTGCTTTGATCTTAACTGCTCTAGATGTTTTTAACTAATGTTATTGTTGATGAAATGGTGCAAAGGGTCGAATGATTCCAAATGAATGTTTTAATATGTTAAGCAAGATTGTTTATTTGATATTTATAAGATGATAGATGATCTAATAGAGGGTAAAAGATCAATTTATTGATCTAGGTCTTTGCCTAACGTATTAATGATTATAAAATATGGATCATGGGAAGGATTGAAATGTTTGACTTTAGTACAATGGAATTTTGTTGTAACAATAAGTCCCCTTTTAATGACCAACACCTTCTAGGGATTTATTTATATATTATGTTTTATTCGTAAAGGTAGGTGCATCGTATGTGTGGTATTCAATCATCAAGTTTATGATTATTACTATGATTGCTTCGATAGGAATATTATGTGGTAGTTAGAAGGAGAAGCCTTCATTGAAAGATGGTACTCAAGAAAGACTCTTAGAAAGAGGGAAATGTATAAAATATTTTCCATAGATTATGGATTTATACAATGTATGTTTCCTGAATAAATTACCAATACTGCAGATATATCTTGATATTATGATTGAACTTTATAGGAGCAGTATCAAATGTAACAACAGTTGTGTGGTTGTATCGAAGGTTTAAGTTGATGAGATTTATTTTTACAAAAATATTTTATTTGCTTTAGGATTTGTTACACTCACACTCAACACAAACATCAAATACTCATGTGTTCCAGAGTTTGCGCTCAACACAACATATAATCAGTTATGTACTTTAGGGTCCACGTCCAACACATGAAATCATATACATGCTAAATAAAACATATGCATTGGCTTACACCCAATATACCAAAAAAATAATCATACTCATGTGTAGTGGGGTGTTATACCCAATATACGAAATATAACATCAAAGTAACATCAGATTCAATGAGACTTAGGCCCATAAATGTTAGGTCAAAAATTCAGGATATTACAGATATGAAGATAGAAACTGAACTATTGAACCAACAACTGCACTGATCCTACTGACCTACTAACCAACATATTTACTACACTGCAATCTCATTGTCACTGCTCACCAGCTGGTCACTTCTCATCAACTGTCACTCCTCATTAGGTGATCGTTGTCCACTATATCACACCACTCATCAATATGTACAATCAACCTATCAATCTGTTGCTCACTTCAACCGACTCAATGAATTTTAGTATCCACAACAAAATCGATCCACCTGAGTCAAACAAACTACTCATACAACTCAACCAATCTGAGTCAAACCAACTCCACATAATGAAACATGTGCCAATCCTACTCAACTGAACCAACTTGTACCAAGTTGCTTCTATACTTGTTGTAAATCAATCGTAAACTTGTGTTAATCTAATTAAGCTCTCTAATAATCAACCAACCTGGTAGAGAAATAATCCACCTTAGTAGCATGGTCATACACCTAGGTGACATTTTCATTTGTCTTGTACTTATTTCACATGGTGTAACATAGTTTATACTAATCAATATTGGTCTATTAGGTGATTTTTGGCTCATTTACTCACAGTTGAGGTGCTCCATTTTGGTGATCCTGATATTTAAGTAACTCTAGCTTTATCATTCGTTCAACCCAAGAACCCTCATTGATGATTGGTCTCCTTTGGAGTGCTCCCCATCCCTTAAAACATGGAAGTTGTTTGACCAAGGTTTTAAGTGCATGTATATAGTGGTTTTAGGTTCTCTTTGGGCATTTATTGCTTCCTAACTACTCTATCACTAACCCATGTGCTCTCCCATGCCTTCATTTTTTTCCAACATGCTCTATCCATGTCCACACTAGCATTTGTGACTGTTTTGTATGGTTTAGGGAGCTTATTGGTCCACCTAAGGGGTTTTAGGGGTCAAATATTAGCTGCACACTTGTATGCATCCATATGGCCTTCAAGGCCCCATAAAGTTCCCTCATTGTATTGTAAATATGTGCCACACATATGTAGAAGTTGTACACTAATAATAACATCATTTATTGGCACCATCTATTTGTGTTATTTTGCTTTCTTTTATTATTTTCATGCACATTTTGTGAATAAATTAGATTTTCAATATTGAGTTAGATCATAAATCTCATTGTGAAGAAAACTTTATATTTGTATCATAAATTCTCACATGGTATCATATATTTGTGGAGCTGCAAATAAAAACTAAGAGTGTTTGAGGAGTTGTTTAGGGCATTTTCTAGAAAATTTTAGTGCTTGCATTGAAGGTACAACACATTTTATGTCACTTGGTGTGCAAGAAGGATGGAGAATAATCACGAATTGTTTACCCCATTCAACTATTTTGAATGGAAGGCTGAAATGGTGATCTATCTGAGGTTGAAAGGCCTATACAGAGTAACCATGGGGACTGAAGTTGAGCCCAACTCTGATGCGGAGAAATTGAAGTACTTCAATAGAATTGATGTGACATTTGGTATGCTTTGTCTTAGCATTTCTAGACAAATTCTCTTCCATGTCGATATTCTTGGCACACCCAATGATTTTTTTCTCAATATTTTATCACTCTTTTGGAAGACTAATGAGATGAGAGCCCATCAGCTAGAAAATGAGCTAATATCACCGAGCCCCTCTTACTATGAGACCATCCAAGGCTTCTTCACCAAGTTCAAAGCATTAGTGCTTCAGCTAAAACAATGTGGAATTAAGAATAAATATTAGCAACTAATATTGTCTATAATTTGTAATATAGGGTGTTGTACAGGATTATGCACCTAATAACCATAGGTTTGGGGTTACCAACATACTCAATTACTTGCAGACAATTGACTTCTAAAGTGCAGAATAGGAAATAGGAGGGTTAGAAGGACTTACTTGTTAAATGAAGGTCGATCCTTGCTTATCCTCTTCCTCTATGTTCCACTTCCAAATTCTTCAAGATTGCTCCTCTTTCACTTGTCAAGAAACACTCTTCCAGATACAAGATGATTCATATATATATGTGCAGGTTAGACAAATCATATATCATACTGAAATATAAACATTTACCAATCTACAATACATGAAACACATATGGAAGAAGTAATCTCTTTATTATCAATAATGGAAAGAGTTAAGGTTACAACCCAATGTCTGAGACAAGGACTCCTCTATCACCAAAGGATTCTGAGTTTCACTGCTCCAAAGATTTATGTAGACAATCCACCAGCATAACTTTTCTCTCCATGTGTAACTATCCAACACCCTCCCCAAGGCCTGTATTTATATGGGTGAAATAAGGAAGTTCTCGAAGGTTAGGGAGGTTATAGCAGTTAAGGAAATTAAGTTAAATGACTTAACTAATCTCCCATTAGTGCGTGTTTTTATATTTTAATGTTAAGAGGCACATTCGCGGGTATGTAGTAGAGCAACCCGCGAATGATTCACGACTATGTATAAGCGCAACCCGCGAATAAAATGATTTGCGACTTGCTACAAAGGATACTCGTGAATGATGCGCGAGTTGTCAATAAAGAGATTCATGAATACATCTCAACATGGCAAAAATGGCAAAGTAACCAGCTGGGTATATAGGGAATGTATTTCATCATAAGCCAAGCTATAGTGTTATGGGCAAACCTCTATCCATAAGTTTCCTTTTGTGTGCCAACCTGAGGGATGTCAGCACTCGGACGGAGAGGTGCCATTCAGGTGTATAACAGATGCCCCCTAATGTGTGAGGTCAGAGGGGAATGATGGCCGAAATACATTATAATCTTTAACTCTAGGGAAACTCAAAAATCCAATGGAGCAGAGAGAGTACCTGAAACAAATACATAGTAATGTCATATACAAAGTTACATCTGAGGATGCTATGTTCAATTTACTGGAACACTAGCTCCTTTACAATATTTGAGTACATCATATGATACGGGTAAAAACCATGTATATTACAAAGGTGGACCGAAGCCACAATACAATAATGATGAGTATTCAAAGATCTGGAAGCTGGATATAAAAATGGAACATAGTCTTGCGCAACTTAGTTCATGAGTGAGGAACTAAGGTCTTCATAAAGGATCCCAAAGAACCAGTACAATCCAAGCCATGTGAATAAGGGTAAGCTGAAGTCGAACATGGAGAGGATTCAACAGTTTGTCAACCAATAGATGATAATTGACAACTGAAGCAAAGGAATTCACCAATAATGAAAGTGAATCCTGAGGTACTATCGTCAAAACTCTAGGTCTTCATCATCAGGAAGTGTTGAAACGGAAACATACTATGATAAGGAAGGAAATAGGTCCTCCAACGGATCACAAGAGTGACTAGGAACTGGGCAAAAGAAGGGAGACACAAATAGATAGATAACAGATATAACAGTGATGGGATCAGGCTATAGATCAGACATTGGGAAGAATCCTTTAACAGTGAGCACAACACAGAGATGACCCAAGGCAGTGTATAATAGATAGATAGGACAACTAGACTTATTTGTCATGTAGGAGACATGATCAGATTCCCCAGGTATAATGGACAAGAGGAGGAGTCAAAAACTCAAAGTGATAGCTGAACAAAGGTGTACACTGAAACATGGATATTGGAAAGCAAAGAGTGCTATGTTCAAGGATGACATGCTGCCATTACTGAAAACAAGAGAAAACTTCTTCCTTACCTTCCCTGTTAAGTTTTAACGAGTCCAGGAAATTCAAATCGGTTCCCTCTTCATTTTTTAACAAGCTTGAAGAGATGGGAAAATAATGCTTGATAGTGTTACTGATTCGTGGATTTCATGAACCCGAACTAGTACATGCTCAGTCGGTGTTTTCACATTTAGAGAGTCTGAAAACTCCAAAGAAGACTCTAGGGGGGTCCTTTTTCGTCCAATTTAGTCTCCTGAGGCCGAAAAAGTATAAAACAAACCACAGAAGAACTCTCTTAACTTCCGAAGAAGAAAAGGTGAACCTTTTTTGTACTTAGTCGGGAAGGTCCGAAAAAGGTTAAATTACCACCTACCCAATGCTCCTTCCAGAACAGCATAAAATAGCTTGAGTTTTATGAGTGTGAAGGAAAGCAAG
This sequence comes from Pseudotsuga menziesii, assembly GCA_001517045.1. Taxonomy (NCBI): domain Eukaryota; kingdom Viridiplantae; phylum Streptophyta; class Pinopsida; order Pinales; family Pinaceae; genus Pseudotsuga; species Pseudotsuga menziesii. The sequence continues at coordinate 115,228 of LPNX010305848.1, forward strand.
ATCACTCGGAAAGATCCATTTGGTTATGAGAAATGGGGCTTACAACAATAAACTCGTTGCTTTGTTCTTGAGTGTTTAACGAGCATGACAAAGACACAAAGTACACTCAGAATATTTTTCATGTTTGGGTCCAGAGCATGAAAAAGAGAAAACTAAGCTCAAACTGGGTGTTCCTTTCTCGTAAATTTAGTCCCTCAGGTCCAAAAAAGTGATAAACCTATACCTGAGAATACTCTTCTCAATTTAAAATAAAAGAGAGTGATCCTTTCTCGTATTATTCCGTATGGTCCGAGAAATAGATAACCTACCACCAATGCGGATGCCCGTTCACATATTCTTAACGAGCTTGAACGGACGAGATAACTCGGCAGTCAAGTCTGTTTTCAAGGAGTCAGATCTGGGCCTAAAGAAACTCCATAAGGTCGGGGAGTCCTATAAAGGGATAGCTTGTAAAAAGAGATTCATAAGAAGCTCTATTTGGCGTGAAAAATAGCTATGAGGAAACCCCTGGGCCTGAAACAGTGACGGAATGAGTACCAAAGGATGGCAATGGCATATAAGGATGATACTCATGAAAAAAAGACCCTAGCCACGAAAGAAAAATGGTAGAGACAAGGGACTAATGGCTTAGAATACCATAGTCCGTGGCAAAATGTTGCATACTAAGGTTAATGTGGAGTGATAAGATGCCAACATGTGTTAGAAAGAGAAAAACCACCCTATAGAAGCATCAACACTTTGTAAAATTTGGTAAACTTGTTCCAAGGCACAAAGAGGGTGATATTAGTCAAATGACATTTCAAACTATATAAAAAGACCCACTTTACGAAATATTATTTCTATAAATAGCTTGAAAATTAAAACATTTCTCACCATTTGCACTTTTTGAACCAAAAAGGAAAGTTTACCCTCTATCTTTGATCGATCGCCGTGGACAATTGGACTGTCAGAATCAGAATCCGTCAGCTTCAGGTAATTCTACACCCTAAGCTCATCAATTTGATCCAAACAAATATTAAAATTAATGGTTAATTCAGTATTTATTATCATCCCAAAATATAACAGTGCACATTCGCGGGTTGTAAAGCGTAAGAGTCACGAATATGTGTTTCATTCGCGGGTTGTTGAATAGGAGAGTCGTGAATGACTCGCGACTTGTCAAAGTAGACAGTTGTGAATGCTGCGCTATAGGGAAAAGCTTTAAAAATAGTCAAAATTTTTAAATTTTTATGATGAAATACTGAATCAAATTATGTGTATTTGTCAGGAAAAATATGGTGCTGGAGTGGAGAGAGAGGGAACATGAAATGATGGATCATGCGGCTCTCCAAAGCCCGCCTACCATCCAAGCATTGAGGACTAGTGGGCTGCTCAAGTTCTTTTGTACATCGCCCATGCGGGCCAATGTCCGCATACTAGAGTTCTTGGTCAATTACTGGGACCATGACATGGGGATGTTCAATATTCAAGGTGAGACTTTAGAGCTGACTGTGGAAGATATCTATTTCATAACCAGGTTTTCACAACGGGGAGCACCGGTGAACCTAGAGGGCACTGGCAGGGGTGGAGACCCCTTGAGTGTCCAAAACCATGTCGATGTATTCTGCAGACCGGGTACTCAAAAGAAAGGAAGCAACGTTCTCATTGCAGGCATCCAGGATTTTACACTTCAGGTATTAGCCAGTACTATTGTGAGACTTTCAGGGTCAACAGGGTTACATATGGCCACCAGGAATCAGATGAGGGTGGCGGTTGACTACTTTAGAAGTGCTCTCTATGATTGGTGCTCGGGAATTTCCCCCATTATGAAGAGGCAATTATCCGACTGTAAGAGGGGAAGACGCAAGAATTTTGGCTATGTGAGCATATTGGTAGCATTCTTCGAGAGAGAGTGCCAGCTATGAGCCCTGCTATACCACTACAGGTCAGATCTCCTCGTCAGCCAAGGCTGAGTCGGTGGGGAGACATATTCCTCCGTCAAGGAGGAGGAGACATAGTACACAGCATGTATGATGATGATTTTTACACATGGTGGGAATGGCAGGTGCTAGCGTTGGAGCAGTTTCCATACACCGGGATGGACTTTCGAGGTGACCCCGACCTTGTCCTCCCTCCAGGAGGAGCATGGGGAGAGATGGGTAAGTAATTTTTAATTTTTTATCATTATCAAATTTTTATGAATTTTCAAATGATAGGATATATACATATGCACAAGTCTAAACCCTATTCATGTGTCAAAATGTAGATATTGGACCAGTCTGCCCTGAAGGGCACCCACGTACCTTCATACGTCCGGTTGCAGGGGGAGACCCAGGATTGATCAGGTTACTCAAGATGAAGCTGGGCAGGATGACCGAACGAGTACCTACGATACAGATAGAGCATCTCCCTGTAGCCATGCAAGAGTTCGTATTTGGGGTTCCACCAGCCTGGCTACGTCTTTTCAGACGAGTAGCAAGAGCAGTACTTGTATATAGAGATGCGGTGGAGGCTACCGAAGCCGAGGAGGCTGAGGAAGCCAGGGGGCATAGAGATCACGGGGACCAAGGAGGTCCTAGTGGCCAGGGCGGGCAGGCTTAGTTCTAGGGCATTTTGATGGATGACGATCCACATTTTTGTATATTTTGTATATGACGGGATCTACGGATCAGACTCGACCTATCGATGACAGATATTTACATAC
>LPNX010305848.1:119469-192043 GCA_001517045.1 Pseudotsuga menziesii
AAGTTGGGTAATGCCACATGAGAAAGCATCCTATAAGAGCTCAATAACGGACCTATATTCAGCAACATTATTAGAAGCAGGACCTAAACAAGCGCCTCCCGTGGCAACAAGCTGTCCTGTGGGAGAATAGATAACCCATGCTGCCGAAGCTAGGTTACAAGTGTGGCGGCTGGCACCATCAGTGAAACCTACATACATTTCGAAAGATATCTGCAACAACCAGCAGATAGTATAAAAAACAAAATTGACAACCTAATGTACATAAAATACATACACTAATATACAAGAAAAAGTGCTAAGCCTAAGCGTAGTACTTCTTCAAGTAGAGCCCATTTATAGGCTCGGGCAGCTTATTCCCATCATAATCCACTAATTCATATGCACCTTTACTCAATACTTTAGACACGACATAGGGTCCTAACCACATGGCCTTGAATTTTCCTGCCCCCAGAGGTTCTTTATCTTAGTCCCAGAGCAAGACAAGTTCCCCTTCAGAGAAAACCCTAGGTTTGACCGATTTATCATATTGAGCTTTAACCCTATTTTTGTGAGCCTGATTAGCAGTCAGTGCATCTCTACACTGTTCATCAAGGTGCTCTAAGTGTACCAGACGTTCTTCAAGCTCAGTCGTATCAGGTAACACATGAATAGCTATCTGCAAGGATGGGATTTCGCATTCAATCGGCGTAATAGATTCCACCCCATGAACGAGTTGAAAGGGGGAAAAACCTGTAGCAGTCTTTACATTGGTTCGATAATCCCAAAGAGCAGGGTATAACATGATGTTCCAACTGGAGCGGGCTGCATTAATAGTACGTTTAAGAATGGTTTTTAAAGTCTTGTTTACAGCCTCAACCTGACCATTTGCTTGCGGATAGTATGGAGAAGAATGTTCTTGTCGAAATCCAAGCATGGTGGTCAGTTCTGTCATCATGTTATTTTGGAAATGACTGCCATGGTCAGTGACAATCACCTTGGGAATACCAAACCTTGCAATAATCTGATTGAAAACGAAGAAAGCTATTGTTTCCCTGTCGGCTTTAAAAGTAGGCATTACCTCTGCCCATTTTGTAAAATAGTCTACAGCGACAATGATGTATTTATGCCCCCCAGCCGAGGCTGGGTTGCATGTCATGTAATCGATCCCCCATTTCATGAAGGGGCCTACCGAGACGACGGGAAATAACGGAATAGGGTGTGACTACATTTTCCTGGTGTAAAGCTGACATGGATGACAATGCTTCACTGCTTCCACACAATCTTTAAAGATCGTGGGCTAGAAATAACCCGCACACAATATTTTCTGGGCCGTTTCTAACCCAGATAAATGACCCCCACATGCTCCACTGTGAGAATCATTTAGGACAATCTCCACTTCCTCATGAGTAAGGCAGCGATGCAAGACGAAATCTACCCCTCATCGATATAAAGTATCTCCTATAATGAGGTAGTTTTTAGCATGAAGGCATAACTTGTGTCGGTCTTCCCTAGAGTAAGCGGCAGGATACTTCAAAGTCTGGAGATATATAAGAATATCTCCGTACCAAGGATCAAAGGTGGATATAAGGAATATGTGCTCATTTGGGAATGAGTCATCCTCAATCACTACATCTTCTTCCATAGGAAACTCTGCTATAAGCTCAGCAAAAACTAAGGACTTTTTAGACTTAGCGGATTGGAAAACCAAGTCAAACTCTTGGAGAATGACTATCCATTTGTTGAATTTTCCCCCAACAATGCATGTTAGTTTTTCATCACATTAAGCTAGCATTATGATCTTAGGATCTTTTCACTGAGAGAATAACAAGCACAACAATAAAACATAAGCACATCACAAGATACAAGAGACACAAAGATATTTTCCTCGGGGAAACCATAAAGGAGAAAACCCCGCAACTTCCTCTAAGATAGAATCAGCACCAAAACAGTAAGAGATCTCCCAAAACAGCAGTAGTCTCCGGTCTTCTATCTAGTCCCGAAATTTCCTTCTTCAGTAGTGTGCCACACTTAGGAGAGCAAGTGATGTGTTTTCCAAGTGATAAATAGAGAGACTCTCACTCTCTATTTATATTCATCCGTTCACTTGAATTGCCTTTTCACACGTAGGCTCAACCTAATAATTACTACTCGAGCCTACACCTTAATTAGTGTATAATAACTCAAGTGCCCCGAAACTATGGGGACTTACCTAATGACTTGATATGACTTGATTACATTATTAATCCTCTCGATCGGAACATCGAGGCATGACCACATGACTAAAATACATAATAGAAACATCTCAAAATAAACATCGGGTTACAATACATAAGATACATAGAAGAATACATTCCGAAGTTACATATACATCAACACTCCCTCTTAACTAGGAAGGTATTCTTTCGACACAATTTTCAGCACTGGTCTTCTTCTCTGTATCAGCTGGATCATCTCGTCTTCAAGTCATGTTCACTGGATCTGGATCATCTCTCGATCTGGATCAACATAGAACATCATCACTGGATCTGGATCATCTCTCGATCTAGATCAACATAAAACATCATCACTGGATCTGGATCATCTCTCGATCTGGATCAACATCACTGTATTGGATCTGGATCATCACTCAATCTGGATCATCACTGCTGGATCATTATTACTAGATCTGGAACATCAATCGATTTGGATCAACACTGGTGCTATCTCATGATTCTTCTCATCATAGGAAGTTCTACAGAGCCAGCCCTTTTTCATGCTGGTTGTAGGCCTACCCTCATGTAGGTCTTCGCCCAGTACTTACATCTGACCTGCTCATCAGAAAGGCACACCCAACACTCACATCTGATCATGTAGTAAACTACAATCCCATCAGAAAGGCCCAGCACTCACATTCACCAGCATGATATGACACACCTACTATCATTTGTGAAATGGCTCAGCACTTACAACCACCAGCATGATAGGACACACCTACTATCATCTGTGGAAAGGCACAGTGCTCACATCCACCAGCATGGTAGGACACACCTTCTACCATCTGTGGAAAGGCTCAGCACTTATAATCACCAGCATGGTAGGACACACCTACTACCATCTGTGAAAAGGCTCTGCACTTACAATCACCAGCATGGTAGGACACACCTACTACCATCTGTGAAATGGCACTGCACTTATAGTCACCAGCATGATAGGACACACCTACTATCATCTGTGAAATGCAATAGCACTTACAGTCACCAGCATGATAGGACACACCTACTATCATCTGTGACAAGGCTCAGCACTTACATCCATCCAGGCGGGAACACATCCTGCTCACAATGATGGAAGGGCATGCAGTCATATCTGATCATGAGGGGAACACATCCCAGCAATCATATCAGAATGGCCCCCAGTCCTCCTCGACTGAGCTACCTGGTAACTGACCAGGTGCCTCCATTATCTTAGAGAATGGAAGTTTCCCTTACATTCGACCTGCTAGTCGGAATGGCCAACACTCACATTTGACATGGAAGGAACTTAATCCTTTAGCCATGAACAGAATGGTTCATCCCTTACATCTGATCAAGTGGGAACACAACCCTCTATCACATTAGAATGGCTACTCAGTTCTTACACTGAGTGTTCCTGGTAATTGACCAGGTGCCTCCATTCACAGAATGGCAATTGCTCTTACATCTGTCCTACTCGACAGAATGGCCAGCACTCATATCTGACATGGAAGGGAGCAACCCTATCACCATGAAAAAATGGCTCAGCCCTTATATATGACCAACTCGTCAGAATGGCTATGAATCTCAGCACTCATATCAGTCATGGAAGGAACCAATCCTCTCACCATGACGAAATGGCTTAGCCCTTACATCTGACCATGGAAGGAACCAATCCTCTCACCATGTCAGAATGGCTATGGGTCTCATCACTGTCTCTGGGAGGAAACCTCGATCTAGAGAACACCAAGTCTCTCTCTGAAGTACTCGAACTTCAGTCTAGCCAATGGCTTCCTTAATACATCAGCTATATGTTCCTCTGTCGCAACATACATGAGCTTCACTGCTCCTCTCTGCACCATATCCCTGATATAGTGATACTTGATCTCGATATGCTTTGGATTGTCATGAAACACTGGATTCTTTGACAACTTCACACAACTCTGGTTGTCATAATGTATACAAGTAGCATCCAACTGGAGATCAAATATATCAGATAGTAGCTTCCACAGCCATACTGCCTCACAACTAGCTGAACAAGATGCGACATACTCTGCTTCAGCTGTACTCAGTGCCACACAGGATTTCTTCTTGCTAAACCAAGAGATCACACCTGATCCCATACTGAAGCAACATCCTAAAGTACTCTTCCTGTCGATGGCACTACCTGCCCAATCTGAATCAACATAACCCTCTAGGTTAATCTTCTGATTCACATCGTACTTGAGCCCATAATCAATTGTACCCTTCAGGTACCTCAGAATATGCTTTGCAACAATCAAGTGAACACTTCTTGGATCTATCAAGTACTGGCTCAAGGTGTTCACATCAAAGCAAATATCTGGTCTCGTGTTCGTCAGGTACATCAATGACCCAATCATCTGACGATACATTGTAGCATCAACCGACTCTGACGAAGCATCACTCAATAGCTTCAGGTTCGATGCCATAGGTGTGGCCATCGCCTTGCAGTCCATCATCCCGAACCTCTTCAGGATATCTACTGCATACTTCCCTTGTCCAAGGAAGATCCCATCTGTACTCTGCCACACCTCCAGACCTAGAACAATAATGCATCGACACATAATAGGAGCATCACTGGTCTTCTGTCTTCAACCTTGAAGCAAAGGTTGGAATCCGCTTTACTCTCAGTAAAGCCTAGAGTCATCAGTAATCTGCCCATGCTGTCGTACCATGTTGAATCTTAGATCTTCTATAGTCACTCCCTCTGAAGCAAAGCATCATACTCCCTCTGTCTTCTATGCTCTATGCACTGAAAACATTCTGTACTGGAGTGACAAGTAGTATCCATCTAGGATCACTGGCTACTAAGATCCTCTATCTTGAACTTCTTCAAAAGTTCATCTTGCACCCATCTGTGAGCTTGTCATCCTCTATCAACCTTGTAGTAAAGGTTAAGATATTCATCAAGCTCATCATGTATGTGTTATCCCATGGGTGTCTTCTAAACTCGTACAAGGCCTTCTTTCATTTGCACACATGATTATGCATGTCATATGACTTCACTTCTATTAGCTGTAAATGTTTCTTTGTAGACTATACCTTCTCTTCATGAGAAGCCTCATGCTACGAATCTTGCTTTGTATCCCACGATGTTTCCATCTACTGCATGATGGAACTATGAACTTCTCTTCAGGTCTCAATAATACGCCCTGACATCATTCTTCTTGAAAGGTTCTGCATCAATGATGTCACTACATTTATCATATTATTCTTTGTCTTGAAATGTCGTCACTTGTTCTTCAGAACAAGTCTTCATTCTTCTTTGCTTGTAGGAGATTATGTATGTGGTCTTTCCTACAAGTCAAATCCAATTGTATGGTTAGAAACATTTCATAAGGAATATTTATACTGGTAAACACTTATGCATGATCATGCAACTACTTTAGCCAATACAACATTCATCCATATCTCACTGAAACTTTCTAGATGCCTTCCATCTCTACCAGGAGAACATTGAGATTGTGCACTAATCCAATATGTCAGCAAAGAGGTTTCATTCTAGATAAGTAGCAATGGAGAGTTGTATAGCACCATGAGCTACTTACCCATCATATGCATATTAGTAGTATACTGTCGTTAATGGAAACATCCTATCATGCATAATACATCAACTGAATATAAACAAATGCATAACAAAATAATATCATGAAATGACAATTGAATACTTATCTTTATTTGTTTCGTGGATATACTCCTTCTTGAGCTTCTTCATTCATGATTGTATCACGGATCATGGGTGCTTCTGTTTCTGCTTCTTCAGGTTCTTCAGTAGGTCTCTTTTTGGATTTGTTGTAAGCTGTGTCTTCATCAAATGTTACATCCCTACTGACGTCAATCTTCTTGTATCCTGGAAAGTAGATTCTGTAAGCCTTCGAGCTTTCAGAGTAACCCACAAATATTCCCTTCTTTCCTGAAGGACTTAGTTTTGTTTTCTTCTCTTTTGAAATATGTATGTACACGGGACAACTGAATATTCTAAGATGGCTGACTTCTGGTTTCTTGCTGAAGAAGACTTCTTCAGGAGTCTTGTTCTCGAGTACTCTTTGTGGAGTACGGTTCTATACATACACTGCTGTTCTAGCAGCTTCAGCCCAAAGATGCATAGGTAGATCTTGATCATGAAGCATAGCTCTTGCAGCTTCCATGATAGTTCTGTTCTTCCGTTCTGCAACCCCATTCTGTTGAGGATTATAAGGAGTTGACAACTCCATCTTAATCCCCGATTCTTTGCATAGCTCTTTGAATTCATTCGAAGTGAATTCTCCACCATTATCTGATCGAATGGTCTTGATCTTCCTTTCAGTATGGTTCTCGATCAAGGCTTTGAATTCCTTGAACTTACTGAACACTTCATCTTTGTTTTTCATAAAGTAAATCATCAATAAAAGAAACATAGTATGCACACCCGCTTAGTGAGTTTGATGACATTAGACCGCATACATCGGAGTGGATGATTTCTAGAATGCCTTTGGCTTTGCTTTCACTGCTAGGAAATGTCTTCTTTGTATTCTTCCCTTTCGCACATCCTTTGCAAACTTCATCATGCTTTGCTTGGAATTCTGGAAGTCCTTCAACAGCTTTGCTTGCAGTAGGTAGTCCTCTGTAGTGCACATGTGCAAGCCTTCTATGCCAAAGCTCATTTGGCTCTACCGAATCATGGATCAAGGCTTGTTCTGGATGGCCCTTCAATTTGTACAAGCCTCCTTCTTGTTCTCCAATCACTACCACATCATCAATAGTATTTCCTTTTGGCCACATGATGACTTTACCATCTATGAATGCAACCTGCATTCCTTTTGCATCAATGCTGAAATGGAGAGAAGGTTCTTCTTGAGTCCTGGAACAAACAATACTTCTTTAATTGTTAGAGACTTACCAGAGTCTAGATTGTATGAATATTCTCCACTACCTTTTATTGGATATTGGTAGTCATCTCCTAGTTTCACCTTGTGAGGTGATTCATGTTCTGAGAGTCTTACAAAGGATTCCTTGAATCCCGTCATATGTTTGGAAGCCCCACTATCTATAAGCCAATCATCACTTCCATGAGTAATGTTACCTATGAGAGCTGATATCAGAACATATTCATCCTTGCTTGAATAATCTTCACTTTCATATCTGGATCTCTTTCTGGATGGTTCGTCATCCTCTGCAGCATGAGCATGATGTCTTCTTTGGACTCGTCTCCCTATGAAACTGGAACCTCTATACTCATGTAGGTGTCCAATCCATTTTCTTCAGAGAGATCAAATACTTCCAGGCTTGGAAGTTGTCAACTTCCCCAAGCTTGTCACCAAGCTGATGTGATATATCATATTAAAATGAGAACCTCAAATGGAAATAGCAAAGGATTAGATCTTACCGATTTGAGGTGTCTGTCCTTGTCCCGGAGTTCGCTGATCTGGGGTTTGTTGCAGAAACCCTAATTTTCAAAATTTGGAAAATTTCGGATCTAATTGGACAAACAGATAGATCTCTTCAAATGGAGCTGTTCAATGTACTCCTTTTCTGAAAACAGTGGAGGGAAGCTCCCGAAACAGGAAGCCCTAATTTTCTGATTTCTTCTGCAGAAATTCCTGTTACTTTTTCTATGATATCTCCGAAATTACTGATCCTATATGTTTTAAATTTCTCACTAAGGTAAAATAGCATGTCCCTGATCCAAAACCACAGGTTTCATCACAATTGGTTTCACCATTTGGGATTTATGATCCTTTTTCCAAGGTGACCGGTTACAGGACTGTTAAGAACAACGAAGTTGTATGGAATGCCACGTGTCACTGGTTCATCTTCTGAGTCTAATATTTGGAACACCAAAATTAAAGTCCGTGTAATTTCTGGAACATCTTCAAGAATTCCATTTAGACCTCTGTAGCTCAAGATATTGCAGATATCCCCAGATGTCCTATTTAGGGATGAATTCTAGAAGAGGTTGGAACCCTAACGTGGAGAGATCATATCTCCTAGATTACAGTGAATCGGAGTCTGATTTTTGGACACAGGATTCATCAGGATTTTATCTTCGGCCCCTGAAATTTTCAGCTTCTGAGAATTCTCCAATCTCGGAATATAGCGACTGTACCAAAACTTAGCAGTTTTAGTATTTAGGATTTCTCCTAGCTCAGGGTCAAACTAGGGTTTGACTTTCCTAGAGTTTCACCCATCCAAATTTATTGATCCAGGTCTCTAAAATTTGGTTTTGATGAGGATAATAACCCTATGCTAGTCTCACTCAAAAATTCCTCTTCTGTAGAAATCCCTAATTTCCACATCGAAGACTGAAAATGCTCGGAATCAAATTCCGCCTTGACATAAAGATGTGCCCTAAGGAGGAGAGTTGTTCCACCTTAGTTTTGCTGAAAATATGTGGAGGAAGGTCCACAAACTAGGAATACCTAGTTTCTGCAGCTGTACAATGTCTTCTTCTCAGGTTAGCTCTGATACCATGCTAGTTTTTCATCACATTAAGCTAGTATTATGATCTTAGGATATTTTCACTGAGAGAATAACAAGCACAGCAATAAAACATAAGCACATCACAAGAGACAAGAGACACAAAGAGATTTTCCTCGGGGAAACCATAAAGGAGAAAACCTCGCAACTTCCTCTAAGATAGAATTAGCACCAAAACAGTAAGAGATCTCCCAAAACAGCAGTAGTCTTCTGTCTTCTGTCTAGTCCCAAAATTTCCTTCTTCAGTAGTGCACCACACTTAGGAGAGCAAGTGATGTATTTTCCAAGTGATAAATAGAGAGACTCTCACTCTCTATTTATATTCATCTGTTCACTTAAATTTCTTTTTCACACGTAGGCTCAACCTAATAATTACTACTCGAGCCTACACCTTAATAAGTGTATAATAACTCAAGTGCCCCGAAACTGTGGGGACTTACCTAATGACTTGATATGACTTGATTACATTATTAATCCTCCCGATCGGAACATCGGGGCATGACCACATGACTCAAATACATAATAGAAACATCTCGAAATAAACATCAGGTTACAATACATAATATACATAGAAGAATACATTCCAAAGTTACATATACATCAACAATGCATCGGGATAAAACATATTGGAAAGGATTTACATCCGCGACTACTGTAGTGGTCCTCAGTAAGATGTAGTGCCGTAACCTCTATACAACGTAAACAGCTACTAAGGCTAACTTCTCGATGTGGGAGTATCTAAGATCAGGTCCGACCAAAGCAAAGCTAAGATAATAAATGACATGCTCAACGAGCTTATCGTCCTCCTGAACCAGTACTACCGCAATGGTCGACTCCGACGCGGCCAGATATAATATAAAATCCCTAGAATAATCTGGTGGGCATAATAAGGGAGCCGACAACAAGGCTTTTTTCAATGCCTCGAATGCAAGTTGTGTTGTTTCATCCCATACAAATGGGGTGTCCTGTTTGAGCAGGTGCATGAAACCTTTAATGATCTTGGCATAATTAACGATAAAATGTCGAAGGAAGTTAGACTTTCCTTGCATGCTTTGAAGTTTTTTGAGAGAACGAGGAGGAGGAAGATTTACAATGGCCTCAACGTTTAGTGGATCCACTTGGATGCCTCTACTAGAGACAATGAATCCGAGTAATCTCCCTAACTCGACGCAGAATACACACTTGTGGGGATTCAAGATAATTTTATAATATCTGCATCTTTCAAAGATCAACCGTAAATGATCTGGATGCTGGATTCTCTTATTAGAATGTGTGGGCAGATCATCAAGGTATGGCTCAACAATGGATTTAATGTCATGAAAAGCAAATTTCATGGCTCGTTGAAAGGTTTCCCCCGCATTTTTCAATCCAGAGGGCATTTTCCTATATGCGAAAGTACCCCAAGGGAAAATGAAAGCAGTTTTATGCTGGTCTTCCGGTTTGATTTGGATTTGATTGTAGCCGGAGAAACCATCCATAAACAAAAAGACCTCACTCCCCACACAAGCATCTATGATCTAATCTATAAATGGTGTGGGGTAGTTGTCCTTAGGACAGGATTTATTAAGATCTCTAAAGTCTGTACAAACGTGAATAGTCCCTTGCTTTTTATCAACAGGAACTGGGTTAGACACCCATTCAGTCAAAGCTATGGGATATATGAAACCTGCTTTCAATAGATTTTCAACCTCTGCCTTCACAGCCGTCGCTTTACATGGGTTCACAGGTCTCAATTTCTGTCGAAGCGGCTTGGCATCAGGATAGGTTCGGATTTCATGTTGGACAATAGATGGATCTATGCCTGGCATCTCCTCATATGACCAGGAAAATATATCGTGGAATTCCTTGAAAAGGGAAGTGTAGATAGAAATATCCTCTGGAGAGCAGTTTGCACATATAAAGATGTTTTCCACAACATCTAGGTTTACGAAGATATTGATAGGTATAGTAGCGGAAATGTTTTCCATATTCCCCTCGGCAAACACTCCTTCCCTAGGCAAAGGGTTAACAGGTGTATCAACATCTCCAGACAGTTTCACATCAAACTCTTGGTTTTCTATCATGCTTAGCTCTGGAAGGAAATAAGACCGATGATGAATATCCTCACATATCTTATCACGTCCACACATAGCTTCCAGAATAGATTCATGAGAAGGTAAAACGGTGTCTAAGAAATCTATGGAATGTAAAGAGTTTTTCGCCCATGCAGGCAAATAGACTTCTTCCATATCGTCCGAGACTGTTAGAGGATCTGGAATGGGATCAACAGTGGCTTGGTTAATAGCTTGATATGCCACCTCCACTGCCGATAAGGGCACTTCCGTTTCCTGGGGGGTTGGGAGAACCCAAGGATCAATCCTATCTACCACCGAAGCGATGGACTTCCCCACACTAGTAGAACCGATATAGTTAACCAGGGCTGGAAAATCAAATGTGCCCATCAATGATGCATACATTCCAGCCCCCAAGCTCTGAGCAGCAGGCTTGGCCTGATCAACCAATGGTACATTGGATTCCTTAGAATCTAAATGGCCTTTTCAGGTAAAATCAAGTTGGTCAACTGTAACCAACTTGCCCTCATGTGGAAAAACCACAACATGAAGAATAATCGATGCAACAACAGTCATTGCATAAGTCCAATTTCTTCCCAGAAGCAAATTGTAGTCCAAAGGAGCATCAATCACTTCAACTTCAACAGACACTGCTTTGCCTGCCAACTTAATCTCAAAAGCTGGAAAGATACCATGTGGACGGAAAGACCTTCCATCAAAAGCAGTAAGTAAAGTGGTTGATGGGACCAACTCTGGGGATCCAAGAGCTTTCCAGCAGGCCAGGGACATAACACATGTAGAGGCTCCCTCATCAACAACTGCCCTTCCAATGGTCTTACCACCATGGAAGACATCTATCGATAGGGCTACATGGTAAGGGAGGCAAATTTTGACATCTGATAAGTGAAATTTCGCCGTGAGACTCGAAGAATCCATGCTACCTAAAGCTGCTAAGAGGGCATCCCATTAAGTGGGACAACTTTGTAGCACCTGCAAAGCTGACATTGGACATGGGGTCTGAGCTAAGTCTTCAACCACTGAGTAGTTGGAAGCAGCCCTATTAGGGTTATGCAAAGTCTTCTTAAAGACACCTTTGGGTATCTTTGGCATTATTTCCGTAGGCTTCTCTATGGTGAGCGGGTTGGAAGGTTCACCTATAGCTTTACCCGTCTCTGGAGTCTCTTTATCATAGTTTTTGTTCCTGGTTTGCAACAAATTCGAGGATCTAACCGTGTTGATATAATTAGGGTCAGGAGCAGCTTGATTGTCCCCTGCTACGGTAGAAGCTGACGCAGAGTTCTGTCCTTCGGGAAAAGGATCCTTCAGGACAGCCGGTGGTTGGGTTTTTAACAGCTTTTGATCTTGATCCATAAGGGGACAAAGATGAGTAAGGTGGTCCCCTTGGAACAACTTACAAGGGAACTTGACTTTCTTCTTTTCCTTTTTTCCCCCATCAGCATTGTTCACGGGTTTAGGCTTGTTTTGGTTTCCCTCTCCCTTTTTACCCTTCTTCTTCTTCCCGTTGGGCTACTGATTGCCCTTCTAAGAAGTTTGTGCAAACACATTTGCATTTTTGGGAGAGGGGGCAGCCTTTGTTGCCTCCACCGTAGACTATTTGACAGACAATTGGTGAACTTGTTTTGTCAAAGAATCTACAGTGGGAGAATCAACGGACCCAACCACACCATCGGCATGGGGTCCAGGCTTGGTTTTCTCGGCCTCATGAGAAGGCCTAGGTGCCTAAGGGATGATCTCATACAAGATCCCAGATTGTGAATAAATCAAGTCCAACTGCTGGGCCCTGAGTATCGCTTCTTCCTCACTAGTCACTCCTGATGTGGAAACATCCTTAGATATATAGGGAAACAATGATTTAAGGAACCATTCTAATAGAAACTCAGGAGGAATGGTGGCTTTGATAAGGCTCTTTCGCCTCCTCCACTCTTGGATATGATCCAAGATGTGGGTAGCCTTGTTTTGTCTAAAGGTAGACAACAAGTCCGTTCTGAAATCATATCGAACCAGAAGCTGAAAGTGGCTAAGGAAAGCACTAGCCAAGTCCCAGAAACTACTAAAAGCAGTAGAAGGCAGATCAATGTACCATTTTTCCATAGTGCCTATCAAGGTCCTCTGGAACAGCATCAATCTCACTGAATCTTCATTCAGCGAATTGGAAGAACACCATAAATGGAAGGTGGTGGCATGTGCCCCAGGATCTTCACCAGCTTTACCTTCGAACTTAGGGATGTCCGAGGGAAATTTGGTGGGAACAGGTGGCCACAAGGGGTCATGCATCACCGGGTCATTCATCAATTTTGATAATTCTGGCAAGTTCAAAGTTGCGAGAAAGGGAAGTTTTGGCCTAACCGATGCACTAGATGTGCCAGCTTGGGGATTAGAGGGTCCTACCCCCGAATGCCCATGGGTAAAAGTGGGGTTGCCCCCTGACACCGGTTGTGAAGTGGGAAGGTTTATTTGGAATGGATTCCATCCGTAAGCCACAGGGTTTTGGGTGGGAGGTGCAGTGTAAGTGGTTCGGGCCGTCCCCATAGAAGCTGGGGTCTGAAAGACTGGAGCAGGTATCCCTCCGCTAAACAAAGAGAAGGGAGAGCTCGTGTATGGGACCAAAATAGGGGTTTGGAAGCTTTTCCCATAAGAGGTGTTTCTCCCAAACTACACTCCTACATATGAAGGAGGTGGACCTACGTATGGACTGGATGGGGGAATGTGCCCCCCATTCCAAGTGATTCCTTGGACAAAGGCCGAGGATCCTACCGGACCACTCTGGGTAGGGTAAGGGAAGGAAGAAGGAATAGTAGTTATACTGGGGATCCCAGTAACCATGTCACCAGAAGTACCTCCTATGTTTGAGTGAACCGATGGTTGGACCACCCGTCTCACTGGAGTCAAAGGTGTTGAAGGAAAACTAGATCTAGGGGCACTAACCGGGGGAGGTAGTACCCCTTCAACCGGAAGGGTTGAGGTGAAGACAAATGAACTTTCTTCCACAGAAGACATGACTCTACCCATAGGGACACCTAGCACTGGTGAATCAAAGGGTCTAACCTGCACGATCACTGGATCGTTCAAATCAGTCAAGGGGGTGATAAAATTTCTTGCAAACTCGTCAGTCTGCAATTCTTCTATCTCGACTGTGTCAAAATCGAAGTGGTTAGCTATCAGTTCCAATTCACCAAGAACCTCACTTATTCCTACTGGTTCAAAAGAACCGTTTGTGTCTAATCTCCACCTTTGAGGTAAAGGTGGAGGCTCCAATGTGGTGAGAGGAGGAAGGTTTCTCAACCTTCTTGACCGTCTAACAGGTTGGTCCTCCAGAATTAAGACTTTAACAAATCACACCCTAAGGCCGACTAAACACAAGCAAATCCACAAAGCATACACTAAAAATATCTTAGAGTCTCAAGCAATCAAACTAGGGTATAAAGATATAATTTCCCGAAGAAAGCTGATGAATGATTACTTGGTGTCCTTGAGGTGGTTCTTAGGCACAAGAAGAGGAATCACCCACCGCCCTCCTACACTTTCCACAAGGGTTACCTTCTAAGCCCGTTCAAGGTGAACCAAAAATAACCTTCCGGTTTACCTAGGTATGAACCCTAAAAGACAAGAGACTAAAGGCTACCTTGGCAATACCAACAGTCTGGGGGGATAGTCATCAGCCGAACTCGTATGCATGGGCAGGGTAGCTGAGCCCAAAAATATATCTAGGACAGAATCCCCAAATGTATAAAAGTCCTGGGTTATGTTTTGAAAAGGATTTGAAGGGCTATCTCCTCTGTCCAAGCCTCCACACGGCCTAGTGCTTAACTCCCATTTGAGAGGAGCTTCCCAGATACAGTGATAGAGTCAAGGATTTACCTAATGAAAGGTCCACTACGTCTAAGTTTATAACTTGTGGGAAGTTTACACTCCCTAGCCCACAAGTCTAGCCTAAGCTAGTACGTGAAAGGCCTGTAAAAATAAAAACTTACTAGTAAATTTTAATTTATGCATTTATTTTAGAGGGCTGTTTCTTACTCAAGAGGAAATGGGAGTGATGTACTGTATGGTGTTTTGAATTAGCAAGAAATAAATGAAAGTAAAGGTGTATTGAAAGAAAACTAGCACTATAAAATAAACTTCTTTTCATTTTTTCAAAATATGTATTGATGAACTGAATGCAACTATGAGAGAAACTAAGCCTATATTTTTGTAGTTTTCTGAGATTATATTTTCAAAATGAAACAACACTACTTATGCAACAATTACAATGCAAAAGATTAACTATGTTTTGTTTTTCACTTTAAAAAATGCTCAAAAATCTACTATGCATCTACAATGCACTATGCTTGAGTAAACTTGAAACTGTTGAACTGTAAAAAAGCCACAAACTGAAGCAAACAGGCTGACAGAACCAAAAGACCAGCAAGAAAAGCAGGCTAGGAACCCTATCTTGGGTGCAAACAATGACAAAAATCACTGCAGACTTAGAAAGGCAAGTGAAAACCAACAACTGTCAGAAGGCAGACTGGAAAAAACTGAGCCCAAGACCCTGACCACTGATCTAGACTAAGACACTTAAACCAACAACCCAAACAGGACAAATACTTCAGGATGCAAACAGTAAATAAACCAAGTAAAAAAAAGAATCAAGGGCTTTCAAAAAGCACTAAGATGTGATCACCTGAGGCATTCAAATAGACTCTACAGCATTCTTAAAGAAAATATTCTCAGAAAACAGGGACTATGGCAATAAAATAACAAGCAAACTCTTCTTTAAAAACCCCCACTTCCAGAAGTATTCGCGACTGTCTATGAAGGAAAATCGTGAATGATTCGCGACTATTCAGTGGAACAACCCACGAATGCAACTTGATATTCGCGACTGTTCAGAAGAACAACCCATGAATGGGTACAAAAAATTTCTCAAAAACAGAGAAAAAACCCTAAGACTTTCAAATGCTGAAGCAAGTAAGAAAGAGGATAAAAATCACAAACAGACTTCCAAGCAAACACTGGTTAGGAAGACAGAAATGACCTACAGCAGTCTAGGCTTCCCCAGTAGAGTCACCAGTTTTGTTGTACAGGATTATGCACCCAATAACCATAGGTATGGGGTTACCAACATACTCAATTACTTGCAGACAATTGACTTCTAAAGAGCAGAATAGGAAATAGGAGGGTTAGAAGGACTTACTTGTTAAACAAAGGTCGATCCTTGCTTATCCTCTTCCTCTCTGTTTCACTTCCAAAGTCTTCAAGATTGCTCCTCTTTCACCTGTCAAGAAACACTCTTCCAGATACAAGATGATTCATATATATATGTGCAGGTTAGATAAATCATATATCATACTGAAATATAAACATTTACCAATCTACAATACATGAAACACATATGGAAGAAGTAATCTCTTTATTATCAATAATGGAAAGAGTTAAGGTTACAACCCAACGTCTGAGACAAGGACTCCTCTGTCACCAAAGGATTCTGAGTTTCACTGCTCCAAAGATTTATGTAGACAATCCACCAGCATAACTTTGCTCTCCAAGTGTAACTATCCAACACCCTCCCCAAGGCCTGTATTTATATGGGTGAAATAAGGTAGTTCTGGAAGGTTAGGGAGGTTATAGCAGTTAAGGAAATTAATTTAAATGACTTAACTAATCTCCCATTAGCGCGTGTTTTTATATTTTAATGTTAAGAGGCACATTCACGGGTATATAGTAGAGCAACCCGCGAATGATTCACGACTATGTATAAGCGCAACCCGTGAATAAAAGGATTCGCGACTTGCTACAAAGGATACTTGCGAATGATGCGCGAGTTGTCAATAAAGAGAGTCACGAATACATCTCAAGATGGCAAAAATGGAAAAGTAACCAGCTGGGTATATAGGGAATGTATTTCATCATAAGCCAAGCTATAGTGTTATGGGCAAACCTCTATCCATAAGTGTCCTTTTGTGTGCCAACCTGAGGGATGTCAGCAACCGAACAGAGAGGTGCCATTCAGGTGTATAACATAGGGTATGAGTACTATGTGTTTGTTTCGACATTCCACTCATGCAAGATAACAACTAGAAATTGGAAGATGCATGTGCTAGTCGAATTTGTGGAGACATTGAATCAAGAGAAAGACAAGTTAGTGTATATGGGTACCATAAAATCCACCAAAGATCAATACCTTGCTTCTAGTGTATCAGATATAGCCAAAGGAGATAAGAAAGTGAAGGATTTGAACCAACAAAGAGTGAAGGAGAAGAAACATTTGAATAAAGAAAGGTGTAGTTAAAGTGATTAGGATTCAAAATCCAAGAAGATGAAGAGTGAGAGAGAGAATCCCACTTGTGGTTATTTTAAAGGTTCACATCATGAAATATATTTCTTTAGAAAGAATATGGACATCATGCCCTAGATCCTTGTAGAGAACAATATTGATGTTCCAGATTTTGCAAGAAGAGGGGAGCACAAGCTCTATTTGGAGAAAGAAAATGGTAAGAACTTGCATTCTTTTTGTGCTTGGGAGAAACCCATTTCTTGAATTTCTATTTTATAGGTCTTTATTTATGATTTACAATATGCTATAGAAAAATATGAAACCTCCATCCCTTCCTTAGAATAAACCCCAAATAGTTCACCAAAATTTCCACCAACCACAAGTCATTTTTCAGTCGTTTTCGAAGTGTCATCTGAAAACTCTTTCCCAATCCATTTAGATACTTCCTATTTTGATTATGAAGATGATATATAGGCTGATATACAACTTATGAAAATCATTCTCTTGAGTTGATCTTGAGTTGAAGGATCATTCAAATGCACACTCAAAGTAGGTGTAATGTCCCGGTTTTGACCCTGTTACATTGGATGTACATGATGTATATATTGTAAATGATCATGGTGTGGAGCTAAAGGCCAAGGCCCCACCATTGATCGGTTATGTTATGTTTTGGATTTGAATTTGTCACTAATGGTGTGTCAGGGCATGCGGCATATATTATGTTGGTCATCATGTAAATATGCATCTATAATTAATTAAATGAATCCGGCCAGCTACGATCGCGGCAACTAAATCAAAAGGGGCATGATTTTCACAAGGATAAGGGTGGGGGGAAATTTGTCAAACCTTGAGCCAAAAGGGGGGAAACCCATGTGTCATCTTCTTTTGTTTTATTCTAACCACCGTCAGTTAATAATTTCTACTGGTAGCTGAGGGAAGTTATGGCAGTTAATTGTTTTGGGAGTGGGGTGGCAGGACTGTCAGTCCATGCCTCCACGCACACTCCACCCCTGTTGACTTCACTCACGCAGGTAATTTCCACTCTACCCATGATTTTGTCTGTTTTCTCCTCACGCACAGGCTTTGGGTGGTTTTGGTCTCACGTAGACATTTTTCTTGGCTCCACGAGTTGCTGAACACCCATGCACTGATATTTCGTGTCCTCCTTGTTGTCTGTTCACCCACGGACAAAAACGGAGCTGTTTTTCCTCACGCAGGACCTCCATTGTTGTTCATTCCTCATAGGGTCGGATTGTTCCCCATGCACAGGAATTTTCCTGGTTTTCCAGCTGCTGCAGCGAGCTGAGAGTCATGCTTTTTCATCCACGACTGGCTGTGAAGAGCCATTCACATTTTTGGCTGTCTCACCGACTATTGGTCTCATGCACAGACTATTTGGGATGTTTTTCCCTGTTGTGAGTTGTGCTCTCTGATAAGCTTCAGGACTGTTGTTTTCCCCACGTTGTGAGCCATTTTGTTGTTACGTTTGGGGACTGTTGTAGATGGGTTGAAGTCGTTTTTCCCTGGTTTAAGCTGTAATAGCTAAATTAGTTGCTAGAGTGCAATGTTTGGTCTTTGAACTGTGAGAGGAGTGGGGATGTTGGCTTAGATTTGCTTGATAAAACTGGTGGCTGGAAACCACACAAACCGAGCTAAAGGGCTGGCCTTCTTCTCCATCACCCCTGAATAGCACTGGAAGGGAATGCAGGGCCTGAGGGACTGTGTAGCAGAGAAGGGACTGATTCCTTGTGTTGGGTGTGGATGGGTGTCTTAGAGGTCAGGCTAGTTCTGGTGTAGGTGTCCTTGGCTCTGTAATGAGCTCACCAGCTTAGCAATTTGACTTCTCCAACTCCTTAATGGCCTGATAAACCCAACTCTGTTGGCTTGGCTGTGTGTTTTGTATATCCCTGGCTATGTGTAAGCCTGCTAGTTCCCTTATTCCTTGGAGAATCATACCCAGCTCTAGGGTGTCAGTGCTGCTGAGAGATTAAGGAGCATGCTGGCCTATGGTTGGGTGGAACGTTGCAGTGACGTAGCTTGTTGCGGATCAAATTCTTCATAAGATAAGTGATCTTGTGTATTTTACTTCTGCAATCTTAATTTCTGTTAATGGAATTGATGAACATGTTAAATGAATACATGAATGTATGAATGCTATTGGTTTCTGCTGTGGATGAGGATTAAATTGCGTCTATGCATGATGAATAATCCTGTGTGCATATTTTAGTTCAAATTTGTTTAAGCATTGTGTGTTAGCAATTTTTTTGAATTTTCATGTTCATGGGCTCTTAGCCCCGTCGGATTAAGTATGGTTCACATCCTCTTCGCCGGTCGGGGGCATGGGGATGTGACAGTAGGATTAAGCGAGGAGGAATCAATTCGATAAGGAAAGTTGCAAGACATATCATTATTGTTATCCTTATCATCTTTATCACATTGATCCACAACAACACAATCATTATTTGGCTGCATGGAATTATCAATGTTTTTACCCCATTCATCTCTTAATAACTTGGTGAACATGTCATATCCAATGATGGATGTAGGTGCTAACGTATATAACCAAAAATCAGCATTATGACCTAAGGATCACCTATGGATTGCATATAGACATATTCATGCTATGTGGCCAGGGATTCCATATAACACAAGAAAGAATCGAAGTGGATTTCAATTGATTTGATTGAATTTACAAAGAAATGAGGAAACCCTTCAGTATACTCTTTTGGCATAAGATGAGGTTCCTAATAGATTTCATAGAAGTCCAGATGAGATAGAAGCTTCCTTTGAAGCTTGGTTACATTTTGCTTGATTTCTTTGAAGAACGCGATGAATAAATTCGAGTTCATTATGATTTATGGGATGGTTCGCTTCCCAATGAATTTTCTAGGTCAATGAATTGTCGTGTTCACCGTAAATAAATTTCATGAGAGAGATAGAAACAATACAGTGATTGTGTAGACTTGAGAAAATGAAAATTCAACCACTAGATTTAAAACCGGATGTGATATGAGTGGATAAAAATATAAATGCATCCATAGACATTGTAGGTACGTAAGATAAACAAAGATAGGCCTTTAGCTCCCTTACAATGGCACGAAACATTCTATGATGAAACTTGTAGTTTCCCCGTAAGGGAAAAGTGACTGCTTTGGATTATCTAGGGACACAGAAGAATGGTATAAGTGACTACTCATACACCCTATAACAATGCACTGCTATAGGATAACAAAAAACACTCCAATCTATAATAAAATTTGATCATTTGCCCAATAATAAAGTGATAATAATCACTCATCAAGAGATCTCGGGACAAACTCTCAAAATTGAAATAGCAATATTGGTCTTGGGCATGTCTGGAACAAATATAGACCATGTTGGTTTTTGTGTTACTTACTTGGGAACTATGCTTGACTTGGTCAATTGGGTTGACCATGTCAAAGTACCCAAACTGAATGTGAGATACTACATCAATATGCTCATGTGAGAATCCAGGGTAAGAAATGTTCCAATGATGTATATTAAAACCAATCTTAAATCAATGTTATTCATAATGATGCTTACAATAATAATAATAGTGAAAGATATACATGTGCTTCTGAATAATCTTAGAACTTTTTGGAAGTATACTTGTTCATGCCCTACTTACAAAGTGTAAACCATGTGCTACTATTGGGCAAGGATAGAAAACTAGGCTAAGGCTAAGGGGAATGAATTTTGACTAACTTTGAATAAGTGATCTCTCTAAATGATAATCGGTACATTCAACCAAAGTGAAATATACATGAAAGATAGAAGTAGGGGATGTAGGTGTCTCACAAATGGATAAAGTACTTGGGCTTGTTTCCCTTAGACTCTAGAAATATGTCCTTTTCACTTACTTGCAACATAGGTCATCCTTCAAATGCAGGTTCCCTACAATCCTTCTTGTCTCCATTATTGAAAAAGACACAACCTTTGCAGGTTAGTCTCAACCTGTTTCCTTGTAGGGGAAAATGAGTCAAACACTATACAAAGAGTGAGTTCTCATCCATTGGCCATTAACCTTCTCAATAAATTTTGTGATACTTTACTTCTTAATCACATCTAGGAGCTAGAACAATGTTCACACAGGAATTGTTTGACACAATGTGCAATAAAATCAACAAAGAGACAGAAAATACATGGAATAACACATGTGAATGCTGCTAATTTCTGATCATATTATTATCATACACCCTGCCGATGTTATGTTACATATTTATAGTACATTGGAAAAAATTTGAGTGGATCTGGCAGCCAATTGGGAAATTACAAGTGTCATGATGAGAATTAACCCCAATCCCCCCTAGGTGGACCAAAGGAGCTCCAAATAAGCCCAAACAGTCACGAAATCTCATGTCAAGTTTTTTGGGTAATCAATGGGTCCTAGGAAAGCATGGGTGAGAGAATAGAGGTGAGTGGGGTGCTTTAGGTGGCAATAAATGCTACTGGGAAAGCTAAAACAGGCCAAATACACCCCTAGCGCACTTAGTTAAATCAGGGACCCAAAAATCAAGGTGGTAGCACCCCAAGGAACTAAATTAATTTCACATGTGCTGGGTTGACCAACTAGGGTGTTGTTTTAGGTGTGAACAAGCCAAAATAACCAGTTATATTGCTGAATCAGCTCTCCTAAGTCTTAAACCTCAGGATATCATTGCATGAAGGAAAGTAAGGGTATCCTAAGGTAAAAAATATGTACTAAGGATGTATTACTTCTCCTACACCCCACCTTAATCCATACTTAGTACAATTTATTCAAAAATATTTATTAAGGCCTTGGAAACTAAGGCACAAGTCACCTTTTATAAAAACAATTTATTGATCCATGTAACCAAGGTAAGGAGGAAAACCTCATGGGACAAAACCTACCCTCAAAAATGGATATGGAAGAGATAAAATAATGTCTTCACCAGGCCATTTTCTTCACTTGAATGAGCTGAAAGAACAACTTCTTGGTGATGGACTTGGTGAACATGTTGTGGATGCCAAGATCATGCATCAATGCATCGAAGTGTTGTAAACAAAGATCATGTGGAGACGCCCTTTGATGGTAAAAATTTGATGATGGGGGGGAATAATAAGAATGTATATTGCTGAAATAATACTCTGATATAATAGCATAATAAACCATGGAAAATATATCTCTGTAAACGCTTTCCAAAATAACATCAAAAGATTCAACAAAATCTGCATTATGTGTAGCTGCCATATCATGAATAAAAGCATGAACCTTTCTCCCAATTTGATGAATCACCTTCATAACTCTATAAAAATATCATGAGGATATTAAATATCATAATATATTTCATTCTCATTAGAAAATATCATAAATATGCTGTCTCCATGAGTGAATGGATCCATGGGAAGAGGAGAGTGAGTAACTAGATCACAATTGAAATTGAGAGAACCTGGAAGGTATGGAGACGTGAGATTTGAAACATGGGTGGTGAAATAAATTCCAGACATATGGAACAGAATTTACATGAAGGAAAATTATATGTCTGTCCAACCAATAAAATATATACAATACATAACATCAACATACACAAGAGACATAGCATCAGAAACTAGGCAATTTTCTGAATTTCCAACTAGTGAACTTGAGGGTTGGTGGGTATTTTGGTCATGATATGGTTGGGAAATTAGTAATTTACTGTCATATAATTTATATCAGCCTGTATATCATGTTAATAATCAGAAATTTAAATATATGAATGGATTTGGGAAGAGATTTTGGAAGGCACATCAAAAGCTAGTGAAAAATTACTAGTTTTGGGAGGAAGCTTTGATGAATTGAATGGGAAATTTTTCAAAGAAGCGATGGGGGTTTTAGGTTCTGATATATCAGAATGTGAATAAGAAATAGAGAAATCAGAAACAAATAAAACAGAATTTGGTTTTACCCATGCACCCAATGCATGCTCAGTCTTACCATTTCCTTGCTTGCGTTCCCATCTTTTTTGCAAATTTTTGAAGAGAAATGTGTTTCTCCTCAAGGAGCTTGGTCATGATGTCCATTTTATTTTGGAAGCAAGCTATATCAAGATATGAAACTATACAATAATAACATCTGGTCTTTTTCTATTATTTCTCCTCCTATATTTTGAGCTCCCGCCAGTAGAATAAGAGCTTTCTTAACTTGATTCCTTCTTCTCTTTCTCCATTTGCTTCAAATATTTCTTCTTGATATAGGACTGATTTGATACACCAGAAGCAAGAGATTGATCCTTGCATTTTATGATGGTACCCATTTGTATGAGCTTGTCCTGATCCTGATTCAAAGACTCCATGAAATCTGCTAGCGTAGGAATCTTCCAATTTCTAGTTGTAAGTTTGCTAGAGTGAAATGTCAAAACATATACAGAATAATCCGACCCCAGCTTAGAAAGTATGGAAAAGATAAGATGATAATATTTCTTATCTATTCCACATTGTTTTAGCAGAAGTACCAATTTCTTAAAATTGGTGAAGAAGTATTCAATGGTCTCGTAGTGAGCTGGGCTCAATGAGATTAGCTCATTCTCAAGATGATGGCCTCTCATTTCATCTCTCTTCCTGAATAGTGAATCAAACTTGACCCAAAATTCATTCAGTGTGCCAATAATTTCTATGTGAAAGAGAATATCTCTTGAAGTGCTGAGGTAGAGCATACCAAAGGCCTCATCAAGCCTATTAAAATACTTATCTTTCTCTACAGCAGAATTTGGCTCGTTCTCAGCTCCCATGGTGACCTAGTAGAAGCCCTCAGACCTCAATTGGATGACCATATCATCCTTCCACTCAAAATAATTGAATGGAGTAAGAAGAGCTCGAGTTTTCTCCATCCTGCTTGTGCAATCTATGACAAAAATGTTGTTAAACCTGCAAGCAAATACTCATGTTTTCTGGAAATATGCCCTAAACAACAACTCAAAACTGACAAGATTTGTTTGCAGCTCCAACCTGCTCTGATAGCATGTGATAATTTACTTCTTAATAAAATTTAGCAGCTATAACAATGTTCACCCATGAACTATTTCACAAAATGTGCAAGAGAATAAACAAAGAGACAAAAAATACATGGAATAACACATGTGAATGGTGCTAATTTCTGATCATATTATTATCATACACCCTATAGATGTTATGTTACACATTTATAATACATTGGACAAAATTAAAGTGGATTTGGAAACCAATAGGGAAAGTACAAGTGTCATGATGAGAATTAACCCCAATCCCCCCTAGTTGGACAAAAGGATCTCCAACTAAGCCCAAACAGTCACAAAACCTCATGTGAAGTGTGTTGGGTCATTAATGGGTCCTAGGAAAGTGTGGGTGAGAGAATATAGGTGAGTGGGGTGCTCTAGGTGGCAATAAATGCTCCTGGGAGAGAAACAACAAGCCAAATACACCCCTAGCACACTTAGTCAAACCAGGGCCCCACAAATCAAGGAGGTAGCTCCCCAAGGAATTAAATGAGGTGCACATGTGCTAGGTTAACCAACTAGGGAACTGTTGTAGGTGTGAATAGGCCAAAATAACCAGTTATATTGTTGAATCAGCTCTCCTAATTCTTAAACCATAGGATACCATTGCATGAAGGAAAATAAAGTTACCCTAAGGTAAAAAATATGTACTAAGGATGTATTAATTCTCCTACACATTTCATAGTTCACATAAGATAGTAGCCATCCTATAAGTATCGGTTCCCTAGAAACCCTCCTGAGCTCTAGTAAATAACTAAGGCCTGGACTCACTACCAACGAGTAGTCCATAGCTCCGACTGGTTTTCCTCTCCTTGCTGCCCCTATAGAGTGCAGATGAGCCTTACATTATACAAAACATGAGTGCACAATCCCTTGGTCACTGACTCCTTTTAAAAAATGTATACTTTTGCATCCTTTAGATATATATTTTCGATTCTTTAGTGTTTAGCAACACTAATTGGTGGACCCATTACAGGAAATTTCAACTCAAATGAGCCTTTCAACCCTAATTCAAATTCCATGTCATCATGTGTTATCCAATGAAATCGATTTAAATTTTAAATACCGTATAGGTCTTAAGAAAAATTTAATATAAATTTGGGGATAGGTATCATAAAAAAACTACTTTTTTTGTTCGTATTTTTGACATATCTCCCAGTGTTTTTACTCAAATTTTGAGCGGGAGAGCTCTGTGGATGCAGAATTAAATTCCACATCCAACGCGTACCCACTATGCATAATTTTTAAAGCTTCTTGTTTTTGGGGTAGCGGATTCCCTCCAAAGTATGCAGCATGGGTACTCATTGGATGAAGAATTGAATTCCACATCCAACAAGCTCTCCCGATCAAAATTTGACTAAAAAACAGGGATATATGTTGAAAATATGAACAAAAAAGTATTTTTTTATTTTCTTCCTCCAAAATTAATAAATAGTATTTTATTATTATAACCATTATTTTATTACTTTCCTTAGAAGGCCCATTTTGAGTTGAAATTTTTTCTAATGACTTGTTTTGAAGAATAAAGGAGAAATTTCGAGTGAACCCAGCCACACTGGCCAAGTCACATATGTCATAGAGAGAAACACATAAGAACATGGAGTCTATGATGCGTAGGGGTCAAGATTGGGAAAATTTCTTCAATCTCACAAGGTTCAAACAGTCTAAGTCATGGGATAAATTTAATAACGGATGAATTTGATGGACGAGGACAAATGACACATGGAACCAACCTAGAACTAAGGTTTACTATAACACACCTAGAACTGAGAAATAAATATTTAATACATAAAACATTATGTGAAAATTATTGTAAAGTTTTTATGACCAATTTGGTCAAGGATGACTGTAATTGAAGAATTATTTATTTTAATAATTACATAGAAGAGACACCTATCCAAGGGAGATTGTTAAATTAGTGTTCACTGACCCACTAGGAGGATTGAGTAGCTATAGAAGGTTGGTTGACAAGTGGCAGCACTAGCATTTCACTTTCTAGTTGTTGCAGGAAGCATAATTCTTAAAAATTTGGTCATGTTCCCTCGGAGGGGGAACTGATATGGTGGATCATTTAATTCCAGCACTGACCCAAATACCTAGGAAATCTTATAAATACCATGAAATTGAGCAGGAGCGGCACTACTCATTCTGTTTTCAAGAGAATATACCTTGTGATTGCTGCAAACTGAAAATTCAGGCACACAAGGAATTTGATGAGGGGATAGCTAAAGTGGAATTTCTGAGTTAAGTCTCCTACTGAGTGTTGAGTTATAGAAAGTTGTTGTGTGGGATATTATCCAGTGATGTTCGACCTGGTGGTTCAGTGTACAGGCTCGGGGGTCCTAAGCAAGTAATTTTGGCTGATTTAGGAGAAGGTTGGGTGGAATAGTATCCTTTGGGTGTTTGTCCCCTTCTACAGATTATCAAGGTTCTAATTGTTGTTATTTAATGGTGATTTAATTCTAGGTTTATATTTTGGAAGTATGCTTAGTATCTACAATTCTTACATTGGTATTTTATTTATTTTTCTTATTTGTACTTCCTATTTTAAAATTCTTTATAGATACATTATTAGCTACAAATCTTTTGGAAAATAGTCTTTAGAGTTCTAAAGAGAAGAAATCCAAAATCAGTGTAAGTTTTTTTGTTAAGTTAGTTTTAGCTTAAAACGATACTATTTCGTTCCCTTGTTATTTTAATTATAAGTTATTCTATCTTATTTCTTCTTAATTTACTTTATTAATAATGGGAGTGGTAATTCTCTCTTAGTCTAGGGTTTAAAGAACATAACAACTAATTTTCAGTGAAGACTATTGAAACACC
Source organism: Pseudotsuga menziesii (assembly GCA_001517045.1). Lineage (NCBI taxonomy): Eukaryota > Viridiplantae > Streptophyta > Pinopsida > Pinales > Pinaceae > Pseudotsuga > Pseudotsuga menziesii. The sequence continues at coordinate 146,279 of LPNX010305848.1, forward strand.
TTATAAGGCCTATTATAATGGTTATTGTAATTTTCATAACAAGTAGAGAGGTTACTATAAAATATACATCTAGTTACACTGACATATATATATATATATATAACTAATAACTGATAAATATATAACTGAGAAATCCTATTAAGGATAAAAATCATACATAGTTCATAAGCTAACTACACAGTTTCTTATTTTAAACAAAAATGGTGATTATGTTAAACATACATGGGGTTTAAGCCTGTAATAAAAAAATACACATAGTATACATGTTTATGTATATGCTCAAGTCAAGACCTTACAACATTAACTTGTTAACTTCAAGATAAAATATTTCAGTAACCTTTATGTTCAGATACAAACCCTAGATACTATAGATAAAAAAAACTTTAAACCAAATTGATAATTGAGCTAGGTTTCAGATCTCACCATAGAAATCTTTCTTATTGAGACGACATGGCCATATTATTGTAAAAACTTAAATTCTTGAACACAAAATCGATATTATCGACAAGATGCAGTGTTTGGCTATAAACCATTTTGGCATTATCATATGTAATGTTATCACTCACAAAACAAAAACGGGAGAACCATAGGGCTAAATTATTTTCACCACAAAATTGTATATTAACAACTTAAACCTTTACAAAAAAAAGCATATGGTCTTTGTCAAGATAGAGTGTTGGCCTTATGGCCTTTTTCATAAACCAAGTATGGTAGGGTAAAGTCCTCACGGACACTTGATATGTTGTTAAAATACAAACAATAAATTTAAAATAAGATTCAAAACTTAAAAATGTAAAACACTCACGGGTCTTCCAAAACTACCAAACCAATTACTAGAATCATTGACATTGTCCTTACGATCCTTTTATTTATAAAATAATAATGATAGGGTGGAGCCCTCTTGATCTAAGAACCTTTAATCTATCCTTTGTAAGATTTACCCCAAGGTTCCATGACATGCTAACTATCGATTTAAGGAAAACAACTGTCTAAAATAAAAATATTATTCATAGATCGTAAGTATAAAGGCCTCATGAACTTCATTCCATAACCTTTTCCATCAAAGATAAGCAGTAATAACTTATTTGACAAGTGGTTCTATGGCCCAAAATTTCTTCCAAAAATGAATGCAACAGGTGAACCACCTCACTGCCACATTACAGTATTAAAAAAAACAACGAACTATAAATCAAATTACAATTGTGTCTTTATAAACCAAATCCCTCCCAGGGTTTTTAACAATTTTATTTACATTCCTATGGTGACAACCGATAGACTGCGCTTACTTCTGAAAAGAAAACAAGAAAAACATTAACCCTATATAGTCGAAGTATAAACGGTCATGGCTACTAAAGAGACTCATCACATTCACCAACAACCAATGTAAGGATGGGCACCAAGATCATTCCCTATGCCTTTAGATCAAACCACAAAGCCATGGAGGACAAGGTATAAGTCTTACCCAGACGGAAACCTTGATAATGCTTGTAACCAAACAAGTTGTTTTATGTGAAACACTTAGGGATTCCTCCCGCACATATGAGCCAAGAATTCAAAAAATTGGTTTGTGAGCGGTGTTGTAAATAAGAGGAAAGCATCATAGAAATTGTAGGGAAAAACTTGCCTATTGTTGTAATCGGAACCAAAGCAACAACTACGCCACCATAACAAACTTCATTAGCAGAATTTTATTTATCACTTAGGTTAAAAAGGTAATAAGGGTCGAGAGTCACAGTTCCTCCACCTTTGAACAAAGGATCTACCAGGTTGAACCACCAGAGGCCAAGACAGTTTGTGTCAAATGAAACACAATAAGCCCAAAACAGAACCTCAATAAAGGAACTTTCATGAGATACATTAAACCCTTAGGTTTTTTCACCTTGTATCTTGGCATCCAAATGGAACATTCATGGAACCCACATGGCTTGCATCTGAAGCCTTTATTTCCATGTCGTGTACACATCTCTTCAATTCCATGGTTTCCAAATTTCATGAACCATCACACCATTCTTCTTAGAGTCTAGGAACTTGTATATAGTTATTCATGTTGATATATATATGGATCACATCATAAGCTTATAGTATAGTGGGGTGACCATATTATGGAATTAAAGTTTAGAACTTGGTTATGTCATAGTTGTTTCCAAATCATTAGTGTCCCATCCTTTTTTCTAGGATTTTGGATACCTTGTAGTTTAGAATGGTTTCCTTTAGCGATAAACTTAAAGCTAAATCTCATCCTTGTGCACAAACATAAAATTAAGGTTCATCCATTATCCTTAAAGAATAAGTAAGACTATGACCTTTTCCTTAATTGCTCGTAGTTGGAACAAAAAATGGAAGAACGAAAATAGTTTTAAGACATTGCAACCAACAGAATTTTAAAAGGAGTTATAACCAAGATAGTATCGATGAGAATGCATGACGGTTATATCTACATAAAAAGGGGAATGCTAGTGAAAAACTCTAAACATAGGCACATGAATCTTGCATTTTATATAAAGTCTCTTGATTAATCATAACACAAGTTCAAACATATAGTACATATAAGCATAGGTCACCATAATGATCCTAACATGACAAGCATATGTTTTTAACATATATCATAGAGAAAAATCAAACCAAAGAAGAATATGCCTCATCTCACCATATATACCTGTCTCCAAGTAATAATAATCTGCTATGAACTAGGTCATCACTGAAATCATCTCAATGCACCAGTGAATCTCAGTCCTCACAAGGAAAAACCATTGAAGAAGGCTCTGGAAGTTTGAAGCTGTAATTATACATGCTAAAACCCCATGTGAAATATAGATTGGAATAGAATAAGATATATATGCTACATCATCACATCCCAATTGCAAATTTATATGTGATAATAGGTTCTTCCGCTTAGATCCATGCCCGAGCTCGATGACCAATACACTAAGGTAAGGTTATAAATTACGACACTCTTCATGGTTTGAGATAAATTGGTTATTAGACTCTTAACCCGTCCCTTATCAAGTTATGAATACAAGTTAACATTAAACCCTTTTGAAATACAAACTCATTGAAAACTCACTAGTTCTGTTAATTAAAGTTTAAAAAATGCATACAAGGTTAAACCATATAAAAGGTCTCTTTTCCAACCCTCTATGACTATTATGACATAACAAACGAAATCTGTGCTTCTGACTAGATATATAGTTATAAATCGTTTACAGACTAGAGCCGTAGTTTAGATCATACATCGACACACATAATGGAGAGATGATTTCAAAGTTGATATGTAGAATATTATAATGCAAGGAAAACTAGGATTTAAATCTACTTATATATAAAACCATGAGAATGCCTCGTCCATTGCAATCCCAACATCAATCACACCGTATACATCTCTTTCTCACCCCAGCAAACAACCATGTTATTTCTCCCACTCCCAAATTCTATCAACCAACTATGGGTTCTAGCATAATTTTTTTACTGTATCCAGCATATTGGAAAGAATGTAAATAGAATAGACTAATCAATGATGTTACTCCTAGTAATTCCATCAACTATAACGAATTGCACGAGATAGGGCCTATGGATTCTATGCCGGATCAGATACCAAAAAACGCGAGCCAAAAAAATTTGGAGATCATTTCAACAGAGAGTGTTAGAGTGCATAATCCAGCAGCCACTCGAGAAATGATTACATATATTACAAGTCTATTCACAATCTAAACTCATGCTATATAGTTGTATATCTCAAGGTCATGCCAAAAACACATATATACTTATCATTAATCTCATATTTGGAGGTAAAGGTAAAATGCAGTCAATGGTGCCATGATCCATATCTCATTTCAATGAAAATGCATGCATAAGATATTATATAATCACATATCTATAGGTTATGCAAAAACACAGCTACACTTGGCATAAATCTTAGATTTGGAGGTGAAGGTAAAATATAGTTAAAGGATCACTTTACAGAGTTACATCCATGCATACATTAAATGCATCTCGGCTAATAACACTCCAAACACATAACTAATCCTTTTATTAAGTACACATGAAAACACACAGTTTGGATCTCTTCTTAGTCTATTAAAAATATTTACAAGTGGAACCAAATGCAGGTGTGTCCTTCTCTTCGCAAATTTGCATTTCTAATACTGAAGACCAGAACCCTTCATACTTCTCTAAACTGCCTATTTAAGCTAAACTGTAACTCCTACATTGAGTGGTCCGAAAAATTGAAAATAAACAACTACAAAGCATGATGAAAATGTCTTTGTCACAAACAAATAACCTACGGCTTGGTCTCCACACAAGGATTCATGATTCGTAATCATTCCTACAGCTGCTAACAAACTATGATTCATCAAAACAAACAAACCAAAAATAGGCCACAGTATGTGATGAACGCATCACATTGTTGGCATGCCACGATGTTCCTACATCAGAATATCCATATTGAAACTCTTCATGGCTCCCGTCAATGAGCTCCCTTCCTACTTTTTTTCTATAGCATTGCAGCAAATACCCAAGATACAAACCTGGGCAGTGTTCTCATTTTGAACAGTCCCTTCAGCTATGTTTTCCACCACTGTGTTTGTAACAGGTCCTTTGGTTCTAGCATATGTTCATACTTCATTAAATAATCAGAATACTCTTTCCTCTGACCTGTAAACAAATTGTCAACAAGTTCACCTTCATTTGCATATATATAATTCAGCCTCCCTCTTACAACAACAAACATAAAACTTATTAGCATAATGATGCATGATGTCCGAGAATTATCTACTTGAAGTCTTTGGCATTTTTCCCTTTTTCTTGTTACTGTCACATCACTCTCCTTGGTAATTTCAATAACCATATCCTTCCCATTATTGTTAATAACTTCATATTGTGCTTAATCTATCAATGCCATACTTGCATTGGAAATTTCTTATTGATCTATTTTGTCCTTCAGCCAACCACTACAGACCACGTTAGTCAATTTAACCTCATTATCATTTTCTTCATCTTTCCAATCAGTGACCAGTTTCTTATCTGTCATCATCAACAACTGATTATTAGCCTCTTCTTGCTTACCCTTGAATGGATGAATACTATGCTTCTTCCCATTCATTTCAAAGGAATAGACATTCCTTTTTCCCTCATGCAATGCTTCCATGACAAACTGCCAAGGTCTACCTATTAAAAAATGAGAAGCATCCATCTCAATAATTTCACATATTAGCTCATCGTGGTAGCTTTCAATTTGAAACTTTACTTGGCATTGTTCTCTCATAAGAACTTGATCTCCCTTCTACAGTCATGCAACCTTGTATGGTTTTGGATGTACTCTCTTCCTCATCTTTAGTTTGTCCACCATCTGTGTAGACACTAAATTATTAGTACTACCACTCTCAATAATTAATTTACAGCATTTACCTTCAACCTTACAAACTATCTTAAACATGCTCCTCCTTTGTACTAACTCATCAATTACTTTCCTCATCAACAAGGCTTCACCTTGTTTAGGGTAATTCTCAGCCATCTCTAACTCCTTTGGAGCTTCAAGTCCAGCTTGCACTACTTGTGCTCCTCTCTATCTGGAAACATTTTTTAGATAGTCCCATGACATGTCACCTAGTTGTCCTAATGTGTAACACCTCACTGGTCCACCTCTTGGTCCGCCTCTTCCTCTTGAAGAATTCCTTCCACTTATGTTCTCATTGTTTCTCTTAGGATGTACTTGCTGGTTTGAACTGCTAGCTTCACCCTTCTGTTGATGTTCCTTTCCTCCAGAGCCTCTTACCTTTGCTTTCTGACTCTGCTTCCTCATCAGCTTCTCCTCAGCCTTCAAAGCAACTTGATATGCTTCTTCAACAGATCTTAATGACAACAAACTTAGTTCATCTTGTATATCAAAACTTAGATTGTTTACATACCTGGAAACTTCCTCGGGTGTATCCTCTATATGACCCTATCTAATATTCACCTTATAAAATTCCTAAGTAAATTCCCTAATTGTCATTGAATTTTGTTTAAGATTTTGCAGTTTCCTGAACAAAACCAACTTATATTCTTGATGAAGAAATTCTTTTAATAACTTCTGAGCGAAAATGGCTTGAGAAAAATATTGTTCATCGTCATACTTATTTTTAAGTAATTAAATGAAATTTTGAATTTCTGTATTCTCATCAAAGTATTGAAGAGCTACCACGTTATACGAGGGAAATCCAACATGCAAGGATGTTTAGAGTTTCCTAGCCTAGTATACCTAAGCCATCTATCTACTTGACCTTCATGAATAAGTGTCGTTAAGTCTAGGGATCATGACACATGATGCCCAAAGACAAATGCTAGCAAGTATTTTAATACTATGTACTTTATACATAGTATGTATAAAGAATTAATTATAATTAATTATATAATTTAATAAAGAAAGAAGAGAAGCTCCACCAATTACTATTTATTATTAAAGGATTTATAAATAGTGAAATATCTATGAAAGATTTACTAGGAACAAGTCTAAAGTTCCTAGGTTAAGAATTGAAAACTACCCCAGTAAATTTAAAAGGGTTAAATCAAGAAATCAAGGATTTCTTGATTTAACTACCCCTTTGACTGAAAAGTCCACCTATAAAGACTCAAGCCAAGCAAAGGCTTGGGGTTCTCATTTTCTGGAGGAGAATTATTATTCTACCTATTTTTTCTCTCAAGTGTTTTCTTGGAGAACTTTCTCCTACAAGGAAAAGAGGACTAATTCAAAATCTGAATACCAGATAGGAAACCCTACCTTAGGCACTCTAAGCTACTTGCATGTTGGAGTCCATCTCGAGGCGATCCGGATTTAAACCAGGAATGGTTTCGGGTCATGGTTGGGTGGAACGTGGTAGTTCCCAAGTGATTTGGTCATCAAACAGAGGTCATATCTGCATTGAATTGTTAATGTTGGTTATTTAAGTGTGCACGTGTAGCAATTGACAAAGATTCAAATTTAGGTATGAAACCCTGGAAATCCTATTCTATTTTATTTCCTAAAGATTCATTACTGTTTATATTAAGTAATGGCTGCAATGTAATTTCTAATCCTAAGGGTTAAGTTTTATTATTAACAAACTGCTAGTGTTTGTAATTACAATTTACTAATATTATGCTAGAGAAGTTTTATTGTATGTTGGTTATGTTCAGGGTGGTATCCTTCATAAATATTACTGTATTAACTAGGTGTTCATATTAGTATTATGTTTATACTGTGTTCTCTGTATTTAGTACTCTACTAACATATTTCATTTGTCAACAGAGGCTTACCCTAGAATTTTAAATAAACTAGTTCAGTAATAATTAATTAAAATATTATTTATGCTAAACTATACATGTTTATATTTTAATCTAGATCTACTAAGAACAGAGTTCATATAATAACCAAGCTAAAACGAATTATTAAAGAACTTCCAAGGTCTGTTTCATATAATCATATAAAACCAAAATACTTTACATAACTGAATAAAACATTAAATTTAATCAGAGGGATATTGTGACCATCCATGTGGTCCTTATCAAGACTCTGCCCTAAAATATATAGTCTTAAACATATATATTAAAATACCATAAATCACATGTATTATATCTTTAAAAATCCCATATAATATCCATCTATACATAACCATAAACCAAGTTACACAATTCAACATCATAACACAAATCCATTTATTGCAACAGAAGAAAGAATCGAATCCCGTGGGCATGCAAGCCTAGCTTGTTTATTTCATCAAAATACATTTCCTTACATTACATTAAAAAAATTTGTTTCCAACAGAGGTCGCGACATCGATTCCCATGGATGTCAAGACCCAACGCAAAGTCATAATAAACAACCGATACATATTATATATACCAACGAAAACCAAATCCTATAATTGCTCTCACATAGGCCATGCTATACAATCATATGTGGGCTGTGGGTGATAATTAAATCCATTAAAATATTTACAGAGTCCAATTACATTAAGAACAACAAATGCCATCAAGGGTCTGCATACCCTGGCCACCACGAAAACCACTAATGCACAGTGCTCACATAAGTCACGGCCTCGACCAAATTTTAAATACAATACATAGTCTCTACCATTCTAAACCCTACGCTATATTATCGCAGTACTGTGGGAAGGCACATGGCATTTACGGCATGGACTATACCCACACTGTCTAAATCCTTATACTATAAATGTCGTAATACACAGAACCAAATACCATAAAAAATTTAAATACAAGGTATCGCAGCACTGTGGGAAAGGCTCATGCCATTGACGGCATGGAATTTTTCCCATGCTGTTAAAATATTACATTAACCAAATGAATCAAATGGTATTTACACACAGAGCATCCGGTAAGGCATATGCCTCTCACGGGGGCTTCGCTTGTTGGCCAATATCCTATCACGTTAGTTCATATTGTGGGTTTTAAAATTATAAAAAATCGAACCAATATATTGCAGGTATTGGGGGGATGAGGGGTTTAAGGTGGGGCTGGGTAGGGTGGTTTATAAGGATTGCGGTGTAAAAAGGGGTAGGGAGGAGGTTTTAAGTATTGGGAGGGGGTTTCAACAAAAAGCGTTTGGGTCAATATCTCTCGAAATTAAGGGTATTCTTTAATATCCCACGATCGCACGTGCTATGTGAGAGGTTCACTAAGTGAAGCCCCCGTAATGCCTCTATACTTTAAAAACCACATTTAAATACAATGCCCAATAAAAACGCAGGAGGAAATCGCATACACCATAAACAATTACAATTTATAAAAAAAACAATGCTTATGTTTATTTACGGAGAGATCCCAATGTCTGTACACAGTCACCATTGAAGGCCAAGAACAAGGTTTTACATAGGCGTGCCAATGGGCTATGGCACCATTGCTTGCAATGGTGTAGCCCCTGGCTTTAAACACCCAAAAAGAAAACTGTAATGAGTTACATCACCAAAATAAAAATTACATAGAGCTGAATGGCCTAAGAAATGATTTATGGCATGACGCCTCCATTTTAAAAATAACCAAGTCTATATGGAAAGCATCAAACCCCAACCAAATAACCAGTCGAAACATAGCTCTACCATAGTATTGAAGGGTGATAAGCATAAACCCGATTAGCAAGCTTACCGTGGCCATGAATGCAACGCTTGGAGCCAACATTATCGTAGCCATGCTGCTCCTCCATTCCTTTCGGCACCTGTAAGAAACAATCAAATGGGGATTAGGAGTATTCCATCCTTTCAAACTGTGAACCAAATAATGTGCAGAATTATAAATTTATGAGGGCATACCTCACAAGCTAGAGGTTTCCTCCATGGCCATACCTCTACGCAGAGCTAAAATGACGAAACCCCAAGTGACAGTGCAATACAAATCCATCGTGAGCCAAGCCTATGGCGAAGGTTGTAATGCTTTCCAACAAGCATTAAATGCACCAGGCTAGAGTCCATTAATGTTTCAACAAACCCACTCCCATAGTCACGACTTGTTACAAAGTATCGTTTCATGCCACCCTCCACACCAACGCATAAACCCTTGAACGTATGGTTTATACCATATATTATGTCATCCCAAACTCTAATGTCAATGCTATTATATTGAAAATCTTGTACTATGATAGTATTACCATAATACTTAGTCATAGGTTGTGCGAGTCCAAAGTCTAAGACCCTTGCTTAGGAATGTAGATAAGGTTTAGTCCATAGGTTTAGAGCTTAGCGTTTAATACCATAGTATCAAGGTGTTTAGGCTTATTCACCATGGCATACAAAGTATGCCATGATGATCTATTGGATTATCAAATCCAAAGCTCTGCTATCAAACCATTTGTTAGTTTTTCATCATATAAGCTAGCATTATGATCTTAGGATCTTTTCACGAAGAGAATAACAAGCACAACAATAAAACATAAGCACATCACAAGAGACAAGAGACACAAAGAGTTTTGCTCGGGGAAAACATAAAGGAGAAAACCCTGCAACTTCCTCAGAGATAGAATCAACACCAAAATAGTAAAAGCCCCAAAACAGTAAGATGCACTCCCGACAGCAGTAGTCTTCTTCTTGTCTAGTCCCAGTGTATTTCCTTCCTCACTAATGCGCCACACTTGAGCGAGTGAGTGATGTGTGTTGCAAGTGATAAATAGAGAGGCTCTCACTCTCTATTTATATTCTTCCATTCACTTGAAGTGCACTCCAACATGTCGGCCTCACTTAACAATTACTTACTAGAGCCGACATCTCTAGGAGTGTCTAATAACCCTAGTGCCCCACCACTTATGGGGACTTTTCCTCCTTTGACCAATAGGAGGGTAACACAATGGTGGGGACTATTTCCCTGACTTACAATGACTCACCTAGGGTCGACTTCACTAGGATAGTCTAATAACCAAGGGCCCCACAACTGTGGGGACTTTAACCCTTAACCATTAGGAGGGTTACCCACAATGACTTGACATGACTTTCCCATTATAGAAACTTCCCGGAATAAACATCGGGGTATGACATGACTCAAATACATTACAATACATCCTGGAATGAACATCAGGTTACAATAGATAAGAAATACAAGTGAATACATTCTGAAGTTACAATTACATCAACACTCCCTCTTAAGTAGGAAGGCATTCACTCGACACAATTTATTAGCACTGGTCTTCTTCTCTGTATCAGCTGGATCATCTCATCTTCAAGTCATCTTCGTCTTCAAGTCATCTTCGTCTTCAAGTCATCTTTGTCTTCAAGTCATCTTCGTCTTCAAGTCATCTTCATCTTTAAGTCATCTTCATCATCGGATCTGGATCATCTCTCGATCTGGATCATCATGGAACATCATCACTGGATTTGGATCATCACTAGATCTGGATCATCACCGGCTATCATCGCTAGATCTGGATCATCACTCGATCTGGATCATCACTGGTGCTATCTCATGAATCTTCTCGTCACAGGAAGTTCTACAGAGCCAGCCCTTTTTCATGCTGGTTGTAGGTCTAGCCATCATGTAGGTCTTCGCCCAGCACTTACATCTGACCTACTCGTCAGAAAGGCACGCCCAACACGTACATCTGACCTACTCATCAGAAAGGCATGCCTAGCACTCACATCTGATCATGTAGTAAACTACAATCACATCAGAAAGGCCCAGCACTCACATTCACCAGCATGGTAGGCACATCTACTACCATCTGTGAAATGGCTTCAACACTTATATCTGACCTACTCGTCAGAAATGCATACTTCCATCCAGGCGGGAACACATCCTACTCACAGTGATGAAAGATTTCCATACTTTTATCCAGGCTGGAATCGCATCCTGCTCACAATGATGGAAGAATTCTATCCAAGAGGGAACACATCCTACTCACAGTGATGAAAGATTTTCATACTTTCATCCAGGCTGGAATCGCATCCTACTCACAGTGATAGAAGATTTCTGCACTTACATCTGACCTACTCGTCAGAAGGGCATGCACTCACATCTGACCTGGTAGGAACTGAATCCTACACCCTCGTCAAAATGGCCCCTAGTCCCAGACTGAGCTCCCTGGTAATGGACCAGGTGCCTCCACTCTCCCGGAGAGTGGCAGTAGCCCTTACATCTGTCCTACTTGACAGAATGGCTAGCACTCACATCTGACATGGAAGGAACTAAATCATTTAGCCATGAACAGAATGGCTCTGCCCTTACATCTGACTTGCTCATCAGAATGGCGGTAGCCCTTACATATGTCCTACTTGACATAATGGCCAGAACTCACATCTAACATGGAAGGAACTAAATCCTTTATCCATGAACAGAATGGCTCTGCCCTTACATCTGACCTGCTCGTCAGAATGGCGGTAGCCCTTACATCTGTCCTACTCGACAGAATTTCCAGCTCTCACATTTGACATGGAAGGAACTAAATCCTTTAGCCATGAACAAAATGGCTCTGCCCTTACATCTGACCTGCTCGTCAGAATGGAGGTAGCCCTTACATCTGTCCTACTCAATAGAATGGCCAGCTCTCACATCTACGATGGGAGGAACTTAATCCTTTAGCCATGAACAGAATGGCTCAGCCCTTATATCTAACCTACTCGTCAGAATGGCTATGGATCTCAGCACTCATATCTGACATGGAAGGAACCAATCCTCTCACCATGATAGAATGGCTCAGCCCTTACATTTGACCATGGAAGGAACCAATCCTCTCACCATGTCAGAATGGATATAGGTCTTATCACTTTCTCTTGGACGAAACCTAGATCTGGAGAACACCAAGCTTCTCCCTGAAGTACTCGAACTTCAGCCTAGCCAATGGCTTCTTCAATACATTGGCTATCTATTCCTCCATCGCAACATACTGGAGCTTCACTGCTCCTCTCTGCACCATATCCCTAATATAGTGGTACTTGATCTCGATATGCTTTGACTTGTCATGGAGCACTGGATTCTCTGACAACTTCACGCAACTCTAGTTGTCACAATGTATACAAGTAGCATCCAACTGGAGATCAAATATATTGGACAGTAGCTTCCGCAGCCATACTTCCTCACAACTAGCTGAACACGCTGTGACATACTCTGCTTCAGCTGTACTCAGTACCACACAGGATTGCTTCCTGCTAAACCAAGAGATCACACATGATCCCATACTGAAGCAACACCTTGAAGTGCTTCTTCCTATCAATGGCACTGCTTTCCCAATCTGAATCAACATAACCCTCTAGGTTAATCTTTTGATTCACATCATACTTGAGATGATACTTAACTGTACCCCTGCATGCTTTGCAACCATCAGGTGAACATGTCTCAATGTGTTCATAGCAAAGCAAATATCTGGTCTCATGTTTGTCAGGTACATCAAGGACCCAATCATCTGACGATACATCATAGCATCAACTGTCTCTGATGAAGCATCACTTAACATCTTCAGGTTCGATTCCACAGGTGTGGTCATGCAGTCCATCATCCTGAACCTATTCAGGATCTCTACTGCATACTTCCCTTGTCCACACCTCCATGCCTAGAAAATAGTGCATCAACACATAACAGGAGCATCACTAGTCTTCCGCCTTCAACCTTGAAGCAAAGGTTGGAATCCACTTTACTCTCAGTAAAGCCTCGAGTCATCAGTAATATTCCCATTCTGTCATACTATGTCGAACCTCAAGATACTCTGTAGCCACTCCCTCTGAAGCGAAGCATCATACTCCCTCTGTCTTCTGTGCTCTATGCACTGAAAACATTCTATACCGGAGTGACAAGTAGCTTCCTATGCTACTAATATTCTATTTGACCGTCTAGTGTACAGACTTGCATCTTCAACCTTGTAGCAAAGGTTAAGATCTTCATCAATCTCATCATGTATGTGTTTCAACTCTTACTAGCTGCAAATGTCTCTTCATAGTCTAGGCCTTCCTTTTGTGAGAAGCCTCGTGCTATGAATCTTGTTTTGTATCCCACGATGTTTCCATCTACTTCATGATGGAACTACGAACTTCTCTTCAGGTCTCGATACTACGCCCTGACATCATTCTTCTTGAACTGGTCTTCCCTTTCTTCTTGGTGGCAGGAAGGTTCTACATCAATGATGTCACTGCACTCGTCATATTATTCTTTGTCTTTGAACTATCTTCACTTGTTCTTCGGAACAAGTCTTTATTCTTTTTTGCTTGTAGGCGATTATGTATGCGGTCTTTTCTACAAGTAAAATGCATTTGTATGGTTAGAAACATTTCATAAGGAATATTTATACTGGCAAGTTCTTATGCATAAATATATGATCATGCAACTACTTTAGCCAATACAACATTCATCCATATCTCACTAAATTTTTCTAGATGCCTTCCATCTCTACCAGGACAACATTGAGATTGTGCACTAATCCAATATGTCAGCAAAGAGGTTTCATTCTAGATAAGTAGCAATGGATAATTTGTATAGCACCATGAGCTACTTACCCATCACATGCATATTAGTAGTATATTGTCATTAATGCAAACATCCTATCATGCATAATACAATAACTAAATATAAACAAATGCATAACAAAACAATATCATGAAATGACAATTGAATACTTATCTTTATTTGTTTCGTGGGTATATTGCTTCTTGAACCTTCAGCTTCATCGTCTTCTTCATTCATGATAGCATCATTTCTTATCCAAATGCTAAGGAGGATAAGAGGTGCTTCAAGAGTTGAGTTCTTCATATTTCTCATTGCTTAAGGGATCTTCTTTGGATGATGAGAGCTTGATCTTCAATTTCTCCCATCTTCTCTTCTCTTCTTATGAGTCGAGCTTCTTCTTCTTCTCAGAGTCTGCTGAAAGTAATCACTTCCTTCTGGCACACATTCCTTGTAGGAATGAATCCCATGATCCTGGGAGGCCATTCAAGGTGGCTATCACCACTTCTGCATTCTTCACTTCTTCTTTTACCGCTTCAAGTTGTTCTTTTATTTGAGAGACTCTTATGACTGCATGGTCTCTGCATTCTGGATCTTCACATTCTTCAACTGGTTTCTTAAGGTCATCTACTGATTTATGTTCTTCCCTTGAAATAGCTTGGCTAAGGAATCAAACATCTTCGGTGTCTTTGGGGAGACACTTGTAGTACAAGTTGATCCATGAATGAATCAACCATGATCTTCTTGGCCTTGACCAAGTTCTTCTTGTGAAAGGCTTCTAGCCTCATCTCCCTATGAAACTGGAACCTCTCTACTCATGTAGGTGTCCAATTCATTTTCCTCACAGAGATCATATACTTCCATGCTTGGAAGTTTTCAACTTCACCAAGCTTATCATCAAGCTGAAGTGATAGATCACTTTGAAATGAGAACCTCAAATGAAAATAGAAAAGGATTAGATCTTACCGATTTGAGGTGTTCATCCTAGTTTTGGAGTTGGATGATCTAGGGTTTGTCACAGAAACCCTAATTTTCAAAACTTGGAATTTTTCAAATTTGATTGGATAGACAGATAGATCTCTTCAAATGGAGTTGTCCAATGTACTCCTTTTCTGAAAACAGTGGAGGGAAGCTCCGGGAACAGGAAGCCCTAATTTTCCACATCAAAAATTGAAAATGCTCAGACTCGAATTTCGCTTCGACAGAAAGATGCACACTTCAATGGAGAGTCATCCTAGCATATTTTTACTAATAGATTGTGGAGAGAGACCCAAAAAGTAAGAAGCCCTAGCTTCTGCAGTTGCACAATGTCTTCTTCTCAGGTTAGCTCTGATTCCATGTTAGTTTTTCATCACATAAGCTAGCATTATGATCTTAGGATCTTTTCACTGAGAGAATAACAAGCACAGCAATAAAACATAAGCACATCACAAGAGACAAGAGACACAAATAGTTTTCCTCGAGGAAACGATAAAGGAGAAAACCCTGCAACTTCCTCAGAGATAGAATCAACACCAAAACAGTAAAAGCCCCAAAACAGTAAGATGCACTCCCGACAGCAGTAGTCTTCTTCTTGTCTAGTCCCAGTGTATTTCCTTCCTCACTAATGCGCCACACTTGAGTGAGTGAGTGATGTGTGTTGCAAGTGATAAATAGAGAGGCTCTCACTCTCTATTTATATTCTTCTGTTCACTTGAAGTGCACTCCAACATGTCGACGTCACTTAACAATTACTTACTAGAGCCGACATCTCTAGGAGTATCTAATAACCCTAGTGCCCCACCACTTGTGGGGACTTTGCCTCCTCCGACCAATAGGAGGGTAACAAAATGGTGGGGGCTATTGCCCCGACTTACAATGACTCACCTAGGGTCGACTTCACTAGGATATTCTAATAACCCAAGGGCCCCACAACTGTGGGGACTTTAACCCTTGACCAATAGGAGGGTTACCCACAATGACTTGAGATGACTTTCTCATTATAGAAACTTCCTGGAATAAACATTGGGGTATGACATGACTCAAATACATTACAATACATCCCAGAATGAACATCGGGTTACAATAGATAAGAAATACAAGTGAATACACTCCGAAGTTACAATTACATCAACACCATTAATAACCTGCCAATAAAAGAACATAAGAGATGTTAATGAATAGAGTGAAAATATACATAGCATGAAAGAGACATTAATGACATACAGGATAACGAATTTAAAACCATAATGAATAAATTAATGTACAGGAAATTTAGCCAAAATAGCTATATTGATGGTAACGACACTTACCAAGTTTCGAAATCAAGTGGATAGGAAACGTAATAATTAGCAGTAGGTTATCGACGACCAAGGCTATCAACACACTTTACATTTGATCCCATCACAAGTAATGAACTGCATAATTAGTAAAATAGAGAAGTGCCTTAGTTTGATTGATCTAAGTAACCCTCCGTAACCAAGTAATACCTTACCTATCAGATTGTCATGGGAGAACTAGTCCTACCACTCCACCACTTTATTCCCATCAACAAAGTTAAGTTAGTTTATACTTAATAAATAGAGTACACATGTGTAGAAGTAAAACAATGAACTATACAATTCATTAATTCACCGACAGTAATAACTAAGATGTACAAATAGTTTAAATAACAGAATTAAGACATAAGAAGTAAACGAACTAATAATCATGGAATGGATAAGAGATTAACAAGACAATATGAGCAGTTTCTGAAGAGATCGAAAGTTTAGGTAGCGCATGTAATTCCGCATGAGTAATAATGATCCCCTTCGGGTAGTTTTTACTAATCTGTAAAAAAAAAAATTCAATTTTTGGGGACATTACACTGTAAGTAATATATAATTTTTTTATGAATCTGTTAGTAGTACAACAGTAAGCTCAATCTTACTTTTCATTCAAGAAAACAAAATTCCAATATCAATGACTAACAATTCGTAATATTCATAAATAAAGACTATTATTTCCCTGCTCTGATACCAAAATTGGTGCAAGACGGATTGACAACAACCAACCCAACTAGCACCTCCACGATATGGTCACTCCTACACTTAGCAGGACAAACAAATTTAGCTCTCAGCCAAAATCGACTCTAAAATTTCCTCCCTACAATTATGTTTCGACAACCTTGTTTCCGCAATAGGATTTCCTCCTACGGGATGCCAACAAAGTTTCCAAAGTTTTTCCCCTGCAATTTTCCTTCCGCAACAGGATTTCCACATGCGGGTTGCGGGTTACGGGATGTGGGATGCCAACATTCTAAATTTTCTCCTGCGCAACTTCGCTTTGAAGAGGATCTCACAAATTTTTTCAGATTTGTTATCGTCCTCACAACTTTCATTGAGGATCTCTCTTGGACCGTCAAATCTTCGTTTGCGGACTCAATCTCCACCATTCATTCTTTGTAAAACTTGTTAATTCCAGATAATTTGTGTGCTGCACCGATTGATCAGAGAAACGATCAATCCAACCTGCAATATTTAATATTCATTATCCTAACACTTCTATGCATGCATTGGCCACCTATTTCATCTATTCAAGCAACAATTTAACACTTGAATCAAGAATTTCAAATAAATACACAAATGTTCAGAAAATCGTCGAAGCTAGCTCTTCACGAATACACAACTCAAATCGGTAAATTCATCTAGGGTAATAACACTACAAATACACAACCAATCCTTCTATTAAGCACACATGAAAACACACAGTTCAGATCTCTTCTTAAGTCTATTCAAAATATTTACAAGCGGAACCAGACGCAGGTCTGTCCTTCTCTCCACAAATATGTAATTCTAATACTGAAGAGCAGAACCCTTCATACTTCTCTAAATTTCCTATTTAAGCTAAACTGTAAATCCTACACTAAGTGGTCCTGCAACCGAAAATAAACAAGTACAAAGCATAATGAAAATGTCTCTGTCACAAACAAACAACCTACGGCTTGATCTCCATGAATGGAGTCATGATCCGCCATCATTCCTACCACCACTAACAAAATATGACTCATCAAAATAAACAAACCAAAAATATTCCACAACATATGACCAACTCATCACATTGTTGGCATGCCATGATGCTCTTGCATCAGACTCCCCATCTTGAAACTCTTCATGGCTCCCATCCATGAGCTCTCTTCCTGATTTTTTTCTATAGGATTGTAGTAGAGACCCAAGATACAAAGCTGGGAAGTGTTCTCATTTTGAACAGTCCCTTCACCCTTTTTTTCCATCACTGTGGTGGTAATAGGTCATTTGGTTCCATCATATGTTCATACTTCATTAAATAATCATAATCTTGTTTCTTTTGACCTATAAGCAAATTGTCAACAAGTTCACCTTCATCTATATGTATATAATTCAACCTCCCTATTACAATAGAAAACATAAAACTTATTAGGATAATGATGCATGATATCCAAGGATTCTATACATGAACTCTTTATCCTTCTTCCCTTCCGCTTGTTACTATCACATCACTATCCTTGATAATTTTAGTAACCATACACTTCCCATTATTGTTAATAACTTCATAATGTGCTTCCTCCATTAATGCCATACTTGCATAGGAAATATCTTGTTGATCTGTTTTGTCCTTCATCCAACCACTGCACATCCTGTTAGTCAATTCAACCTCATTATCATTTTCTTCAGCTTTCCAATCAGTCACCATTTTCTTATCCGTCATCATCAGCATTTGATTATTAGTCTCTTCTTGATTACCCTTGAATGGATGAAGATTATGCTTCTTCCCATTCATTTCAAAGGAATATACATTCCTATTTCCGTCATGTGCTGCTTCATTGTCAAACTACCAAGGTCTACCTAATAAAACATGCCAAGAATCCATCTCAATAATGTCACATCTTACATCATCCTGATAGATTCCAATCTAAAAATTTACCTCGCATTGTTCTCTCCCAAGTGCTTGATGACCTTTCTGTAGCCATGCAACCCTGTAGGGTTCTGGATGTACTGTCTTCCTCAACTTTAGTTTGTCCACAATCTCTGTAGACACTAAATTATCAGTACTACCCCTATGAACAATTAATTTACAACACTTACCTTCAACCTTACAAACTATCTTAAACATGATACTCCTTTGTACTAAATCATAAATTAATTTCCTGATCCACAAGGCTTCACCTTTTTTAGAGTAATTCTCAACCAGCTCTAATTCCTTTGGAGCTTCAGGTTCAGCTTGCACTACTTGTGCTCCACTCTATATGGCAACATTTTTTGGATAGTCCCATGACATGTGACCTACATGAACACATGTCTAACACCTCACTGGTCCACCTATTCCTCCACCTCTGTTCACAGTCTTTCTACGAGGCTGTACTTATTGGTTTGAAATGCTAGCTTCACCCTTCTGCTGTTGTTCCTTTCCTCTAGAGCCTCTTACCTTTGATTTCTGACTTTGCTTCCTAATCAACTTCTCCTCAGCATTCAAAGCAACTTGATATGCTTCTTCAACAGATATTAATGACAACAAACTTAGTTCATCTTGTATATCAAACCTTAGGTTGTTTACATACCTGGAAACTTTTTCAGGTGTATCCTCTATATGACCTGATCTAATATTCACCTTATAAAATTCCTCAGTAAACTCCCTAACTGTCATTGATTTCTGTTTAATATTTTGCAGTTTCCTAAACAAAACCAACTTATAATCTTAAGGAATAAATTTATTTCTCAACTTAGTTGTCATTCTACTCTAGCTATCGATTCTTGCTTTGTTCTTCAATATTCTCTTCTCTTGCACACCATCCGACCACAAGGATACATGCCCTCTTAACCTTGTGACAAAAAATATGACTTCCTTGTCCGCGTTCACTTTAGCAAAATCATAGTGCTTGTTCATAGAATTGATCCAATCAATAAGTTCCTCTGGATTGAAGCTTCCACTATAGCATGGCACATTTTCTCTTGAGCTAGAACCTACACCAAAGATGGAGTTCAATATTTTTACCTCAGGAGTTTCAACAGTTGTCTCCTCCTACTCTTTAGGTACCTCTTCACCACTTGTGTCTCGAGTGTTCTCATGATGTCTGCAAGTCTCTAAGGCTTCTAGTCTTGCTCTCGGAGTTCTTATATCCTCTCTCAGGTTTGCATTGGCAACATGTCTTCCTCTCCTACCTCGACCTCTTCCAACTCTGACCTCCATCTCTTGGCACAACAAACCACTTCTGGACACAATCTTACTGTCAGTAATATATATTTTTTTCTTAATCTATTAGTAGTACATAAGTAAGCTCAATATTTCTTTTCATTCAAGAAAACAAAACTCCAATCTCAATATTTTCATTTCTAATACTGAAGAGAAGAACCCTTCATACTTCACTGAAATTCCTATTTAAGCTAAACTGTAAATCCTACACTGAGTGGTCCTGTAACCGAAAATAAACAACTACAAAGCATGATGAAAACGTCTGTGTCACAAACAAACAACCTAGGGATTGATCCCCATGTAGGGATTCATGATCCATAATCATTCCTACCACCACTAAGAAACTATGACTCATCAAAACAAATAAACCAAAAATATGCCACAACATATGACCAACTCATCACATTGTTGGCATGCCACGATGCTCTTGCATCAGACTCCCCATCTTGAAACTTTTCATGCCTCCCATCCATGAGCTCTCTTCCTGATTTTTTTCTGTAGGATTGCAGTAGAGACCCAAGATACAAAGCTGGGAAGTGTTCACATTTGAACACTCCCTTCACCCTTTTTTTCCATCACTATGGTGGTAATAGGTCATTTGGTTCCATCATATGTTCAGGCTTCATTAAATAATCATAATCATGTTTCCTCTGAACTGTAAGCAAATTGTCAACAAGTTCACCTTCATCTAGATGTATATAATTCAACCTCCCTTTTACAATAGCAAACATAAAACTTATTAGGATAATGATGCATGATATCCAAGAATTCTATACATGAACTCTTTATCCTTCTTCCCTTCCGCTTGTTACTACCACATCACTATCCTTGATAATTTTAGTAACCATACACTTCCCATTATTGTTAATAACTTCATAATGTGATTTCTCCATCAATGCCATACTTGCATAGGAAATATCTTGCTGATCTGTTTTGTCCTTCATCCAACCACTGCACACCGTGTTAGTCAATTCAACCTCATTATCATTTTCTTCAACTTTCCAATCAGTCACCATTTTCTTATCCGTCATCATCAGCATTTGATTATTAGTCTCTTCTTGATTACCCTTAAATGGATGAAGATTATGCTTCTTCCCATTCATTTCAAAGGAATATACATTCCTATTTCCGTCATGTGCTGCTTCATTGTCAAACTGCCAAGGTCTACCTAATAAAAAATGGAAAGATTCCATCTCAATAATGTCACATCTTACCTCATCCTGATAGATTCCAATCTGAAAATTTACCTCGCATTGTTCTCTCCTAAGAACTTGATGACCTTTTTGTAGCCATGCAACCCTGTAGGGTTCTGGATGTACTGTCTTCCTCAACTTTAATTTGTCCACCATCTCTGTAGACACTAAATTATGAGTACTACCACTATGAACAATTAATTTACAGCACTTACCTCCAACCTTACAAACTATCTTAAACAGGATCCTCCTTTGTACTGACTCATAATTCAATTTCCTCATCCATAACTCTTCACCTTTTTGAGAGTAATTCTTAGCCACCTCTAATTCCTTTGGAGCTTCAGGTTTAGCTTGCACTACTTGTGCTCCTCTCTGTCTGGCAACATTTTCTGGATAGTCCCATGACATGTGACCTACATGAACACATGTCTAACACCTCACTGGTCCACCTTTTCCTCCACCTCTGTTCACACTCTTTCTATGAGGCTGTACTTATTGGTTTGAAATGCTAGCTTCACCCTTCTGCTGTTGTTCCTTTCCTCCAGAGCCTCTTACCTTTGATTTCTGACTTTGCTTCCTAATCAGCTTCTCCTCAGCATTCAAAGCAACTTGATATGCTTCTTTAACAGATATTAATGACAACAAACTTAGTTCATCTTGTATATCAAACCTTAGGATGTTTACATACCTGGAAACTTTCTCAGGTGTATCCTCTATATGACCTGATCTAATATTCACCTTATAAAATTCCTCAGTAAACTCCCTACCTGTCATTGATTTCTGTTTAATATTTTTTAGTTACCTAAACAAAACCAACTTATAATCTTGAGGAATAGATTTATTTCTCAACTTAGTTATCATTCTACTCTAGCTATTGATCCTTGCTTTGTTCTTCAATATTCTCTTCTCTTGCACACCATCCCACCACAAGGATACATGCCCTCTTAACCTTGTGACAACAAATATGACTTGCTTGTCCTCCTTCACTTTAGTAAAATCATAGTGCTTGGTCATAGCATTGATCCAGTCAATAATTTCCTCTGGATTGAAGCTTCCACTATAGAATGGCACATTTTCTCTTGAGCTAGAACCTACACCAAAGATTGAGTTCAATATTTTTACCTCAGGAGTTTCAACAGTTGTCTCCTCCTCCTCTTTAGGTACCTCTTCACCACTTGTGTCTCGAGTGTTCTCATGATGTCTGCGAGTCTCTAAGGCTTCTAGTCTCGCTCTCGGAGTTCTTATCTCCTCTCTCACGTCTGCGTTGGAAATAGGTCTTCCTCTCCTGCCTTGACCTCTTCCAACTCTGACCTCCATCTCTTGGAACAACAAACCACTTCTGGACACAATCTTACTGTCAGTAATATATTTTTTTTCTTAATCTGTTAGTAGTACATAAGTAAGCTCAATATTTCTTTTCATTCAAGAAAACAAAACTCCAATATCAATGACTAACAATCAATAATATTAAGAAATAAAGACTATTACTACCCCACTCTGATACAAAAATTGGTGTAGGCCGGATCAACCATAGCCAACCCAACCAGCACCTCTAGGCCCTAGGTCGCTCCTACACTTAGCATAACTACCAAATTTAGCTCTGAGCCAAACTCGTCTCTAAAAATGCTTCCGTGCAATTTTGTTTCCGCAACTCTGTTTCCACAAAAGGCTTCCCACGTGCGGGTTGTGGGATGTGAGATGCTGACCAACTTTCCAAATTTTATCCCCCACAAATTTCCTTCTGCAAAAGGCTTTTTGCATGCGGGTTGTCGGATTCGGGATGCCAACTTTCCAATGTTTCTCTCCCGCACCTTCCATTCCACAACTTTGCCTCTGTAATCCTTCCAATCATCATATCTTTGTGACCTTCTCCACGACCTTCAATCTAATCTTTACGATGGATCTCATATATCTTTGTGGATCTGTTATCATCCTCGCAACTTCCATTGTAGATCTCTCCTGGACCATGAGATCTTTGTGTCCAGACTCAATTCCCAATGTTCATTCTCTGCAAACTTGTTATGGAGAGAGAATCTGTGTGCTCCGTTGATTGATGAGAGAAACGATCAATCCATCATGCAATCTTTAAGATTCATTAGATAACACTTCTATGCATGCATTGACGACCTATTTCATCTATTCAAGCAACAATTTAACACTTGAATCAATAGTTTCACATAAATACATAGATGTTGAGAAAAACACCAAAGTCAGCTCTTCACGAGTACCAGCTCAAATTAGTAAATGCATCTCAGCTAATAATAGTCCAAACACACAAGTAATCCTTCTATTAAGCACACACAAAAACACATAGTTTGGATCTCTTCTTTAGTCTATTAAAAATATTTACAGGCAGAACAAGACGGAGGTCTATCCTTCTCTCCATAAATTTGCATTTCTAATACTGAAGAGAAGAACCCTTCATACTTCACTAAACTTCCTATTTAAGCTAAACTGTAAATCCTACACTGAGTGGTCCTGTAACCGAAAATAAACAACTACAAAGCATGATGAAAACGTCTGTGTCACAAACAAACAACCTACGGCTTGATCTCCATGTAGGGATTCATGATCCACAATCATTCCTACCACCGCTAAGAAACTATGACTCATCAAAACAAATAAACCAAAAATATGCCACAACATGTGACCAACTCATCACATTGTTGGCATGCCACGATGCTCCTACATCAAATAATGTTCATCATCACATAAACTATATATAGTACGAAATATATCTTAGATGGAAAGTGAGTTAAGATAAATCCACATAAGAATTTTTTTATATAATATAAATATTGCATTAAATTAATTACTAACTCGATTTGGAAGGAGGATAGAAATCCCTAGTATATTAGATCTAACTAAAACGAATATACAACCCCCTCATTATACCCTAGTCTCCAACCTATAGTAGGGAATCGAATTATCAATGAGATCCAACTCACTATATTTACTAGCATCAAGTTGAAGGAGGATAATGACTCCCTGTCCTTGCCCCATCATGCCAGCCTGATATGAATAAGAGTATCAACCTATCACTGTCATTATACGTGTCAAATTATACTTGTATCATTGCTTATGTCAACCTATAAAGGTGAGTATCACCATCTTTGTCAATTTCTACATTCCTCAAATCTATTTTTCGAGGATTTCCTAGTAATAGTAATCCATAACTTTAATTTGCATCTTCTAATCCTTATATCATAGAAATTTTCAAATTATAGGATATCACTATAATCTATTCCAATATAATCTTCATGATTTATGTTAGTATCATCACCATAATATATGCAAACATCATAATGATCTATGGTAAATATGATCACCATAATGAAATATCCCAAACTATATTCACATATAAAGAAGTTCTCACAAGATCCATACCACCCAAGGTAACAAGACGCACCCTAGTCATTAAGAAAAGTGTATCATCACAAGAGAAGTCCATAAGAAAGAAAAGTGTATCCATTTTCAATGATGGAGAAACGAGTAAGAAACCCTTTACCAAAAACATGCCCTAGGGCATGTCACGACACGTCACATCCAATAATCTTTCCAATGATCCAATAAGTTCCTAATTCCGCTATTGTATGAGAAAGTTCTGTCAATTTTATCAATCTTCACTAAAGAACAAAATGATCCCAAAATTGTCCACACTAGATCCTCCACAAAAGTTCGTACTTTTTCTACAAGAGTTTCACAATTTAGAGGATGGAATTCAAGACCTTGAATGATGATGAAATGAGAAGTTTCATTTCCTATTTATACCCTCCAAGATTCCTTTCATTTTCTTTAGGGATGATGTTTCACTTAAATTTTTTATCTCCATATTTTAAAGGGTACTTGAATGTGTCAAGACCCCACTTCATGGATTCACCATGGAACTTTAACTTTCCTTCATGATCACTTTATATCTTTATCGAAGGGGATTTTGGGCTTCTCCTCATCATACTTAGTGGACAAAACATTATTCCTTTCACTCTTCCTTTCCACCTTATGTGGACCCATCCTTACTTTTGAGTTTATGTGGGCCAAACATCAATACTTTAGGGATTCTTCAAACATCATAACTATATTTTTTTTTGAGCAATTAGAGGAAATTTGGATGAAAAATGGGCCTCCTCATTTTTTATATTATTTCACTTTTATGAAACTTGTCAATGATCATTTCACTTTTATCAAAGCTACCTTAGATATAAATTTTATATTAAAATCAATTTATGAGGACTAAGCTTGATGTAGTATTTTTACCCAAACTAAGGAAATAAAATTAAATACGCACTTATATCTTAAACTTTTTTTTCCGGATTTTTCGTTATTATATATATTAGTTTTAATATTAATTATTGAGCTTTTCTACCTAGTTATAAGAAAATATTAATTATAATATAATCTTATTATATATTACTTATAATATTAATTATTACTACTTTTAATCTTTTCATATATATTTATGAGATTAATAATGTAAATTACATTTATAATTATAATAAAAATAATATTTTTATCTTTTTAAATTATGATTTTAGTTAAATTAAAAAAAATATTATAAATTTATAATATATATATATATAAGCAAACAATATAGATGTCATTGTTTATAGAGCTTGAAATTTAGTGATCATATTTGCATCAACTTTTCCATTAAAGCAACACAATTAAAAGGGCACTAAGTTATTACTTATAACTCTTTTAAAAAAAAATTAATTTAAATAATTTTTTGATATTTTAAACTAAAAAAAACTTATACCATTTTTGTGAAAAAAATAAAAAATTGGTTAAAGATTTTATTTTGCATGATGTGATATTGATAGAAAATAAATAATATTTTTGTTACATGGGAAAGAAGGGCCCTCATTCATTACTTGTCATTGATTGGGTATTAGCAAGTTGAAAATTTACAGATTGAAAAATTCTTAACTTTTGTTTACTTAGACATTTGCTTCAATGAAATTTGATAGAAAATAAAGCCTCCTCAACTTTGGAATGAAAGTTGTTAGAAAATAAAACCTCCTCAACTTTGGTTGCCTCATGAGTGACTACCTTCATTGATATTTTCATGATTTTATTTTATCATGTCATTAACACACACCTAGTTACCAAACGATTGACTACATTTATTGTTATTTTCTTGATTTTGTTCATTATATATCTTATTAACAGACCAATTCCTAGTATTTTTTAGCATAATAGATATATGAAATAGTCTCATGCTAATAAATCCTTGGAACAATAATACTGCAAGAGAGGAAAGACCTACAAACAACAAATATTACATATAAATGATTTAACTTTGTTGTAAATTTATGATTTAATTTGTTATAAATGCTTGAGAGATTTAATGGCAACTTTTATTAAGACATTGAATATGAATATTTTAGTTGTTGCAAATTGTTAAACAAAAAATGTTTTTCTTAGACATGATTTCTACTGACTTTTCAGCACATCTTTTTTAACAAGTTTTGGGTATGGATTTCATTTCTAAACCAAACCAAACTTGCATCAGTCCGTTCAAACATAAACAGAACAAGCTAAAAGGAAAACAACATACTTGCATTGTTATTTTGGTAAAATGCATATGCTGACTTTAGTAGAAAATTAAAGAGTAAGCTCACATATACAAAAATCTGCTCCACAAATTTAAAATACAAACTTTTAATCTAAAAAGTACAGTACTAAACATGTATCGAACATATCACATCTAGTCACACAGTGATTCAATCACATATTGCTAAAATATGCACTATCTTGCAAGGCATCTAATTGTAATGGCATTCAAGTTTGCCTCATTAGGTTTAAACAAAAGGAAAAAAGGTGATACCATTGTTTTACTTTTATGTTGGTAAAATGTATATAGTGAATTAATCACTATCCTTACATAAAATTAAATACAAATATTTAATCTATAAAATCCAGTCTTAAACATATTGCATCCAATCACACTGTGATTAAATGGCTTTTGCATTCCTAAAATGTGCAGGATCTGACATCCCATTCTAATGTCACTCTGAATTTTTATATGTTGTACACCCTAACAAACAAACAAAATATAAGGCATAACAAATAAACAAAAGCTGATGTTTCCCTGCGACAACGAAAGCACAATTGAGTATATGGTGAGAAGATTTTCCATCACCACCTCTGCAGTGGTGGGAATTCATTCTGATGGCATCGTTTTTCTTGTTATTTTGGTAAGATGGATATCGTGATGTCAATAGAGAATTAAACAATGAGATCGCATGTACATAATCCTTAATCCTGATACAATAAGTTCACATGTACAAAATCCTCAATATATGGCATATAATCACATTGCGATTCAATCACATATTGCAAAATATACAGGATCTTGCAAGGCATCCAATTGCAGTGGCATCCAAATTTGCATCATTCTGTTGAAATAATTTAAGGAAACAAAATAAAAATAAGATAAAATTGTACCGTTGTTTTATTATTATGTTCTTATTAAAATGTATAGAGTGAATTAAACATTAACGTTACACAAAATCCAATACATATATTTATTCTATAAAATCCGGTATTGAACATATTGCATCCAATCACATTCTGGTTCAATGTCTTTTGCATTGCTAAAATGTGCAGGATCCTGAACTTAGGCATCTAATTCTCATTTCACTGAATTTTTCTGTACTTTAAGCCCTAACAAAGAAACGAAAGCTGGAGATAATAACCCTTAACACCTACAGATCATACCATTTTGAAAATTCTGTAGATACTCAAGCTGATGTTTCGCTGCGATAATCAAAACATGCTTTAGGATTTGGTGAGAACATTTGCCATCGCTATGTCCACGATATGGTATTCATTTTGATGGCATCGTTTTTATTGTTATCTTGGTGAGATGTATACCATGATGTTAATAGAAAATTAAACAGGAAGCTCATATGTACTTAAAATATAAATCAATAACATGATGCTAAAATATGCAGGATCCTGCAACGCATACAGTTCTAATGGCATCCAAATTTGCCTCAATCTGTTCAAACAAAAGAAAAAAAAATCCACTGTACGCCCAAACAAGCAAACAAAAGCGGGCGATAATAGTGGTTAATACCTACAGATCATATCATTTTCAAAATTCTGTACATACTCAAGTTGATGATCCAATGCCAGAACCAAAGGTCGCTTGAGAATCTCGTACTAATTGCTAGTTAATGTTGCAGCTGTGTTTATGGTGAGAACATTTGCCAGCACCATGTCCGCAGAAGTGGGCATTCATTTTCATTCCAGTTGGTTGTTCACATTTGCGTTTCTTGTTCGCACTGCTTCTTGAACCCTGCTCCACCCTCTTGGCCTCTGCACAGTAATTACCAACTGCAACGTTTCCTGATATGATCGTTTGCAGCTCTCCCGACTGTTGACTTTGCATCTGGCTGCTCGTATTACTCGATGGTAGAATAAAATTAATTAGCTTAGGTGGATAGTGTTGTTCTTCCTTCAACTTTGCAATCTCGGCATAGGCAGCTGTCAGTTCTTCCTTCAACATCGCAATCTGCTAGCCAAAACATGATTTCAGAAATTAAAAATGTTCAAATATAAATGTTGAAATCAATGTAGAAATATTTGATAACAAGATAAAAGAAGAAGAAGAAGTGAAGTTGTAGAATGACAGTTGACAAACCTCACGAAGGAGAGGGTAAGCATTGGAGGAGCAGCCATGAATAGGGTTCTGCAGCCAAGCTACTGCGTCATTCCGTATACGGGCCACAGCATCGCTTCTTTCATCCAGAGGCACCCTCTCTAGCATATTTTTGAAGTTTTTCGTTCCAAAGACCTTATGTATTTGACTGTATTCCTTGGCGCCCATGTTGTCGGCGCTGAAAAAAGGCCGGAAGACACATTCGTTTTCACACTTTGTCCTGTTGAACTGGCAGGCTCCGCATGCCATATTTTTGGACTGTCTTCGTGAATAGCCTGTACTCTCTCCTTCAATCGTCTGTCCTTCGGATTTTGAATCGACTCAATTTACTCTAGTTATGCCTACAAACAGCTCTATATAAAGACAACAATGGGCAATATTGCCTCTGGAATGGAATTTTACCTTCTTAATAGTTGATTTATAAGGCTGCAAAACAGCAAAACCCTAGGTAAATACTATGGGCCAATACTATGGGCTATTAATTCTACTTAACCATGGGTTACTAATTCTAGTTCATGTGACTAAGTCAACTAGTCCGAGAATACCATGGGTCACTAATTCTGGTTCATGTGACAAACTCAACTAGTCAACTAACCACTAATTAATGCAATATTGACAGTGTTGTGTTGAGATACAATTCTTAACTCACTTTTTTAATCTCAACTAATCTCAACTAGTACAATACTTTCATGAGTATCAATGCCAGAATTCTTACCACTTAGCAAAATTTGATTTTTCTGTTTTATTTTGGTGGCCAAATTTCAGCATGCTTGTAAAAGTTTTGTTAGATTTTACATAGAGAAAGTCAAAATTTTACAATTTTCATATTTTAAAGTTGGTGAAAAAGAATCTTCTAGATCAAATTGGTTTTTTCATTTCAAATTGAAGTTGAAGAATTCCAGGTTTTTTTTTTAATCTTACAAGCTAATTTTAAAATTAAGAAAAAAAACAGTGAATATCATGCAAAATATTGAGATCAAAGTCAAAAACTTCTTCATTTCAAATTGAAGTTGAAGAAGCTCATGAATTTTTTGATCTTATTAGCTATCTTTAAAATTAAAAGGAAGAACCCTTAAAATAGTGAAAAGTAATAGGATAAAAAGGAGAAATAAAATAATTACATTTTAAATTTAGGGAATATAATAAAAAATTAAAAAATTATATAATATTTAGATAAACTTAAAAAAATAAATAAAGAAGAAATAGAAATTAAAAAAAAGAAAAAGAAAAAAGAGTAAAGCTAAAGCTAAAATGGTAAAAGATAAAATCTTTTACAATAAATAAATGGAAAAAAAGGTACTTAACTCAAAGTGAAAATAGTAAATTGATATATAAAATTAATAAAGATTAAGATTCTTAAATTTTTTTTTTTTTTGACTAGGGGAATCGGCAACTCGGACAGGTACTCGCGTAACAGGGGTCCAGGGATCAAATCCCACTACCACTATAAACCTAGGTGAAACCATAGCGCCTTGAACCATGGCCCACAGGTTAATTTGGGGGGGATTTGAACTCATGACTTTCCATTCACAAACACTTCCATTTACCACTTGCTGTGCGCCCCCATGGGCGATTAAGATTCTTAACTTTAAAAGTGGAAACAAAATGTAATTAAATGTAATGTTCCTAAAATACATATATATAAAAAAAATGTAGGCTAATAAATTGCTAGATCTTAAGGACATCTTCATTTCTACTTCAAAATAAAAACTTGTTTAAAGAACTGAACCTAAGTTATGTGTGCTACTTTCCTTATGTGTTTTCAGTGTATGATAACAAAGTTCAAAATTAGATTTCGAGAGGAATATATTTCAGTATTTTATTACAATGAATTGTATAGGTACGTATACATCGATGGATCAACTCCCAGATCCTACAATCAAGCTACAGATCCTACAATCAAGCTACATGATCTATCAGATAAGAAAGAGTCATCTAAAAAATAGGAAAGAATCACACGAGATAATCAGAGAGAATGAGTACATATCGCAACACTCCCTCTCAAGTTACTGCATAGATGTCACACATGGCCAACTTGCCCAAAAACTTCGAGAACACTCGACTTGAAACTGCTTTGATGAGAATATTAGCCAAGTGATTCTCTGATCGAATTGTAGGCAACTCGACAATCTCCTCATCTAACTTCTCCTTAATGATGATTCTATCTACCTCCACATGTTTTGTTCAATCATGTTCAACCGGATTATGAGCAATATCACATGCTAGTTTTTTGTCACAATATAGTTTAATTGGTTTCCTATGCAGATAGCCCAAATCTCTGTGGAGAAGTCTTAGCCACAATGATTCACATACTCCAAGTGTCATACCTCTAAATTCATCCTCTGCACTTGATCGGGAAACAACATTTTGTTTTTTGCTTCTCCGTGTAACAAGTTTACCTCCTATAAAGGTGAAATAATGTCAGGTAGAACACCTGTCATTGACTGCTCCAGCCTAGTCAGCATTAGTATATGCATCCATGCTTTGAAAATATTCATTTTTAGTGAATGAAATTCCTTTTCCAGGAGGAGTCTTCAGATACCTCAGAATGCGCATAACTGCATTCATATGTTGCTCGCCAAGATTATGCATAAATTGGCTAACAATACTCAAGGCATAGATAATGTCCGGCCTTATGTGTGCTAAGTACATCAACATTCCTACGAGTCTCTGGGATCTACCCTTATCAACTGGTACCTAATCAGACTCAACACATAACTTCAATCCTTCTTCCATGGGTGTATCAGGGGGTTGACATGCCGACATGCTAGTTTCTTGGAACAAGTCTAAGGCATATTTCCTTTGAGACAAAAAAAATCCTTTATCATATCGGGACACTTTAATCCCAAGGAAATATTTCAAGGGTCCAAGGTCTTTCATTTCGAATTCTCTGGACAAGTAACCCTGTAGAGACTTCCTTTCTTCGGAATCATTTCCTGCAACCACCATGTCATCCACATATACAATAAGTGCAGTTATCTGACCCTGTTGTTTCTTGAAGAATAAAGTGTGGTCTGAGTTGGTCTGACAATAACCAAATGCTTTCATAGATTTTGCGAACCTTTCGAAACATGCTCTCAGAGACTGTTTCAACCCATACAGTGACTTCTTTAATATGCACACCTTTCGACTATGTGTTTCTTGTATCATGCATCCTAGTGGGCATTCCATGTAAATTATTCAAACAGCTTGCCATGTAGAAAGGCATTCTTTACATAAAACTATTGTAATGGCCAACCCAAGTTTGCAACGAGAGACAACAAGACTCGTACTATATTGATTTTAGCTACAGGTGCAAATGTCTCTTTATAATCGATTTCATAGGTTTGGATGTATCCTTTTTCAACCACTCTCTCCTTAAAGCATTCAATTGCACCATCTATTTTGTACTTCACAGTATAAACCCACTGACATCCAACTGGTTTCTTTCCTGGTGAATGATCAACAAGTTCCCAGGTTTTATTTTCCTACAAGGATTTCATTTGCTCATTCATAGCGGCTTTCCACCTTGGGTCAACTAAGGCTTCCTGCACATTGTTAGGAATAGATACAATAGATAACTGATTTACAAATGACTGATTTGATTATGACAACCAATGGTTAGACACATAATGAATCATGGGGTATTTAACTTTACTATAATGTTTGGATTCATATGTGGGTTTAGGGATACCTTTGGTGTGACGCTCTGGTAGTTGTCTTCTAGATGGTTCAAGAAAATCCTCAAAAAGTGATTGGTTTGGTGTATCAGCTTCCTGTGTGATGAGAGACTCCGACGGAGGTAGAGCCACAACTTCAGTTTTTGGGTGTTCATCACTACTTGGATCCAAAGTCAAACCACCCACATCCAATTCGCCCACTTCTTGATTTAGTGCATCAAAGAGTTCCCTAATTCCGGGATGGCTAAGTTTTCTTCCGAGATGTGAACAACCACATCTTCAGGGATGTGATCATCATAGTCTAGAGTCTGAATTTCCTTCTTGTACTCTCCCTGAAGTTCAGGATGAGAGGAAAAATACATCGAGTCTTTATGAAAAGTTGCATCTAATGTAATAAAAATTCATTGGGATTTGTTGGGTTGGGTACAATGATAGCATCGGTACCCCTTTTGATGAGTAGCATATTCGACAAAAACACATCGCAGCGCTTGAGGAGATAACTTGTTGCATTGATGCTTATGGAGGTGTATAAAATCTACACAACCAAAGATATGAGGAAATAAATTTGGGACGAGTGGAGCAACTACCACTTCAAGGAGAGCCTGGGATGGTGTTTGGAAATCAATAGTACTGGAGGGTACCCGGTTGATCAAATATGCTACAGATGTAAGTGATTCTCCCTAATAGGAGAATGGCATATGGGCTTCTATCAACGAAGCACGGACAACCTCCAACAAGTGGCGGTCTTTTCTCTCGGCCACCCCGTTCTGCTGAGGTGTATTGGAACAAGTAATTTCAAGAATAGTTCCATGTGCTTCTAGATACTGCTGAAGTTCAGAACCCAAATATCCGCCTCCATTGTCATTGCGGAGAACCTGAACCTGTGCATTGTACTGAGTACGAACCATTTTATAAAAATTTTGAAATAATAGATTCACTTCACCTTTAGACTTCATTAAGCACACGCAATTCATCGTGGTATAGTCGTCAATAAAAGTAACAAACCAATGTGATCCACCAAAGGTAGTGACTTTGGATGGACCCCAAAAATTAGAATGTATGACCATAAAAGGAATTGGACTTTTATTCAAACTTAATGGAAACGAAGCATGATGGATTTTTGCAAGTTCACAAACGTCACAACGGAAACTATGAAACATCAAATTTTGCAAATAAACCAGGAAATAGTATCTTTAGGTAAACAAAGGAAGCATGCCCGAGACGTCGATGCCATAACCAGATTTCAGATTTATTCTTCTCCCCCTTAGAGCCATCCACCATTAAATATTTACACAACCTGTTCAAACTGTTTGAAACGAAGTCCAAGTAATACAGATTTCCTCGCCTAACACCACAACCAATCATTTTCCTCATTTGGATGTCCTTAAACACACAAAAATCAGGCCAAAAAATTACAACACAAAGTAAGGTAGTCGTGATTTGGGAAACTGACAACAGATTATAATCCAGAGAGGAAACAACTAAAACAGAATCTAGATTCAAAGTATCAGTGAGAGGGAAAGATCCTTCTCTAATAATTAGGGTCGAAGAGCCATTGGCAGTGGAAACAATTTTTTCTGAGGACGATTTAAGGGGTGAGACCTATCTAGAATCAAACCTCATATGATTCATAGCACCAGAATCAATTATCCATGCACTATTAGAGACAAGTGTAGAAACATTTAAATCCTTACCACCATTACCTGCCGCTGCTGCTAATGCCAAGACCTGACCAACAACACCATCCGCTATCTTTGTTTCGACAACCGAAGCACTGGAGGTGCTCTTGGAATTCTTCTTCCGTGAATCACAGATATGATCCCACCGTTCTTGATACCCCACAAGTTCAAAGCAGTGGCTCTTGGTATGACCAGTTTGATTGCAATGAGTGCATTTGTAGATGTATTTAATGGCATCATTAGTGTTCTTAGGCTGGCTTTAAGAAGTTTAGTTCTGATTAGACCGATTTCGAGTCACCATGGCTGAAGCTTCATATTTTTCTGGCTCTCCATTCACTGTTGTGAGATGAATAGATTCATGATGGACCAAAGAAAAACATGTTTCCAATTTGGAGATAGGATCCTTTCTCAAAATTTCACCACGGATTTGTTCGAATTCACCATCTAATCCAGCAAGAAAAATATGCACCCTTTGTCGCTGAACTGATTTTCGGTAATATTCAACATCGTTCTCACTCTCCATGATCACCTTATCATGATGATCCAACTCACAAAATATCTTGGTTAATTCTCCATAGTACACCGATATTTTTCTACCATTCTGTTTCGCAGAGAAGGCCCTCTAATTCAAGACAAAGACTTGCAATTCATTTGCTCCATCATAAAAACCTTTAGAAAGAGATTTCCAAATATCTCAAGCAGTGGGTAAGAGAATATATTGTTTCATGATTTATGGGACATAGACATTAACAACCATCTCTTGACCTTTTGATTATCTGCATACCACTTCTCATATCCACCATCCTTCTCAGTGGGTGGTTGTGAATTACCATGAATGAAAGACAGTTTCTCCTTCTTAGCAATATGAATCTCCATGATTTGAGACCAAAAGTCATAGTTTGTTTGATCGAGTACAATCCCTACCTTGAACAACGAACCTTCAGATTGAATAATAATGGGAGCAGATTTGTTCCTAGATCCATATTTAGTCCCAAATGTTTCAAAATTTGAGCCTGCCATGGTTCAATGAAAAATACTAATGATTTAAGCTTTGAGGCTTTGATGCCAAGTTCAAAATCAAATTTTGAGAGGAACACATTTCAGTATTTTATTACAATGAATTGTGTAGGTACATATACATCGATGGATCAATTCCTAGATCCTATAGTCAAGCTACAGATCCTACAATCAAGTTACATATCCTACAATCAAGATATAGATCCTAAAATAAAGCTACATGATCTATTAGATAGGAAAGAGCCATCTACAAGATAGGAAATAATCACATGAGAGAATTAGTAAATATCGCAACAAACGATGTCTACATATTACTGTTCTAGACTTCGATGGGATTATAAAATTACTTTAGATGAGGAGGCATAAACCACCAGGCATAAACTTAGGAGGCATAAACAATGAGGCATAAGCTAGGATTTAGATGAGGAGGTATAAAATCTGTTATAACATGGAGAGAATCATAACTATACTATGCACACCTCTAAAGGCTAAACCTTGTGTTCTTGATTATAATATAGTTTCGACGCTTCTAAGTTATTTTTTATAAGTCTTATGATTTATACATTGTGTGTATAATTTCAATCTGTATTTTTAAATAGACAGTATTGGTTATTAAAATAAGAGATATATGTAAATAGATTATGAAACTGACTAAGTACGTATCCCTATTAAGGTTATTCAATAAACAATTTATCCTTTATAATGATTCTCTCATAGTTTCTTAGCATTCTCTCAATAACGGTGCTCTTTCTTTTAAGACCTAGATTAACAACATTATTATGGATAGTAGCAGTAATATAAACTGAGATAAATATAATAGAAGTATTTTACTCAAAATACAAGGGAGAAGGAAAACATCCATTACATGATGATGTTCTTAAGAGCATAATCAGAATAGTAAGTTTAAGTCTTAACTTTGAATACAGAACAATTTTTCCAAAGTACTTTCAGAAATAAAATTCATAACATATCCAATTTTCCTAATTTAAACTACTCAGCATCCTTTCAAAAAGAGTACATACTTATAATTAAATAACAGTTAGAACCTCGATAATATGCAGAAGGGGATAAACACCCAAAGGAGATCGCTCCACCCAATCTTCTCCTGAAGCGACCAAGATTACTTTCTTAGGACCCCTGAGCCTCTTCACTGAACCACTAGGATGAATATCACTAGATATAGACCACACAACAAACATGCTATCACTTAGCACTCAGTAACACACTTAACTCAACAATTCCGCTTTAGTTATCCCCTCATCAAATTCCTTGTGTTCTTGACTTTTCAGTTTGTAGCAGTCACAAGGTTCATTCACTTAGAAATCAGAATGAGTCATGAGCCTCCTGCTCAATTTGATGGTATTTATAAGATTGCCTAGGTATTTGGGTAAGTTTTGGAATTAAATGAGCCATGAGCTCAATTCCCCCTCTCACGGAACATGACCAAAATTTTAGGGATTATGCTTCCTCCAAAATATAGAAATTGAAATGAGAGTGCTTCCACTTATCAACCATCCTTCTACAGCTGCTCATTCCTCCTAGTGGTTCAATGAACACTCATTTAACAATATAACTTAGATAGATGTCTCTTCTATTTAATTATTAAAATAAGTAATTCTTCAATTACAATCATCCTTAACAACCTTGGTCATAAAACTTTACAATAAGTTTAACATAATGTTTTTTTTGAAATAAATAATAAATATTTATTTTTTTCCAGCTTTGGGTATGTTACACATTCCTAATGCACTTCTTTACTTGTAAGGCACATGTCTTCGTAACATAAACCTTCTTAGGTATGCCTTGAATCCTTGTCTGATTCCCTTAGCTATCTGTGCACAATATTGACTTGTGTAGACAATCGAGCATGACATGATGTTGTTCTATCTAGTCCATTCCAATAAGTGTTAAGATTTTATATGCTAGACTAGATTCAATAGTATTCAATTCAAAATCACAACGGTAGCATATCAAGAATCGTTGATAGAAACACAATCATGAGATAGACACAACATTTATCCTCGAAAACCCTCAAGGGGAAGAAAACCCAGCAAAAAATTCCTCTGTATAAGATGTATAAAAGAAAACCTCAAAAACATGTGTTCTTCTCCTTTTGTTCTTTCTCTGTCTCTCTCTCCTATGGGATACTCAAGTGAATGAGTCTATGTTCAAACAAGAACCACAACTCCTCTATTTATACACAATGAGTCAACTAACTTTTACACTAGAAAAGTCACCCCACTCAACTGTCTCGACTGAATTCACCTATGAAGACTCAAAACAATATATTATATTATTTATTAGGGTACTAGAGACCCAACACAACTAGAGCCTTTACCTCATTACTCTATGATGACCAAATACAATAGTAACACCCCATCGAAGGAACAATAAAATACATTTAGAATATCCTTTGAAGTTACAATATTTCAACACTCCTGTTATTCTACTGAAAACATCATCACAGACTATAGGAGAACAGATAAACAATTACAATAGTACAATGAGGTATTACATCTATACATCATAGAAAGTTTTTTACAATAAGTAACTGGAATAGTTATTCTTCATCTTCAGCATCACATGATCACTTGATCCTTTTTGTAGCAACGCTTCGATCTTTTGATCCTTCATAGCAGCACTTTGATCTTTTATATCCTTTGCAGTAGCACTTCGATCTTCTTCATCCTTTATGCCAACACTTTGATCATATTGATCCTTTGCAACAACACTTCCATATTCTCGATCCTTTGTATCAACACTTCGATCTTCTTGATCCTTTGCAGCTGCACTTCAATCTTCTCGATCCTTTACAGCAGCACTTCGATCTTCTTGATACTTTGTAGAAAAATTTATATCTTCTCAACCCTTTGTAGCAGCTCTTCGATCTTGTGAATCAGTCTTTCTATCTTCTCAATCCCTTATAGAAGCACTTCAATCATTTCAATCCCTTTGCAGCAGCACTTCGATCCTTTCGATCCATTGCAGCAACACTTTTCTCCTTCTTGATCTTTTGTAGTCTCACTTCGGTCTACTTGACCCTTCACCATTGTAATTCGATCCGCATGATCCTTTCCAGCCATGCTACCTGCAGTACACATGATCTATTTGTGGTATTATCAATCCCGATCACTTTAGAACATAAGTACAAGGACGATGCAATCCTCCATTAGCATGTTACATGAAATCAATTATCTGAGTTGTCTACAACTAAATGTAGATCTCTAATGTACCTAGTGCTATCCCTATCATCCATGAGGACTCATCATAGACCATCGATACCAAACAGGTTAAGACCACTCCCGAGTGAGTATTATACTATGGTATCTACACTTGTGTGTACGCATACTCTTCCAAGAAAGAGTATTGTCTGCAGAGCATATCTTGACTGCATACACAATGCCAGACCATCGTAGAATATCCATACCAAACATGTTAGGACCACTCCTAGGTGAGTTTTATACTATGGAATCCATGAGGACTCATCATAGATCATCCATACCACTGAGGTTAGCACCAGTCCAAAGCAAATGTTATTATATGGAACCTACATATGAATTTAGGAATAATCTCCATACAAGAGTATAGTGTGCAAGGAAGATCTCAAATCATACACAATGGAAAACCTGTAGTCTGTGAGGACTCATTGTAGAGCATCCAGACGACTGAGGTTAGGACCACTCTTGAGCGAGTGTTTAATATACGGTATTCAAAACTAAATGTGAGTACTCTCCATGTGAGAGTAACATCTTGGAGGGTCATCCTTCAGTTAGTAAGGACCACTCTCATGCATAGAGTGTTATACTTGCCATCCTCAAGAGAGGGCACTATCATCCACAAATAAATGTCACACCATCATCATTGTCATCCATCATCGATGTCAATCTCATCATTACTCACCCTTTCGTGGGAAGTTTCATATTATCAACCTACTCCCCCTTTGTTTGAGGAGAGTTCATGTCTTCAAACTGATATTACTTTTAGAATAAGGTCCATTCCTTCATCATTTGTAGTCCCATCACTTTTCATCCTTGTAAGAAAATTCCTTTCGAACTACACAAAGCTTGTCACAGAAGTATTCAAACTTCACTCGAGATAGAGGCTTGGTCATTACATCAACAACTTGCTCATCGGTACTCACATACTAGAGATTGATGGAACCCTTTTGTACCATATACCTTATATTTATAATATTGGATTTTTATATGCTTTGATTTGTCATGGAACAACAGATTCTCTTTCATCTTTATACAAATCTTGTTGTCACAGAAAATGACTATGGTTTCCAATGCCATGTCAAATATTCCTGACATCATATTCTGAAGCCATATCACTTCACAACAAGCAGAGCAAGATACAATGTACTTTGCTTCATCCATACTAAGAGCAACACTGGACTATTTCTTACTAAACCATGAGATCATGGCGGATCTCAGAAAATAAAATCCACCTAAGGTGGTCTTTTTGTCTGTGGCACTTCCTACCCAATATGAATCTGTATAACCATACAAATTGTGGTCATGATCTCCCACATAGTACAGTCCCAGATCAATCGTACCTTTTAGGTACCTCATCACATGCTTTGCAGATATCAAGCGGACCCATCTAGGTTTAACTAGATACTCAATCAAGGTGTTCACAGCAAAGCATATATCTGTCCTTGGGTTCACCAGATACATTAATGACCCAATAATCTTTCTATAGTGAGTCATGTCCACTAGCTCGAATGTCTCATCAAACAACAGCTTCAAGTGTTGCATCTAAAATATCAAAAGATGATATCATTCCACGATGTCAAAATATGAGAGCATCTGGGATATGGCACTACACAGTCACGAATGGGCAAGAGTTCAATTGCCAGCAATGGCATGGATAAACCAACTCGAACATATCTTCTGCCGAATGTGTCAAACTTTGTTTGTGAAACTGAAATGTCGTAAGTTGTTCTTACCCTTTCTAGATGTTTTCCTGATGTGGTTATTAATGTAATTCTATATAATGTGTTTACGTTACTTGGTCTTATTCGGATGATTACATTGTTCATTGGTTATTTCTTATCATACATGTGCGTGTATGTGTGTTCAGTTTATAGCTTACTTATTGGTTATAAGTTTTGTTTACTTAGTTATGGAAAGTCCTCACTCAACTTGTAGTTTTCAAGGGGTGGAGTGGCGGGCCTTGTATCCCTTATGGGGCCACTTGGAGAGGTAGCTCATTTTACTTGACGTTAGAGGGTTCACTTAGTTCATGTTGAACTAATGCAACTCTTATTCATTTTTTCTAGGTTTAAAAGGTGATGAAAAATTGCTATGAAAACTAAACTTTGAAAAGCTACATATTCTAATCTAATTCATTGCATTTGAAGACAAAAGGACCAAAGTCCTTTCCTAGTATCTCTTACTACTACTATTCACATTATTGTTCTACTCATAGCTAGGGTTTGTTTGAACTACACCTATCTGTTTTGAATTATCATTGTGGTTGGAGGCTTAATAAACTTGGTCCCTACGCTTAACATTTAAAATATATGTTTGGAATGTTGTTATATCCAAAGGTTTAAATGCTTAAGTCACAAGACTTATCCATATGGTGTTTGAAGTTTACATCCCATAAGGTATATGTATGATGGGAAATTCATGGCATATTTCATATGCCATGAATCTTGGCTTAGCAATATCAACGAATATAATGATGGGGGTATTAATGCAAAAGGTATTGTCAACACCAAGTCGTGTTTGGGTTTTGGAACTATAGGCATGATGAGATATTTCGACGTTGGTGGTGGACAGGGTGGCGAAGTAAATGATCCTTGGGATGGGGTAAATTCAATCCCTAAGCTTGGTCTGTCATGGTTGCATGATTCATTTGGCTCTATGGTGGTTAGTCTCTATTCATCCCTCCGGTGTTTGTGCCTGCGTGAGGTCTGGTTTGCATCTGTGCCTTGGGAAGGTATACTCTTCACCTCGATTTGCAGCATTGTTTACTTATTTTTTTAGGTGGAGGATTGGTATACTTCTAACACACTCTGGTTATTTTTTTGTAAGTGATAGAGCTCCCAATGTGCAGGTCGTGGTGACTACTATGCTATAAACTAGTACCCTTCACAGTTAAGCCCTGTACCTACAATTTTGCACTTGTACCTCTGCATGTAGATGCTCTTAACAGATCCTTGAATTCAGTGTTTGTAATGATGATTGAATGAATGTTTAAGGGTTTCGACTGTGTAAAGTTTTGTTTGTATTTAAGGAATCCATATATATGTATGAAGTATTGGGGTGTAAGATGTTTGAGTTTGGAACCTTCGGGCCATGGCTATCACGACCCTGCTCTGTAATGTATTTTTGGGTTGGTAACTTGAATCTATGTATTCGTTGGTTAATGAAAAACTCTACTTTTGGTTTTAATGGTGGGTCTTAATTCATGGAAGTACCATTTCTTGCAATGGTGCCTCGATTTGGAATAGCAGCTATGTAGTTTTTATTTATGATTATAGTGGTTATAAATGTATGCATTCACCACTAGGTGTTAGTTGGATACTATCACTAGCTTGAAAAAGATGTGACTCTATGAATTTCCATGTCTGTACTTTAAAATCTTGTTTTGGCATTTAAAAGAGTTGTTTTAGCTTATAGTTGTTCCATTTCTGGCAATGACACTCTTGACTTATTAGGCTAGTTATTCACTACCTGAACTGGACAATAACTTCTCTTCTGTATAAAGTGTCGAACTTTGTTTGTGAAACTGAAACATCGTAAGTTTTTATTACTCTTTCTAGATGTTTTCCTAATGCGGTTATCAATGTAATTCTATATAATGTGTTTATGTTACATGGTTCGATTCGGATGATTACATTGTTCACTGGTTATTTCTTATCATGCATGTGTGTGTATGTGTGTTCAGTTGTGTATGTGTGTTCAGTTTATAGCTTACTGGTTATAAGTTTTGCTTTATTTTTTATGGAAAGTCCTGACTCAACTTGTATATGTCAAGGGGTGGAGTGGCGGGACTTGTATCCCTTATAGGGCCACTTGGAGAGGTAACAGTTTTTACTTAACGTTACAGGGTTTACTTAGTTCATGTTAAACTAATGCAACTCTTTTTCATTTTGTCCAGGTTTAAAAGGTGACAAAAACTTACTACGACAACTAAACTTTCACAAGCTACCTATGCTAAACTACTTCATTACCTTTGAAGAAAAAAGGACCAAAGTCCTTTCCTATCATCTCTTACTACTACTATTTGTGTTATTGTTGTAATAATAGCTAGGGTTTGTTTGACCTGCATCTATCTATTTAGAATTATCATTATGGATGGAGACTTAATAAACTTGGTCCCTATGCTTAACATTCAAAATATATACCTAGAATGTTTTTATGTCCAACGGTTTATAGGCTTAAGTCACAAGAGTTAGCCATATGGTGTTCAAAGTTTACATGTCACAAAGTATATGTATGATGGTCCATTTATAGAATATTTAATATGCCATGAATCTTGGCTTTAGCAATGTCAATGAATATAATGATGGGGGCTCTGAATGTAAAAGTTATTGTCAACACCAAGTCGCATTTGGGTTTCAGAACTATAGGCACAAGGTGATAATTCGACATTGGTGGTGGACAGGGTGGCGGATTAAATGCTCCTCAGGATGGGGTAGTATCAAGCCCTAAGCTTGGCCTATCATGTTTGCACGATTCGTTTGGTTCTATGGTGGTTATGATCTATTCCACTCTCTGGTTTTTTCCCTACGTGAGCTCTAGTTCTCATCTACGCACTAGGAAGGTGTACCTTTCATCTGTTTTGGCAGCATTTATTTATTTATTGTTTTGGTTGGAGGATTGGTATACTGCTCATGTTTCTATGTTACTTGTTTGTAGGTGGTAGTTGACAATTTGTCAAAATCAACACACTTCATTCTAGTGAATTCGACCTATAAGGAAGTACACATTGTCGACATCTTCTTAAAGGAGATATTTAGATTGCACAAGATACCCAAGGAAATCATCTCAGATCGAGATACTAAGTTTACCAAGAACTTTTGGAGATCCTTATTTTCCAGTTTAGAGACGCAGTTGAACTTTAGTACTGCTTACCACCCACAGAAAAAAAGGAAGACACAATGGGTAAACCAAATTGTAGAGTACATGCTTAGGATGTATGTCATGAACAAACCCACCAAGTGGGAAGATTACATGCATCTTGTAGAGTTTGCATATAACAACGGATACCAGACTTCCGCCAAGATAACTCTCTTTGAGGTACTCTATGGATGAAAGTGTAGAACATCGATTACTTCAACTAGCCCAGTGGATCAGCTCATGTTAGGGACTGAATTATTAAAGGACTTGGAACAATTGGTTACCAAGGTCTAGTTGAATCTTAAAGAAGCGCAAGACCTTGAGAAACGTTACCCGGATAAGAAAAGAATAGATAAATATTATCAGATAGGTGACCATGTTTACTTGAAAGTAAAAGAAAAATGAAGCTCATTGAGCTTGGAGAGGTGTGGTAAGTTGGCACCTAGATTTTGTGGACCCTTTGAGATACTGTCCAAGAAAGGGTCGGTGGCATATGAACTAGATTTACCTGCTCACATAAGATTCCATTATGTTTTCCATGCATCCTTATTAAAGAAATATGTTTATGATACTAAACATGTGAGTGATTGGCCCTTATTACAAGTGGAACCTGAAGGGTAGTTTGTACTTGATTCCCTTCATATATTTGACAAGAGAGAGGTGTATCTCATAATGCGCACCATAGTCCATTTTAAAGTGCAATGGAAGCACTTCGAAGCCGATGAGGCTACTTGGGAGAATGAAGCCACAATGAGAAAGTCTTACCCTGGCTTGTTTCATGATTTCATTTTGAGTCCCTAGAACACCAGGGACGTTGTTGTTTTAAGTGGGTAGGGATGTCATATCCTGAATTTTGACCTAACACTTATGGGCATAACCCCCATTGTTGATGATGTTACTTTGATATTTTAATTGGTATATTGGGACTAAGACCCCACTGCACATGAACATGATGATTTTTTTGATATATTGGGCATAAGAAAAATGGCATATGTTTTATATATGATTTTGTGTTTTGGGCATTGGCCGTGAAGCACATAATTGATGAGATGTTTTGTGTTGAGCGAGGAGTTATGGAGCACATGGGTATTTGATGTTTTTGTTGAGTGAGAAGATTTGGAGCACATGAATGTTTATGTTTGTGTTGAGCGAGAACCTCTGGAGCACATGAATGTTTATATTTGTGTTGAGCAAGAAGCTATGGAACACATGAAGTTATGAAAACCTTTGTGTGGAGCATGAAGCTATGAAGCACATGAAAAGATAAAAATGGAAGTGTTAGGCATAAGACCTAGATCCTTCCAAGTTAATGTTGAGCATAAGCTCTAGAACATCGGATCCTTGTCCATTGTATCCCTAGGTGTATCCTACAAATACATCCTAGCATTAGTTTTGAGCTAGGAGCACTGGAATTGCACTAGGTTTGTAACTCCCTGTTTTTAGCGTTGAGTATGGGATCTAGATAAGAACTAGGAGTTACTGAAAATAATTAATATGTTGA
The DNA here is from genome assembly GCA_001517045.1 of Pseudotsuga menziesii. NCBI lineage: Eukaryota > Viridiplantae > Streptophyta > Pinopsida > Pinales > Pinaceae > Pseudotsuga > Pseudotsuga menziesii. The sequence continues at coordinate 191,136 of LPNX010305848.1, forward strand.
GTGAAAATGACTCTGATAAAACAATGATCTCATCTTATTTATTTTTAAGTGATTAAATGAAATTTTGAATTTATGTATCTCATCAAGTACTCAAGAACTACCATGTTATACAGGGTAATGCAACATGCAAGGAGGTTTAGAGTTTCCTAACCTAGTTGACCTAACCCCTACCTGAAGGCCTTATTAAAGAAACTGACTAAGGTAAAAGAAAAGTGTCATATGTTTAGGGATCATGCTATATGATACCTGAGGATAAAATGTTAACAAATGACATTAGAGGAAATTTCAACTCAAAATGGGCCTCCTAAGAAAAATAATAAAGTAATAGTTAAAATAATAAAATAATATATATTAATTTTGGAGGAAGAAAAGAAAAAAAACTTTTTTTGTTCGTATTTTTGACATATCTCCTTATTAGTTTACTCAAATTTCGATCGAGAGAGCTTGTTGGATGCAAAATTAAATTTTGCATCCAATGAGTACCCACTCGATATACTTTTGACAAACCCCGTTGCCCAAAAACAAGAAATACCTAAAAAATGTGATGATGACATCATCATCACATTTTCAGGTGTTTCTTGTTTTTGGTGTAGCCGGCTCTGTCAAAAGTATATTGAGTGGGTACTCGTTGGATGCATAATTTTGTTTTGCATCCAGGGAGATCTATCGATCAAAATTTGAGTAAGAACACACAGAGATATGTCAAAAATACGAAGAAAAAGATTTTTTTTTTTTATGATACCCATCCCCAAATTTATATTAAAAAATTAGTTAATACCCATACGTTATTTCAATTTTAAAGCAATTTCATTGGCTAACACATGATGACATGGGATTTGAATTATGCTTAAAAGGCCCATTTTGAGTTGAAATTTCAACTCAAAATGGGCCTTTTAAGCATAATTCAA
>LPNX010305848.1:197088-222169 GCA_001517045.1 Pseudotsuga menziesii
ACATGATCGAATCTTGTCGGCATTCATGCCAAAACAAAACTTCCACACACACATCACTTTAAATCCATGTAGCCGAGGATAAAATCCTGTTGGAGCATGGCTTAAAAATAAAGGTTACAACTTGACCATGATAGGAATCGAATCATGTAAGGTGTGGATTGCAACTTTTATCAACGCTGTAATAGCTTACAAACGTTCCACATAATCTATGCTGACAACATTAAAAATCCAAGAAGGATTAAACTTAAATTGAAATCGTTGCCCTATCAACATTTCCACACAGTCACATAAACTAAATATATACACTGTAATCATATTCGAGGCTCATGACCGAGAAGCAAAGGGAAATCCATTTACACCATGAGAAAAATAACCAATGTATACGCTATCACAACTACGACAACCATATTGAAATCTTAAACCAAGGCTCATGGCCATCCCCAAATTTAAATCACAGTTAAAGAAAATATATTGTTATACACCATTACATTACATAGTCGCAGATGGGCAAGAGTGCCATTCCTAGCAATGGCATGACTATAAGCTAAACCAACTCTTTTAAATGCCAAAACAATATTTTAAAGTACAGACAATGAAATACACAGAGTCGCAACTTTTCCAAGCTAGTGACAGTATCCAACTAACACCCACCTCTGAATGCATACATTTATACCCAGTATAATCATAAATAAAAACTACACAGTCATGATTAAAAATCGAGGCACCATTGTAAGCAATGGTACTTCCATGAATTAAGACCCACCATTAAAACAAAACGTAGATTTTTTCATTAACCAATGAATTCATACATTCAAGATACCAACCCAAAAATACATTATAGAGCAGGGTCATGACACCCATGGCTTGAAGGCGCCAAACTCAAACATCTTATACCCCAGTACTTCATATGCATATCTGGATGCCTTAAATGCAAATGGAACTTTACATGGTCAAAACCCTTAAACATTCATTCAATCATCATTACAAACACCGAGCTCAAGGATTTGTTAACAACATCTACACGTGGAGGTAAACTTCAAACTTGTTGGTACATGGAATACCCATGAAGGGTTTCTTATTGATAGCCTGGTAGTCACCATGACCCGCACATTGGTAGCTTTGTCACTTGCAAATAAAGAATTGAAGCATGTTATAAGTATACCAATCCTCCAATTGAAACAACAAGTAAACAGTGTAAAACGCAGGTAAAGACTATACCTTCACAAGGCACAGATGCAAACCGGACCTCACGCAAGGGCAAAAACTAGAGGTTCGAACATAGCATAATCACCATAGAGCCAACTGAATTGTGCAACCACGACAGACCAATATTAGGGCTTGAGTTCACCCCATCCTGAGAATCATTTACTCCACCAACCCATCGACCACTGATGTCAAAATATATCCTCATGCCTATAGTTCCAAAAACATAATGCGGCTTGGTGTTGACAATACCTTTTAAATTGAGACCCCCATCAATATATTCGTTGACATTGCTAAGTCAAGATTCATGGCATATGAAATATTCCATGAATGGCCCATCATACATATACCTTATGACATGTAAATGTTAAACACCATATGGCTAAGTCTTGTGACTTAATCCTTTAAACTTTTGGACATAAAAAATTCCAAGCATATATTTTAAATGTTAAACATAGGGACCAAGTTTATTAATTCTCCAACCACAATGATAATTCTAAGTAGATAGATGTAGGTTAAACAAACCCCAGCTATAAGTAAAACAATAATGTGAACAACAGTAGTAAGAGATGCTAGAAAAGGACTTTGGTCCTTTTGTGTTCAAAGCAAATGAAGTATTTTAGCATATGTAGCTTGTCGAAGTTTAGTTGTCGAATCAATATTTCTTCACGTTTTAAACCTCCACAAAATGAAGAAGAGTTTCATTAGTTCGACATGAACTAAGTAAACCATGTAACGTCAAGTAAAACAAGTTACCACTCCAAGTGGCCCTATAAGGGATACAAGTCCTGCCACTCCACCGCTTGACAATTACAAGTTGAGTCAGGACTTTCTATAAACAAGTAAATAAAACTTATAACCAATAAGTAATCTATAAACTCAACAAACATACACACACATGCATGATAAGAAATAACCAATGAACAGTGTTATCATCTAAATCAGACCAAGTAACAGAAACACATTATATAGAATTACATTAATAACCACATTGGGAAAACTTCTAGAAAGGGTAAGAACAACTTACAACATTTCAGTTTTGCAAACAAAGTTTAACACATTCCACAGAAGATAAGTTAATGTCCAGTTCAGGTATTAAATAATTAGCCTAATAATTTTTTTATTTTTTATTTTCAAATTTTGGGAACATTACAAGGTGCCATGGAAAGCCTTCTCAGCTATAGCAAAGGACTAATGCCTAGACCTACTGCCAACAAGCAATCCATAGCCTCGACATGTTTTCCTCTCCCTGTGGCCCCTGTGGAGGGAAGATGAGCCTTACATTATACAAAGAATGATGGCTCAGCCCCTTGGCCACTGACTACATTTAAAAAAATATACTTTTTCATCTGTTATATATATCTTTTACGCATTTCAATGGTTTAGTGTTTAGAAACACAGTTTGGTGGAGCAATTATTTTGAGGACTAATGACGGATGTTCCATTGAACCCAGCTACACTGGCCAAGTCACATACTTCATAGACAAAGACACATAAAAAAAGGAGTCTATCATGCAAAAGGGTCGAGATGGGAAAATATCTTCAATATTGCAAGCCTCAAACAGTCTAAGTCATGGGATAAATTTAACAACGGATGAACTGGATGGAAAGGGACAACTGACACATGGAAATAAACTAGCACTAAGGTGTACTATTTGTAAAAGCATGGCATGACAAACAACATTCACATCAAGTCCCGTGATTAATCATAACACAAGTTCAATAATTTAGTACATATAAGAATAGGTCACCATAATCATCCTAGCATGACAAGCATAGGTGTTAGACATACATCATAGAGAAAAATCAAACCAAAGAAGCATATACCTGATCTCAGCATATATGCCTCTCTACAAGTTATAATGGCCCCTCTATAACTATGTGTATTGCATATGATATTTTACTATGCTGAAATGAACTAGGACATCACTAAAATCATCTCAAAGGACCAATCAATCTGAGTCATTGAAAGAAAAATCTGTCGAAGAAGGATCTGTAATGGCCGAAGCTGTAATGATCCACGCTAAAACCCCATGTGAAACATAGGTTCAAATAGAATAAGATATATATCTACATGTTGCATCATGGTAGCTATTATAGCTGATTTTACCACACCAAGTGAATCACACTTGTATGGCCTTCCCCTGTCCCTCTGCAGACTCCTTAGACCCCTTGGACCACTTTTTGTCCTTTGATGTTTCCTAGACCATCCCTAAAAACATGTGAAAATTGCTATACGCGAATTTTAAACCCCTTACCGCATATATATGCAGGTTTGACCTCTAAAACTGCATACATCAAGATGTGTACAAAATCCAAATCCTTTTGGAGTTTTCCTTGACATGGATCTGACTCACTTGTCTTTTGACCTTCCATATGCCTTGAGATCACTCAGATTCGACCTTTCACTACCCCATTGAAAAGCTATATAAGGAACCCTTTGGATACATTGAAGGAATACGAGAATTGAGAGCAAAGAAATTATAGTCCATTGTTGCCAAAACTTGTGCTTGAGTCTACATCCCTTTGTCCCTTGGAGCACTATGGTGTTCTTCCCAAGCTTGCCTTTTTCTTGTGAGCTTGCTATTGAGAGATGGAGGATTGAGGTGGTGGAGGCTCAAGTGGGGGATTTAGTTTCTCCGATTCGCAGACTTGCCGATAGAGGTTGTATTCATTGTAATCTCTAATTTTATATTAATAGAAATATCTTTTCCTGTCCAATAATGTATGTTTGAATGAATATTTTATCCATGGATGATTTCAAATGCTTATACATTGTTGATTATATATGCTAGATTAGATCTATAGAAATATATATAGTATGCTTGTCTTGTTTACCTGCTGTCGAGGAAGTGATTCATCAATTCAAGCTGAAGTTGGAAAGCTCAACGAGGATCTACTTCAACCATCTAGAATAAGGTATGAGGTCTTATCCTTTACTGCTAGATATTTTATTTCTCTTGCATATTGGAAAGGATTGATTTTTGGAGTCAAGCTGTCTGTTGTGGTACCCCAAGCCATAGGAATTTCTCTCCATAACAGAATTGGCGACTCCACTGGGGATGTTCCTTGTTTTTATTTTGGGTTTGTGGGCACAATGGGCTTGATATTCTTGACTTGCTGTTTGTTTCTCCTTGTTTCTGTGTTGCATTTTATAGGATGTTCATCCATTGACACTCCCCTTTATAGGTTTGACCCTTGGCCTACTTTTTACCACTGTCTTCTCTGTATACGCAGGTTTTTGGCCAAAAGTCATGTACATACGTGGATTTTTGGCCAAAAGTCAGTTATACATGCAGGTTTTTGGCGAAAATCTGCGTATACATGCATCTTTTTGGCTAAAAGTTGCATATATATGCAGCTGTTCTTTAAATAGTCGTGTACATCCTCCCTTTTGGTGATTTTGATGTTGTGGAAAGTTCTTGGGTGGGTTGTGAGTGTGGTTGGGTCTTCCTTGGGTCTGATGTTGTCTGTTGGATGCTTCTTTTGTGACCAGAGACCGCTTTTTCATTGATTTTTCTTTGAAAGTAGTTTTAGTCATTTATCCTTTTTGTTTTGCCATTAGTTCACTACTCTTTTTGTCTCAGTGTCTTGTTGGGCTTGTGTTTTATAATTGCTGCAGAGATTGAGAGTTTTAGATGACTTTTATTGTATTTTTCATTCTTTTATATTGAAAAATACAAGGTAGTTGCATTTTTTGCATATGGATTTGAGGAGGTACTTGCATTGGATTGCTTGGATGAGAGTTTTATTTAGGCTTTCATATAGGAAGGATTGCATTGGCATTCGAAAAGGAATATATATTTATGCATCTCATGTAGTGGCATACCCTATTTTTCATTCGACAAAGATTGAACTTAGCATTGTTTGTTATGGTGTGCATATTTATTTCACTACTTAGTCTTCATATCATTAGTTTCACGACCATTTCCCTTTGAGTAATTACAGCCGATTAAAATCAACACATAATAAAATGAATTACACTCTTTTCTCTTATAGGGTGCACCAACAAGATTAGGTTTTAGGGTCTTGGAATAGTTCATTGTGAGTAAATTCTCCAAGACCACTAAAAAACAACATGTATGTGTCTGTCCAGGTGAGAGTGTGAAATTCCTTAGTATAATTAGTGTTTCTCAGGATCCTCCTCTTACAAGGGAGTTAAGCACGAGGCAGTGTGAGCGGTTATTGATTGGGATGACCCCTAGTCATAACTGAGTAGCACTGAAGATATTTCTAGGATTGTATTCGTATCTAGGGGCTCTTTCAAGAGTTTTAGGCTTTGCTACCTTCCCATACAGTCATTCCCGCCTGCGACTATCCACCTGAGCATTGATTATATTGAGGTGACCTTAGTTGCCTTACCTAGGTTTTTAAGGGGGTACTTTGCAGGGGTTATTCTGCAGGTGTCCTAGCTAGGTAGAGGTCAGATAGCATAGTCACTTTATGCGTTGAAACTAAGGGCCACTTTAATTGGTTACATACCGCCGCTTGTAGTGTATGGGAGTTTTGACCCTCTCCTAGGTGAGACATACCTGCTGCATTCGAGAGCTCACATATCCTCCCCTTGGTTTTCTTGTATTTTGGATGTATATTTTCTTAGGATTATGCTCTTTGTGTGCTAGTTGGCCTTTGGGATCACGGTTACTTGACTATATTTATGCTCTCTTGATTTTGGGTCCTTTTATTTTCACCATGCCTGGGATCCTATCACCCGTCCTTGGTCCTCCTACGAACCATGGTGTCAGACTTGGGGGCATCACAACCCCTTACCCTGCTCATATATTTGAAGTGGTCACATTCTTCCCTCTACTCCATTTGTGGAGGATGTTGACTCCCTTCGCTCGGTCTTTACATTGGTGGTCACCCTCATGGGGGTGGTAGTAGATGTGTGAACGTTGGGTCTACACCTTACTTTCATTTTTATGTCCCATCGTTCACCGCATTTTTTTCTTTGGGAGCAATTGTCATGATCATTCCTTTCTATATCCTATAGTTTGGATTATTTATTGACTATTTTGGGTTGTTTTGGACTAATATGGTTGTCATGTAGGGTCCATTGTTTGTACACTCTCTCTAAGGTTTCGACCCGTTCATTCCTATCATAGGTATTATGTCTGAACTGGCATATAGGTTAGGATTTCACATCCACTTGCATTTTGCATGACCTTATGACTGTTTCATTTTAACCTTAGGTACAAACCCATTCCATGGTATCACAAAACCTTCATGCTATTGTTAGAATTGGTACTATGTGAATGGTAGAGCTTTCCTATACATGGGTGTCCTAGTTAGCTCCCCTTTGCATTTGGTACCCGTGCTGTGAGTCCTCTCTTAGGTCTGGGAGTCCGTTGTATAGTATTGCCATGACATTTCGTAAGAGCCTCATAGTCCTCTTGATCTTTTTCTAGCCTGTTTCCTCAGGACTCCCTTATGTCAAGTTGTAATTGCATTATCATGAGATTTAACTCCCTTATTGAGCCTTATGCTAGCTTCCCTGACTTTGAGTATCAGGCTTATAGCCCAAGCTTGTCTCATGTCTAGCCATGCAAAGCCATTTTATATATCCTTTGCAGCTTGATTCCCTATTTTTACTGGGAGGGGACTTTTCCCTGAGTGTTGTTATCCTACACATGTGTCCTTGCATTGAGCATAGGTATGTTCCACTACTTGGAACCAGTTTTTTTTCCCATTGACACTCGTCTCCTCCTAGTCTGTAACTATAAAGCAATTTTATTCTTTTTCAAGATTTTCAAATATTTGAAAAAGTCCAAAAAAATAAAAAAACCAAAAAGCCGGACAAGGAAAGATGTTATCTTTTGGAAGCTATCGAGTCATGTCGCCTTCGAAAAGAGCATTTTATATCACATCCGTTGGTTAAGTTAATAGTTTGACTTTAGGAGTTGTACTTGTTTATCTGAGTTTATCTCCACCGACTAGTTAAGCTTCGAGTCCCTATGGAGCCTCTGTCGATGCCTCCTATGTCGCAGATATGTACCAGTTTTGTATATCGAGTCTATGCTGCCTAAATTCAGTCACCATTCACCGTTATGCTCTTGTTCGAAGGAAGTTGAAACCTGAGTTAGTCATTCCTTAGTTATATTGACTTTTCATGTCAGCCATTCCTGGTATAGTTACCGGTTTGTGCACCTTATGATCGAGTCCTTCTACATTATACAGCTTTGCTGAGTACCTCGTGTTGGATGATGGGGGATGCCTTAATTCCATCCTTCCATCGGATTTCATCCCATCGAATTCAGATCATTTATTCTGGGATTGGAATCTAGAGTCATTTTTGAGTGCCTTGAGACTTGCAGTCATCAGTGGTAGGTTCTCTAGACATCGACAGTTTTTGGGAATACATTAATGTCCCCTGATCGATGGATCCTCTCAAGTGTTCAACCTTAACACATCTATGTTATTTTGCATTCTAGTACCTTGATTCCAATTATCATTATCGGTGGGTGATCTCACGTCTGTTAACGGTATACATCAATGATTGGTAATTAGACGATGGACTACTATGTTCGACCTCGAAACCTCTATTCGCATAGTAGGACATGTACTCGTAGTGGTTTGTGTAGAAGACCTTCCATATTGGTGGCATCTCTTATATGCTACCTCCTTGATCATGCCAGTGTTCCTGAGATTTCAGCTCTCGTGACTTGATTCCAGTATATGTCTGACATTTCCATGTATTATGGTGATCTTGATCCATTGTATATCTTCAACCATTATGGAGATCATGATCCTTTGTATATCTTCATCATGGATATTTTGATCTATGTATATTGTATGTGGCAATGACCACTTATGTCATATTTTGTATCATGCCTATTCATGGCCATTGTACTCTTATGTATCCGGGACTGCTATATGTATTTGCAGTTATGTGCATAGTTGTATCATTGTACTATGTTGATTGGGTGGCTGGTCTTCCATTTGGGATTCTTCATCACTCCACTTATGGGATGGACTTATAATTTATTTTGGCCATCGTATGACCCCTCTAAGCTCACACATTAGGGGGCATCTGTTATAGTTGATTTTACCATACCAGGTGAATCACACTTGCATGGCCTTCTGCTGTCCCTCTGTAGACTCCTTAGACCCCTTGGACCATTTTTTTTCCTTTGATGTTTCCTAGACCATCCCTAAAAACATGTGAAAATTGTTATATGCGACTTTAAAACCCCTTATCGCGTATATACGTGGGTTTGACCTCTAAAACCGTGTACATCGGGATGTGTACAAAATCCAAATCCTTTTGGAGTTTTCATTTACATGGATCTGACTCACTTGTCTCCTGGCCTTCCATATGCCTTGAGATCGCTCAGATTCAACCTTCCATTACCCCATTGAAAAGCTATATAAGGAACCCTTTGGATACATTGAAGGCATAAGAGAAGTGAGAGCAAAGAAATTATAGTCCATTGTTGCCGGAACTTGTGCTTGAGTCTACATCCCTTTGTCCCTTGGAGCACTTTGGTGTTCTTCCCAAGCTTGCCTTTTGCTTGTGAGATTGCTATCAAGAGATGGAGGATTGAGGTGGTGGAGGCCCAAGTGGGGGATTCAGTGTCTCCGATTCGCAGACGTGCCGACAGAGGTTGTATTCATTGTAATATCTAATTTTATATTAATAGAAATATCTTTTCTTGTCCAATAATGTATGTTTGAATGAATATTTTATCCATGGATGATTTCAAATGCTTGTACATTGTTGATTATATATGCTAGAGTATATCTAACACCAATATATATAGTATGCTTGTCTTGTTTACTTGTTGTTGAGGAAGTGATTCATCAATTCAAGCTGAAGTTGAAAAGCTCAACGGGGATCTACTTCAACCATCCGAAATAAGGTACGAGGTCTGATCCTTTAGTGTTAGATATTTGATTTCTCTTGCATGTGGGAAAGGATTGATTTCTGGAGTGAAGATTTCTATTGTGGTACCCAAAGCCATAGGAATTTCTCTCTATAACAGAATTCCTATGGAGTTTCCAATTCTGTTATGGAGAGAAATTCCTATGGCTTGGGGTACCACAACAGACAACTTGACTCCAGAAATCAACGCTTTCCAATATGCAAGAGAAATCAAATATCTAACACTAAAGGATCAGACCTCATACCTTATTTTGGAAGGTTGAAGTAGATCCCCGTTGAGCTTTCCAACTTTAGCTTGAATTGATGAATCACTTCCTCAACAGCAAGTAAACGAGACAAGCATACTATATATATTGGTGTTAGATATATTCTAGCATATATAATCAACAATGTATAAGAATTTGAAATCATCCATGGATAAAATATTCATTCAAACATACATTATTGGATAGGAAAAGATATTTCTATTAATATAAAATCAGAGATTACAATGAATACAACCTCTGTCAGCACGTCTATGAACCGGAGAAACTAAATCCCCCACTTGGGCCTCCACCACCTCAATCCTCCATCTCTCAATAGCAAGCTCACAAGAAAAAGGAAAGCTTGGGAAGAACACCAAAGTGCTCCAAGGGACAAAGGGATGCAGACTCAAGCACAAGTTCCAGCAACAATGGACTATAATTTCTTTGCTCTCAATTCTCTTATGCCTTCAATGTATCCAAAGGGTTCCTTATATAGCTTTTCAATGGGGTAATGAAAGGTCAAATTCGAGCAATCTCAAGGCATATGGAAGGCCAGGAGAAAAGTGAGTCGGGTCCATGTCAAGGAAACCTCCAAAAGGATTTGGATTTTGTACACATCTCGAAGTATGTGGTTTTAGAGGTCAAACCCACGTATATACGCAATAAGGGGTTTAAAAGTCACGTATAGCAATTTTCACATGTTTTTAGGGATGGTATAGGAAACATCAAAGGAAAAAAAATGGTCCAAGGCGTCTAAGGAGTCTACAGAGGGACAGGGGAAGGCCATACAAGTGTGAATCACCTGGTGTGGTAAAATCAGCTATAACAGTAGCCCAGCTGCAAATCTATATGTGATAACATATAGCTCCAACTAGGACAATTTCTCTAATGAAGAGAGTGCTTTAAAACCTCAAATATATCTAGTCAACAACACCATCAAAAACAAGCAATCCAACACTTCCATCTTTTTGCTTCCTTTCTAAATATTACCTATTATATGTGCACATGGAATTAAGAAACTCCACAGAAACATGTATGGGAAAAAATATATGCAGAAATAAAAAGATAGAAGTAATGCTGGAAAGTAAAATGATGAAAAGTAAAATTTAATCTAATCATTCCAAATGCAGTAAATAAACTAAACTTGCTAAAAGACTCATGCATTATTTAGACAGAAAAAAGGCTCAACTATTGCTAAGAGAGGTTATTCAATCCTACCTATCCTACTCTAACCAATCAGGCAAGTTGTAAGGGAAATGATCGATCCAATGTAGCCACTTGCTAAAATTATCAATTGTTCTTTCTTTGTAGTTAATGACCCAACAAGCCAGAGATGGTTTAGAAGCAATGTAAATGAAAATTGAAACCATTCTAACTTGTTGTTTGAAACTCAAAGAAAGCTCTGGAATGAAATCATGATAAGGATGAAATTGAATTTCGAGAACCTCATCCATCAAGATACCAATATGATTATAAAAATCATTCGAGCTTGTTATTTATGGAAGAAGACAATATGACTCATGATTTAGCCGCTCCAAACAATTTTATGTTTTCTCCTCTACCCTACTAGGACATTTTAGTTATATTTACTCCAAGAAAAATGGAGGAATCGAATGGCGAGAAGCTGTAATCACTGGTGGAAAATGAGAGATTAGTGACCAAAAAAATGACAAAAATCCACATATCAATGACTAGTTTTGGTTTGGTGATCGTTGGTGGTTAATTTACGGTCTTTTATTATGCGACCAAAATGGGTCATTTATAGCTTATTGGTTGGTCATTAATTTGGTCATATATTTGGTCATTAATTCGGTCATATATTTGAATCAATGACCAAATATATGACCACATTTATTACCAAATTAATGACTACATGACAAACTAGAATATGACCAAATTTGGTCATGTAATAAAAGACCGTAAATTAGCCACCAAAACTAATTTCGGTCATTGATATGCGAAATTTGGTCGTTTTTTGGACATTTATATCTTATTGTTTGGTCACATATCTCTCATTTTTTTGTCATTTTATATGCAAATTTTGGTCATTAATCTCATTTATTGGTCACTAATTTAGTCATTTTTAGTTGTTTTATATGTGGTCATTATATTTTAGTTGTTTTAATGGTGTCCATTATTAATCAATACAATTTTTTAATATGATATTATGTTTAAATAATAATAAAAAATTGTACCTTATTGTTGGTGAAACCCACCAACAAAGCCTCGTTGATAGGGGTTTCCACTTTGTCGACGCCCTACAACGCAATCTCCCTAACCACTGGCCCAGACAGGTTTTACCCTGCCCAGCGACGTCTATGGATTAGATGAGGTCTCACCCGAGGGGTTCAAGGGAGAGATGTCAAAACCGAGTTTTCGACAGTGGGAATGGATGATATGGAGATCAGATGGAAGGACACCATAATTGCCTCATCTAGAGCTAACAGTCGACTTTAATCTATTTCTCCAACTTGCAGAGGGTATTCATAACTTTATGAAATCATCATAACATCATACAGTTATCACAATATCGCAACATTATTCATGAAACATATCTACTCATCATGCAACAAACAATAGCAGAAAACAAATTGCATCAACATAGCAGCAAAACAGATCACATTGATATAGTAGGAAGAGACTAGATCACATATACATTATGCCATCATAACAGAGAATATCACACAACAATAACAGAAAAGATTGCAACAGACAGGACTTGTGCCACAATCACCATATCATATTAATCTTGCGCAATAGAACCACATTACACAATTCTTCTCCAAAAACAGAGACTGCATACATTAGGAGAAACCCAGATCAATCACAGGTACAGAAGGAATTCTTCACAAAACCAGATCGTGCAAAATCTTATGTCTCGATTATCCTCTAATGTGATTCTCCTAGACTGAGTCGGTAGCTCTTTCTAATGATGATCCTCTTCTATTTGCAAAACTAGATCTATAAATAGGCTTGCGTCGTTACATTGAGGGTCCACTTCTAGCTAAATTATAACCTCTAGTGACCTATTACAACAAAAAAATTTCAAATAACATATAAAATATTCAAATCAGTTATTCTTCCGACCATTGTGCTAATCTGGCCTTGCGCGGTACCACGTGAGGTTGCGCAGCTACCGCGATGCTGCGCAACTCACTTACTTAAAACCCCTGCCAACACTTATTTATCCTCATCTAATACATATGTGAATTATTCAATGTCACATTATAATTAATTACAACACTTGTAAATAATATCTAATACACATGTAAATCATGCAATGTCACATTAATTAGTTAATAATTACAACACTGGTACATAATATAAAGTACAACCATATATATAAGTTTTAAACCACATAAATTATATTATATGAAATGTCAAAAGTATTACAATAAATACGAGTTTTCTCAAAAACTCATTAATTTTCATATAACTTTACAAGGAAACCATCACTTTTCAAAATATTACAATGGCTAAACCATCCTACTTGCACTTGGCTGCAAAACCATGTACTTAGATCCCAGGTCAACAGCTTCAAAACCATACTCAACACTAAACCATACTTATATCCCACGTTAGTAGCTTCAAAACCATACTTAGCAGCTTGAAAACCTCAATAGCAGGCTCTTCACTGAATGGCAAAGCCCTAGTAGTAGGCTCTTCATACGCAATGGCTCACTTATAAGTTAAGCTCACTCCTGCAAAATCCAATAAAACAATATCACTTGTAAAGTAGAAAAAAATTGAAATGTAATGTAGAAAAACAATGAAGAAAATTATTTATAATGTTCAACAGCTAACAACAATAGATCATGTGCCAAATAGGAAAATCTAATCTAACAAGTTCAATTTAAGAATTGGTTAAAATTAAACTTGAACTGCTAAATCTGCACTATTTAGTAGCTAAGAAAAGTAAAACTCAGCTCTAAACCAGGAAATGGATTTCAACATGAAATATAATCAATGAATCCACAAAACAATTATGCTCATCTGCACAGGTATAAACTTGCATACATAGTGCAATATGTGAAGGAGTTTACCCCTATATGTCATGTGGTTAGTGAATTACATGACAACTATCGAAACTGATGAATGATTTAAGAAAGTCTCGAATCCAACATCCAAAAGAATAAATAATAGATTTCTTTACCTATGGAGACACCATTCTGCTATGTATGATTTGGTGCAAAAGTGTAACAAATGCACTCAAACATAGGTTGGAAATGCTGGTGCAACAAAAAAGTAAAATGTATGATTGTGTATGTGAGAAAATACATATAAACCTACTTTCCCAAATATGCAATAAACATAAATCAAAAGAGAAGAGGGAAGTGAAACCTTAATGGAAGCCACTTGACGAGATGGCCTTGTTGGAACAAGAGAAGGTGAACTGAAAAGAAGGATTGTCCTTTATGGCCCCGTACACAATGACAACAGAAGACCAACGTTGCAATTCTTAGGCAATACCAGATTGATTATGTAGAGGATGGTTGTATTTATACTATATAGGATTTTGCCAAAGGATGGTATCTAAGTAGAGATGTTTCCTAGTCTTTGTCCATGAAATTTCCTTCCTACACCATAATCATTTCTAACATTCATACATTATCATTGGCCTTGATATTAGTGTTTGTCAACAGTTGAATATTCAAATATCTACTAATGCTTCAAATCCTATTATTTACATAATCCTCCTATGGCAAGATAATTCTATAGTCAGTATTAATTTAAATATTTCTATTATTACCAAAGTCGGTATTAGATCGAATACCATAAGTTGCCAAATTATTCAACATTGACACAAGATTGCCAATTAATTTACTAAGTTCAAGAAGTGCAGCATTCTTCCGTTTTCAGCAAAATACATGACCCTATTTACTAGATGTCCAATTTCAAATTTAGTATTATGATTAATCTAGTCAAAAAGCTATTCTTCTTATTACTTCACAAATATCCTTAGCTCAATTGCCACAGGCTATCTATAAAATGCAAAAACCTAAAAATAACATCTCCAATGATATTAACTTTAAATTTTAAACCAAAAACATTTACACAAGTGTTTTGTAGTTTTAGGTAGCTTATCTATTAAAACTACAATTAGAAACATTACATGTTCAGTAATATTGATGGATACCATGGAAACCCCAATAGCAGCACCATGTTCATTGAAATGGGGACTAGCATTAACCTTCGAGATCATATGTTCTTTGTTCGTCATTTGAATCGCCACATATTCTGTTTGACGTTTTCTAGTTTCCAAAGCTTTCAATTTCAACAGAAATCCTACAGTTTTGTTGTGCCCCTACCCAACAGCCTTTAAAAAACATTATTTCACCAAATAAAATTGTATTTTGTTTTAATGAAATGTTTGAATTTCATATAGCAAACATAAAGAATTAAAAGCTACTGAAATGGTGACATTCCAGAAGCTACTGAAACATGAAATTCAATGTTTTTAAAGAAAATCTTTGCAAACTATGGATTAGTTGAAAGAATCACTACTTTGAAATTATTATTTTTAGTGAATTTACATTCAAAATCAAGGCATGAGTATTAATAATCACCATATCTTTTATCATAATCTAATCTTGAAATTTTATCTAAATATTTATCATCTGATTTTATTATGTGATTTAGCTATCATAAATTTTGATAAGGTTTTGAAATTGGAAGGTTGATATGTTGTTACTTTTGATTCTTCGTGCATGAAGCTCTTCTCCAAATTATTTTTATATCCATGATGGTCACATTTTATATACCGGTTTAAATTATTTATGTGAGAATATTCCTTTTAATTCAAGGTAATTTTTGTGTTTTCATTAATTATTGATGTTTCCAAAAATTAATTTATTTAAGGGATATATATTCATGATATATTTGAGGCCAAAGTGTATACATTTTTATGAAAGGAAAATTCTAATTCTTGATTTTACCCTCCCCACAACTTTACCATTATCATAATGTAATAATGATTTTTGTTTTAAGTTATGCATTTTGGTTATTGGTTTAAAGGCGATCGTTGATTATGAAATGGTTATGGGATGATTGTTTTGCAATATTTTTCTTCTATGAACAGATATGTACGAGAGGCTAGCTCAGCGCTTTCAATAAAAAAGGGATGCCATATCTCGTTTTCATAAATCATCAACACAGTTAATATCAATCTCACGGCGATCTAAAATAATATTTGTATTAGATATCACATAGTTTCGGAGTGATTGTTGAATTGATGATAATTTATCAATGAGGTAAATTCGTCGGAAAGGGAGAAATAATATTGATTATGTGCGAAATCATTTCCCAAATCTGTTGAGCTGTATGAGATCATGGAGAAGTTTAGATGTCATTGCACGGTGCTTAAAATCTCTAATTTTTGCTACTTCGACTCAATCTGAAGATTTGTTGGTGAAGATTATGGATATGTGATCAAATCGATGGTGAAGACATGTGTGGCCAGATAAATCCTGAATTTCTGCAGATGAAAGAGATTTAATTTTTCAGCAAATATATTTTCATTAATTGTTTTTGAAAATCTGTTAGTATGAATTAAATTTTGCTGAGATATCATCAAAGAAATGATTGTAAAACACCACGTTTCCCTTCCGGGAATTAATGCATAGACAGTTAGCGATAATACTTATTGAGTTATTCATTTTGTTTCTGCAGAGATTTGATAATCTCAGGCGATTAGCTTCATTCCAGAGAAAAGGGGAACAAACTGCCGGGATTGTTGCCAGTTACAAAATCGCGTTTTAAATTGACAGGTGATTTTCTGGGCCACGTTGTGAACAAATGGAGGAATATTTTTAAAATATGCCACATGGGTTTTTCTTAGAACGGATCCATTTAGCTTTACTCAAGAGGATTTCACTAGAAAATGATGCATTCTAGGAGATTTCGGGGATCCTTTGAGCACGATTTTTGCATTTGCGGCCGGCAAATATATTGCTCTTTCCAGAAATTCGTCTGTGTACAGTTTAATTTGGTTTGATTTATTCTGATCGTGGTTTATTTAAGGAGAGAAGAATTGGATGGAAGGGAGGAGGTTGGAGTGTCTGCAGAGTAGAGTGAACGTTTTCTCAGCTATTCTGTTTCTATTTGAAAAACTGATATTTCTAAATAGAATGGAGACGTTGTTGTCCAGTAAGTCAGGAGGGCGTTAGACAGAGCTAAAGAGACTTTTCTTGAAGGTTCTGCAAATGCTGTTTCCTGAAGGAGGGGTCGATAGTTGATGGAAGGGAAACAACAAGACTGGGTTTGATTTACTTGCGACTCTAGACAGCTACCTGTCGGCAGCCACGATATGTTGAACTGGTCATACTTTAATATATGTTTGTTGTTTGTATACTTGGCATATACTCTTGATATCTGTTAGTCTTGTCATTTCCTTTTCTACTTTATTTATGTTTGTCATAATTCTCTATAGAATTTTACAAATATACATCTCTTGTATGATTATCGATTTTCATGTTTTTAATCTTGCTGATATGTCATATTATGTAATTGATGATCTATATTGTTATTTATATAATATGTAATGGTTCCTGTATGGTCTGTTAATGTTTAAACTCCTTTAAATATTATTAAGAGTGTTCATGCAGTGTTCCTATTGGCATAAATCGATTACTCGTTAATTTTTATTGCTCTTGATTGGAATAGGAATGTTTAGAATAGATCAATAGTTGTTTCTTGTAAACTATTTTATGAAAAACGGCCATTGAATCAGATATTTATATCCATATTACATTCAGGTTATTTTCTGATTCTTGTAATTAATGTACATTTGTTAATAATGCCAATTTTATAACTCATTTAACGTGTTTAATTAATTTTTTTTATTATTTATAACTTTAGTTAATTAAATAGATTTGGTTAATAGATTCATTTAATCAAATTACTAATTCATTAGTAAGCAGATTAACTAGTTTAATATGTACATTCATTAACTAGTTTAATTTGTACATTTGTAGGTATTTATTTGATTTAATTAACCAAAGCAATAGCTCTAGTTTTATCTTTTAGACTTAGTTTAATTAGACTTTCAGGCTAACAGAGCCTTTAAACCTGTTGGAAGCAACCATCCCAAACAGCTTGGAACCTGCTCTAAGGATCTCGGTCTGGGTTGTCTTCCTCGTTACGTGCATAATCACATATGCGTGTCAACAAGTTTCTATATGGATAATAACCTGCATAACATTAGGTTCAAAGTCACTTCAATGAGTCCAATGTAAGCTAAAAGATAACTAGGAGAGCTATTGAAATGGCATACTACACCTGCACATGCATGTTAAGGAAAATGTTATTGCAGCTTTAGCAGAAGGAGTACCCTAGACATGCAAAATGAACTATGTTAGCCATAGCATATATGGCTTCATAATAGTCCATATTCCTTTGGTTTGTGCCTCATTTTCTGGCTTCAAGGACATACCCAAAGTGGAAAGAATCCCTCTTCCACTAGCAATTCTTGTCTCCAAAAGTACTCCTTGTAGGCTTTCCAATAAATTTTTGGCATCCATTCTCATATAGTGCCTCTGTTACCCCTATTGATAAGTGAGGAGTAGCTGTAGAACCACAGGAATCTCTCTCATAATTAGTTAAAGAACAAAATATTGATCTTCCAAGTGGTGATTATTAATATTGACCCATTTTCTACCTGGAAGGATGTTCTAATTATTTTCAGATGGAAGAACCAATATTATTAAAAAGCATTTGAACTTTAAAGTTTGTTCAATTTATGTTTGAATGAGTAGATGTTCTTTTCTTCACACATACTATTTATTTGTGTAAAATACTAGCTTTAATTAGAAACTAACTACTCAATTTACATGTGATCTAATAAGGTTAGAGTGAAGGCCATTAACATCTAGGTCTTCCATTTTGTGCTAACTTCTCATACAATTTAATGCTTGGTATTGCAGATCTTTGGGATGACAAACAGTTTTTGATGACCACCCTAGTGTTGGGCCTATATCAACTCCTCAATTATGTAAACTTTCCATGCCACAATGGAACTATCTAAATATAATTTTAATTGGAACAATTTATATTTAAAGAGTTTTTATGAAACCAATGTTTCATGACTTGTATGGCTTTTATAACACCATTCTCTATCCAATATTCTTTACAATTTAAAGTCAATTACTTCACCTATGATTTCTGCATGATTTATTCTTTTATTCAAAGTCAACTAAATAGAAACATTTTATCACTAGTAATTTCAGTAGCACCTCAAATTTAGATGACCAATGTGAAATTCTTGATCCCATAAGATGCTTAAAAATAATTAATAAGAAGATGCTTTCATTGCTGAATCAACATGTTGCAAAAGACCAGAAGTATCTTTATCATTAAGAAGACAATGTGCTTTGCAATATGACTAAGGTACCAAAGCATATAACCTTGGAAAGAAAAGGAAAATGAGTGAGGGGAAGTTGGAGGAAGAAAGGAAGAGGGGGAGGTAAAAAAACAAAGCCTAGTTAGTGAAATGCATGCAAGGTGTTTTAGAGGAAATGAAAGGGTACAAAGTATTACATTCTTTGGGAAAAGGAATAGAAGACATTAGACAATTAATGAAAGCTTTATGTTGTTGGGTTTTAATTCAATAGATTACTCCCTAGTAATGTTTCAAATGGTGAAGACTATTGGCTCTTCCATGTCTGTATATAATTCATATCCTAAGCTGATACACTGAGCTTGATGCACTGCTTCGGTTCTTGCAACATCATTGAAAATTACTAGTAAATTCTATCTTTCATATTTCCTCCTGATAAAAACAATTGTTAATTTCTTGTTCTAGATAACGATGTCTATATTTCCACTCTAGTTGATAAAAATTTGTTATCAACCTCACTGCTTCTTCCAATAAAGATGTAAATTTTTCTATTTGTTCCTCATTTTCAGCTGTCACAACTTTAATGGATTTTACTTCACCTTTTTGTTTTGGAAAATTATTCTAACTGGTTGTACTAACATTCCCTCAACAGGTTTTACAATTGATAGAAATTTATTATTTTCCTCCAGTTCTCCTTCCCCTCCCCTCCTTTGTAATGGTTTTGAATTGCTTTCATTGATGTAGATTTAGCCATATCTAGGTTCTGAACATGCATGGTTATCATTGGCTCAAAAAAACTCTACCTAGAAAATTAGTTATTTTGAACAAAGAGTGAGTAGAATACTATGGAATCCCTAAGAATTTAACTACACCAAGAGTAGTGACTAGAGGTGCTCATCTCTATTAAAAAAAAGAACTATAAAAATAGAAAAATAAAATTTATTGAGTTACTAGCACCTAATCAGGTCCAAAAAGATGTTCGATACTTCCTTAAGATTTTATAGAAACTAGAACCATCAACCGTTTTCTCTTCTAACAAAGGAGATACATTGACCTTTCCAGTTACACGCATCACTTTCTTTACTTCCTGTAATTAACAGAAATGTAATTTCATGGGAAATTTGGTCAAAGGTTTTGGTTTTGAGAATATTGATTCTATATCCCTTTTTAACCAGTTCTAGAGTCGGGGGTCGACCAGCTTTGGTTCTGAAAATATTGATTCTATCCATAGATTAATTGTGAATACAAATATCCATCGACATGTTAAGAAGCAAAGCAAAATAATTTCCAATACATGCCACTTGCAGAACAGGATAAACTGGTTCTTCTAGAGAGATACTTCTATAAAGTTAGTCTTCAATAAAAAACTCAAACCATCCTCTGGACTTGGTTCATACCATGGATCTAAGAGATAGATTTAAATTGACCTTTTGTTGACTAGGGCCATTCTAGAGGAGGGGTTATGCCCAATTATCTAGTGATTAACCATTATGACACCCATATAATCAAGAAATCTCCATCTGCTATACATCATTTCTAGACAAGGTGACCAAGGATGACCTTGTATACATCACAACATCATGATGTCGGGGGGAATATTTCTTTTCTAAAAAGAATAGCCCTCTTAAAAATGAATAGATAGAAAAGGTTAAGAGAACAATTTTAAGTAAATATGTTTCTAAAAAACAATCTAAATAACATTTACAGATCTAAGTTTTACCTCCAAATCCTAAGCAGAGGCTTCATCAGTTCCTCCTTCCTTTAAATCTCCAATGTTTGTTTTATTGGCATTTGACCTGTGAATGATAGAGAAGAGTAAAATATGAGTAAGAGGAATCAACTAAATGTGCCATATCTTTGATAGAATATAGTTGATATCTTCCTTACACTGTTGGAGCAATATCAGTTTCCACTACACTTGTGGGCACTGCATTAGTTGAGGGGACCGCAACAGTTGGTGTTAATGAGCACGAATGGCAAGAGGTATTGCAACTATAGTGATTGATGGCACACCAGCAGGTGCAAGAGAAGTTGCGAGAATAGATGTGGTCATGGAAGATGAGGTAGCACCAGTAGATGTAGAAATAGTTGGTGTCAAAGAAGCCATGGCACTAACTGGGTTTGTGGGAAAAAGAGGCATAACTAGTGTAGCAACTGTCAATGTCCCTATTGATGCTAGATCCAGAGTTAGGATGGATCCGCAATTAAGATGGATCTATGTTGGTCTATTACAAAATGTCAAGGTGCTTCAAAAGGCAAGATATCTTCTTCAAATTCAACAAACTTTTAATTTATAGTAGAGACAATCAGGGTTAGCAAGTAGTGATGATTGTTCCTAAAATAGGTAACAAACTTATCACATTTATCAAAATCCAAACAGCAAAATTCAGAACACATATTGAAACAAAACAAAAAAATTCAGAATACATATTGAAAAAAGCTTCTCATGTGAAATACCAAGTTATACAACAAAAACATAGAAGACTATGTCCACAAAGTAACATTTCAGCAGAACAACAACACCTACAAAGATGAAATAGGGGCAACACTGATACCCCGCTACTGGAAGAACATCGGTCAGTAGACCCCAGACTGGTTTTATAATCCATGGAATGAAAATGATCCCTTGATAAACTTGTGTTGTAGATGGTTGTATTGATTTGGAAGATTTCTCTTGTTAGAAATAGAAATACACAACTTCAAGGTCCATACCTACCTGGCTAAGTTATCAGATTCGGCCCTAGGCCTAACCGCACCTGAATCATATTTTCGGATTCTTCATCATATTCTCCCACCTCTTTTTGACACATCTAATTCTTAATTTTGAGATGAGTTCCACACCTGTATTGGTAGCCAAACTTTTTTATTCTAAATGCCTCAAAGAGTATCTTCTTAGACTTTATCTGCTTCTTTAGTACAACATCTCTACAATTGAATTTTCATCAATCTGTTAAGGATTTCACCTCATGAGGATATAACATTCTATCCCACATACCAACCAGTCTCGTGGATGTTAATAAAATGTTTGTTCTATTACGTCCTATTTAGTGGGGTTCGCAGTAAGAAAAGGGCATATAGAAAGGTGCTCAGAAAGGAAAGGGCATGGAGCTCAATGGTAGTGGTACCATAGGGTGTCTATCATGAAATGGGCATGTAGCTGGATAAATGGTACTATAAAGGTTCATGGCATTGAAAAATACATATAACTAGCCCAGTAGTGCTAAGGTAAGGATGCCTAACATGAAAGAGACATGAATCTAACTCGGTAGTACACAACGGTGTCCAACATGAAAAGGGAATGTCAATCATTGGTCGTGGACCGTGGTGCAGTAAGGATACCCACTATGAAAAGGGCATGTATCTAAGTTGGTAATAATAAGGTAAGAGTACCAGGTATAAAAAGGGCATGTAGGCGAGTGGGAATAGCAAGGCAAGAATACTCAGTCAAAAAAGAGCATGTAAGTAAGTGAGAGAGAAAAATGAGATGTAACTTAGCAGGAGAGCTACTAATCAATTGGGGTAGGTCTATCCTGTCCAAATTTCAACATATTCATCTATCTAAAGTTAATTAATTTAGACAAAACATTTCATATTTTTCTTCAATAGAAATTTTTGATGTTTTGTTTTCGACCATGGTAGCAGCAACCAATGATATTAAAAGCCAGTGGATGCAGAGACTACATATAGTACTTGATCTATAGCTAACATAGTAACAACACTCGAAACATACAAATAGAAAATGAAGTCCCCATGGACAGAAATTTACGCATAACCACCAACGATATCTTCATAAATTCAAAATTCTTGAAAGGGTTAAGGAAAATCATAACAACTATCAATTTTTTCAAAACACTTTAATGGCCAAAACACTCTAATATATAAACTTATGAATAGATTATAGTACAAGAAAATTTATTAGGAGACTTGGTTTCTCATTCTATTCTAGTTTTATTTCCTATATTGACATTGTTATTACATTGTGAACCATTTTATATACATGGCAATATAGGCACATATTTTATCCCATGAACCCCTCTAGTCCCATTTCGGGTAACATTGTACATATAGATTGATATTAATTGTGATTGAGAATTCCAAATTAGTGACAACTTACCATATAATGGTCAAAATATTGCACAAATCCTGCGCTAAGCATCACAGCAACAACATAATTAACTATCTACACAGTAATGAACGTTGATTATCAGATTAGCTGCTATTGATACCAAAAATATCTCAAAACTCAATGAAAAAAGCAGTGCAATAGTTAAGAGTGGAAAGACATATAAAGACCCCGTCAATAGCCTTTCTAACAATGGTTATTTCCTCAAGATCAACAGTGACATGAGCAAGGGCCTTTGGAAGATAAATTACTGCCAGAGGATCTCTGAGCATTTTTCTATCTTTCATCCACAGAAATGTAGTCACAAATTGGACAAGATCCAAAACTGTACACCATACCAAGAACATCACACCCCATAATTCTTGCAAGGTGCCTACTACATTCCATCTGAGCAATCTTCTTCACTTGTATCTATTAACATGTGGTATAGTGGGCATGGATTTGATATGGCAATATTTTTTGGTGAAATCCAAGAATAGGGACATGAGAGATGTGTATTCTCCTATGCAGTGATGTATTTTGAGAATGACACTAGCCTCAACTTCTGCTGATTTGTAATTCAACACATGGATTTTCCATAAAGGTAAGGAAGGGTCAAGAGGCACGGTAGTAGCTAATGAATCTGTATACTTCTCAACAAAATCAAAACCCTGGGTATAGGAGACACTGAGATTAGGAACTATAACATGATTATATATATCGAGATCCTTTCAGATCCATTGCTGATGCCTTTTTATACATCTCTTCTGCATCCACAGATAAACCATAATCTCAACTCATCATTCCAAATCAAAATTTCCATGGAATTTATTTAAAAACATACACTTAAAAAAAATGTAACATTTGTAGTTTTCTAGAATTTGACAGAAGAAAGAAGCAAAGATAGATCACGCAGAGAAGAGGGAAATGATCCACTCTATCAAGGCTATTGTAGAATAAAATTGCATCATATCTGAGCATATTCTAGAAAATGATTGGGTCAAAAGATCACTTGGCTTTGGAAAAACAATGATGAACCCATCCCAAACGGTGGAATAGGTCTTGGAAGCATGGGTTACATTTAAATAAATTTTCCTGAATAGCAAGGATAGTCATAGTTTAGTCTCTTATGCTACATCTTTGACTGTCCTCCACTTCTTTTTTCAAGAACAAGATCTGAATCAACAGAAAGGAAGAATATATTTGGCTATAAAGAGGAAGATTGTGACATCTCATAGTACATGCATGGCTGATAGAATATGCATGTGATAAGCTCAAAAGATATGGTTAGTAATTTTTTGAAATATATCAATAGCACCCATTTTTTTCCTCCTCAATACACCTCACTAAATGCTCAAGCCTGGAAACCTGCTCCTACATGAGACCATTGCAAGGATCACTCTCAACTTCAAGACATGTTCTATATTGTATCTGTGAATGTTCTAAGTTTGAAATACATGTTTGTTTTCACTTCCAAAATATGTTTTCTGCATATGATCACATTGATCATGTCAAGGTTGTAATGGAGGCATGCCAAAAGGTCACTCCAACCAAGGTTTGTGTAGAAATTCAGGCCTGCAGTAGATTAATTTCACTCACAGCAATTAACAATTGATCATGCAAAATTATCGACAATGGAGACTGATAATGGAGCTGTAACACAAAATTATATTAACTGAGTGTACAATATCCAACCCTGTAATAACATAGGCTGCTGAATATATAGAATACATGAGAAAATCGAATGCATAAGGAAGCATCCAAATCTAGCATAAAGCAGGCTTATCCAAAATAGGCAAATCCCCCATAGGTGTAAAAAGCTGATCCCAAATCTATCAAGGACCCCACGAATTAGCAAGGGCGCATGGGAAAGCTAAAGAGTGGTCAAATGGCAGCTCATACATGCTTTTTCATGGAGGAAAGAGTGGAGGAGGAAGAGGCAACAAATCCGATTCACCTCACCTAGTCTTGCTTTCCTATGTGCCTTAAAACACTGAAAAAGCAGGCAATAAAGCAGAAAAAGCAGAAGGGTGCCTAGGAGGCCAGGAATAAAGCAGATTTGATTCCCAAGGCTTTCCTAAGTGCTCCATGAGTCAATAATGGCAAGTTTGACCTCTATGGATAGGCAATTGACAACTTGCACATGGTGGGACTCATGGACTAGGCAAATAAGACAAAACAAATGAAATAATGTCTAAGTGGGTAAATACTATGGTTTGATTATTCTAACACCCCCCTTAAGCCTGACTTTATGAGTAATAAATCAAAAATATAGGGCCTAGCAACAAGGCTTAGTCACCCTTTACATACTGCAA
>LPNX010305848.1:224109-275108 GCA_001517045.1 Pseudotsuga menziesii
CTCTCAGTAAGATCTCCATCTCTGCTTTCCATTCAAAATAGTTGAAGGGAGTGAGGATAGTTTTCTGTGAATCCATAGCTTTAGAAAATCTATCCCGGCTGTCAGTAGAAGGCTCCCAGTCTTGATGTCGAACCTACAAAACAATTTTTGGAGGAGAGTAAAAACCTACAATGGCTTTGATACCATGTATAAATTCAGGCCTGCAGTAGATTAATTTCACTCACAACAATTAACAATTGATCATGCAAAATTTTCAACAATGGAGACTGAATATGGAGCTGTAACACAAAATTATATTAACTGAGTGTACAATAGCCAACCCTGTAATAACATAGGCTACTGAATATATAGAATACATGAGCAAATTGAATGCATAAGGAAGCATCCAAATCTAGCATAAAGCAGGCTTATCCAAAATAGGCAAATCCCCCATAGGTGTAAAAAGCTGATCCCAAATCTATCAAGGACCCCACGAATTAGCAAGGGTGCATGGGAAAGCTAAAGAGTGGTCAAATGGCAGCTCATACATGCTTTTTCATGGAGGAAAGAGTGGAGGAGGAAGAGGCAACAAAGCTGATTCACCTCACCTAGTCTTGCTTTCCTATGTGCCTTAAAACACTGAAAAAGCAGAAGGGCGCCTAGGAGGCCAGGAATAAAGTAGATTTTATTCCCAAGGATTTCCCAAGTGCTCCATGAGTCAATAATGGAAATTTTGACCTATATGGATAGGAAATTGACAACTTGCACATGGTGGGACTCATGGACTAGGCAAATAAGACAAAACAAATGAAATAATGTCTAAGTGGGTAAATACTATGGGTTGATTATTCTAACAGTTTGGTCTACAAAGAGAGACATGCTTGAAGATGACATCTCTAAAGAACAAATATTTAATATTCTCCACAAGATGGTCATGAATTCCTCTGGGATCAATGGTTTTCCTTTTAATTTTCCAAAATGATGTGGGATGTTGTTGGGGATGACCTACTAAAGATGGTTAGGGAGGCCTTCCTTTCTGGTAGGATGGGTGACTTCTAGAATCAACGCTCGATCAAGTTGATCCCCAATAATTTTGAAAAGGACATCGTTAAATGTATCTTATAATATTCTAGCAAAGAACCTTGCTTTGAGAGACTAGAAGGTAGCTGCAAATATTTTCCATCTTGAGAAGATAAGATTCATTCATGATAAATTCATCTTGGATACTATTTGCACAACATGGGAATCCATGAAATTGTCTAGAGAAACTGGCAAGGAAACTTTGTTAGTGAAGATTGATTCTAATGTAGACTACAACAGGTTGGATTAGGAATTTATCCTCCATATGCTAGCATGGCTTGGGTTTGGCACCAAGTTTGTTGGAATGGTCAAATCGCTTCTCAGTAACGCATCAATTTTTTTTTCTATCACTGGGAAACTATTAAATAGGATTTCATTACGCAAGTTAATCATATAATAGATACACAGAACAATCAAATTGCTCCAAAGAATAATTCTACTTTCTCACCCAATAAAAGAACAATGGCATTATTCACAAGAATTATGAGTACAGTGAGCCATGTGGTTGCCACTTTAAGCAGTACCCCATGTAACTTTGGACATTATATAAAAATGGGAAAAACAATAGAAATTCTTTATTTTTTATGCTGATAGAAAACTTCTAAGTCAACCATGAGGACAGTAATGCACCTTAGTTTATGTACCCTAAAATGAGGATCAATCTAACAAGTGCTGTGATGGGTAGGTATGAGAGAGTAGAGGGATATCACTACCACTTTATTTAGGTGTTCTTTATCATATATCTAATGATTCAGCAAAAGATATCATTCTCAACCATAAATTGGCGACTCCAATGCCCTCATTCATGTGGTGGTCTGTCTTTTCCATTATAGAAAGTTAAATACAGAAGACAATACTTAAACTGTAACTCAAAAGCACATTTGTTTTATTAAGAATCTGAGTCTTGAAGAGGAACGCAAAAAGTTATGACAAAAGTAAGCATACACATAAGAAAACGAAACAAGAAGAAGGAAATAGAAGAATGATGGAACTCGTCACAAACCCCTTTTGCATAGTCCCAAGGATTAATAACGTAGCTGGTGTATCATGCACAAAAAGTGACCTCATAATGGTACTTGGGTTATTAGTTAGTTTTTGCAGTGGCAAACCTAGAAATTCCCATCTTTTCTCATGTGTACATCATTTTATGGGTTCTATATCAAGGAAACTATTATTCTAGCTTATATATTCTCAACTTTTTCTCTTTGTGTTCATAGAGGCTAATTCTAAGTTGTGCTGATATGTTGTCATGCCATGTTGCTAGTCGTAATTATAGGTATCAGATTTAGCTGATTACAACTTCCATCTTCGCTAGACTTCCATTTTGAAATTTTTTATACTCGAGGTAAGAACAATCAAGTTGCTGATTCTCCTTCATACAAATATGAATATAATCTATTGTTCTACTATGCACCCTAGACTACCAATTTTCATTATAACTATTGTCCAATAACACTTCTCTACAACTCCTCCCATACTAGAAGAGTCCAGAAGGCTCATCCCACCATAAAGCTCCAAGGGGGCACCTTAGTGTACACTGATTAGATGTTTCTTCAATATTCTTCTACCCTTCAAAGAAAGGTTATAGTCAAAGTTGAAGGGACACCACCAAGCTTCCCTTGCCAGCCAGCCAAAGGATGAAAGTTAACTTCATGGAGCTCACCTGTAATTGTGAAATAAGCTACTAATAAAAATATGTAACCAAAGGCAAAAGCATGAATGTAGCAAGAGTGTGTTTTTCCCCTAGTATTGTGCTACTTATAGTAGTCTCATATAAATTTATGTACGCTGTATACAAAATTTGCATAGCAAAGGGAAGGAAATCCCTTTCCTTTGTGTAGAAAATGTAAGTTCAAGTTCCACCTCCTCTTTTTGGATAATACCCATCCTAAGGTGGAGATGATCCCCATTCATTATTAACTCTTAGATCTCACAACCATGAAATCTATTTTGGATATGTATAGTAACCGAGCCTATTGCAACCACTACAATATCCTTACCAAATATGGGAATATGTAACAATAGATTTTATTATCGGATTTTAGATATCCAAAAACACAAACCATGTTTATAGTCCTTGATCTAACCAAATATGTGCAATTTCTGCCAATTTAGGACACATTTTCTGAATCCAAATTGGCTACTACCTACATGAACCAAATACACAAGTTCCATGCATTTTCAAAGACAACTGTCTGCAACAAATGCAAGTTCACAAATAAAAATAGGGAGGGATTTATTCTAGGTTGTTGTAAGAGAATTCAACATAATACAACCTATAGTCACCAAACAAATGACAACACAAAAATTGTGAACAAATGCCTTGAACAATACCTCTAATGCTATGCTGGTGATAACCTAAAGAAATAGTTTCACTAGCTCGATTATCAGAATATCAGGACAATATAATAACTATTCCACAATACTTATATTTATATTTATGATTCTCTATGGGTCTCTACCTCAATTATTGACCTCCTCAAAACTCTGTCTAAGTTACTAGATGCACAAGACTTTAGAATGCAAGCCACTGCCATTTTAAAAAACCTGAGTGTTACAGTAATGCTCAAACAAGAATGAAGCAAAAAATCCTCGTACCCTAAGAAAATCCCCAATATGTTGGGGACTTGCTGGTCATACACAAAATATCCCCAACATATTTCAGGGACTTTTGGGCGGATTTTGGAGACATTCCAAGTAGATTTTACAAATGTCCCAGGAATATTTTGGAGATGTTCCGAGCATGTATCTTCAGTTTTTACAATAGACATTGATGATTGAACAATATGATTATTTATCTCCTTCATATTTTTCATATTATTCTAAGTCTAAATTTGAATCTATACAAATTGGAGCTCAAAATATGGGTTGTGTATGATGGATTTGTATTTGGGTTTCTGATGATTTAACTATTTCCTTTTCAGCAATATCATTACAAGCAGCAAAGCATCCATGTCAACAACCAAAGAAATGAAACAAACCAAAGGTTTGATCCTTCTAGGTATTTCTTCTCACATTTAGGGTCATCTTGGATTTTACAAATTGTACATAAGTGTCCAAGATTTATTCAAGTCCAACTCTTCCCCAATCCCAACCTCAAGCATTGTCAAAACAATTGGATAGTAAAGACTTGGATTGGGTGCTAAACATTTGAATAAATTTCTATTAGTATCGTTATTAATCTAAAATTAAAAAGATGATTTAATCTTGTTACAAAATGAAAGCATGTATATCCCAAAGTGTTTTGTATTGGTTTTCAACACAGGCATAAAAATATGCAGAATCTGTTGAGAAGAGAATGTTTTTAACCCAATCATGGCAACGAATCCATAATATGCATGGTTTTGTTTGATAAAAAAACACCAGTGTTCTACAAATACATCATGAGATTTTGGTTTTTAGATTACCTATCATAGATCTGATCAGACATAAAATTTAACTTATACGAAGAAACAAATACAAAATACCACGATGTGATGAGCTTCTGGTTTTCAAATTACTTATCAACTGCATAAATACCTCGATCAATACAATAAGACACCCTACTAATATAAAATACTTCCAGATTTGAGCACTTTGAAAGCCTCCATCAAACCTCTATCACCTAAATGCATGCTTTCAATTTTCATTTCTGTCAGCTGTTGCAAATTTCTAGTGTTTCTTTCCAAAATCTGATCCCAATACTCAGAATTCCATGACAAAATGAGCGTCCTTAGACACTTGGAGGCCGATAATAGTGGGGAAAACAACTGTCCATTATAAATATCTTTAAGACACAATCTCTGTAGCTTACCTTTCCCTGGGCCTATTCTTTCTGTTTGACCATCTAATCTTCGAATCCTTTTTGTTGTAAGATCTTCCAGTTCATTGCAATTATTAAGTATTGAGTTTAAACCATTTCTTCCAAATCCACGTGAACCGCAATAAAATTTCTGAATATGACCACATTCAAGTGAGAAGGACTGTATAGTCACATCAGTAATCTCAATGCATACCTTCAGTTTGATCTTCTTGAGATGAGTGAAACTCTTTCTGATTACAGTGAGATCCTTATTGTCAATAATGGGAAATTTTTTGGAGCATTTCAAAGCTAGAGTAGTCACATGTTCAAATGTCATGATCAGTTCCGGGAGCAGGTGGGAAATATCAGCTCGATCCTAGAGAATAAGACGTTTCCTACTTTTCAATTCAATATGATGCCATCTACTGCAGACTAGGGAACAAATATTACGATCTTTGTTTGCGAGCTTCTGGAAAATTGAGGCCAAGCATTCATCTGGTAAAAATAGACTGAGATCCTATTCTAGATAAGAAAAAACTGTTCAAGCTCGCTATTCTCCAGAAAAAACCCAATGATGGAGGAGATAAAGAAGAGTTGGACTGGCCCATCAGACCTAAGAGCTCAATCAGACAATCTTCATTTATCTTAGGAATAACTTCTGCGTAAAAAATAATGAGCAAATGAACAAACTTGATCTGAAATTTGGGTTAACAAGTTCTTGATATCCCAACAAAGTAAAACTGGATTTTTTCAGAAAAAGACTTGGGGAAAGTGTTCTTGGTGGCCCAACAAAATACTTGAGGAAGTGTTCTTCTTCCACTTCTTCTTCTTCTTCATGGAGCTTCTGCCCAGAAAGTGACGAAGTGGTTGAAATGCAAACCTAATATGAAGCTTCTAGCTATCAAAAACTGGGTGATTCCAATGCCATCAGTAACACAGTGGTTGAAATTCAAACCTAATATGAAGCCTCTACATTTTATATGAGTTACCCGTCAAACACAGATTCAAATACAAAAAAATTCAATTCATTTATCACCATCTTTCTCCTAACGAATTGAAACATAACCACAATACGAACCTACAATAGAAGAATTAGAGAGTCTGTGAGGGGATCCAATACTTGAGCGTTGCTTATAAATTCAAGATAATGAGGAATAGGTGCATACAGATCCCCAAAGTATGCCAAGGAAATATCTACGTCAACCTATATGAGAAGAACCCCTTGAGCAGTGCAGTCAACTATAAGCTTACCCTTGTTGGCATTTCTTAATACTCCAGTGAAGGGATAGTAATCCACCAAAAGGGATAGTAATCTACCCAGAAGCTGTGTGCACAATGTGCTCAATGTGCTTATAGAACATAAAAATGGAAGTCTCCCTATGCAACTTGGCCTTCTTGTAGGACTTCTTGAGAATATTCCACTTGTATTTTCACTGGAATCCACTGCAAGAAGCATTAACAGCATCGGTGATTTGGCCCTAAAGGGTTTTCCACAATCGGCCCTGACTGACATTGAAGCACATGTCTTTGAACTTGAGGAGAAAAACATCAATGGCAATGCTGGGCCATAGCACCTCCTCTGGGATATGGAGGAGGAATCTGTCATGTCTTCATGCAGTCGATGTCGAGGGTCCCTGTCCATCTTGCTCATTTCTCTTAATCTATGCACAGTCCAGGTCAAGGTTTCAAATGGCCCAGTCCAGGTCGAGGGTTCAAATGGCCAAAAGTATTTCATTATGTTTTGTTTTATTTCTTATAGTAATTGTTTTATTTGTTTTACAATACGTAACAAGTAATGATGAAAATATTGCTCCCATTAATGGTCACAAAGGTTTCCATCTAATTTCAAGAACTCTCTTAAATATAGTCTAATTCGATTAAATATTAACGTGAAGAATTTATTTTTATAAAGAATGATCAATTGTTTCTCTAGTGAATTCATTGTAAAGTTTCAAGTTTTGGAATAGTATTTAAATGGCCAAAAGTATTATTTCTGTAATTTATTTCTTATAGTAATTGTTTTATGTTTATGTTTTGTTTTATTTCATATAGTAATTGTTTTATTTGTTTTATTTTTTTAGTAGGTATTAAAATTTTGTTTATTTTTTATGTTTATATATATATATGCATTTATTGGTTTTTATATGTGGTAAAACTTGTAATTTAAAAATTCTACAATTTGGGTTGGAATAGGTAGAATTTTTCTGGCATGGTTTTGAAAAAAAATGATCATAATTTTTAAAAATAGAGCTTACAATTATCATTTTTTGGAATTTTTTGTTTTTCGGGGGTTTATGAGGGTGTTAAATCCATTAAAGATAATATCCACAAATTAATCGGGAGGAACAAAATAGGCATATTTCAAATAATGAGATGCAAAAGAATCTTACTTACCGAAATTTCAACTGAGTGTTGAAAGGGTCAAACAATGACGATTTACACCAAATGAAATATGATCATAATAAGTTCAATAAGTTGAACACAATGGTATAAAATTCAAAACATGATGATGCTTTTAATGATAAATTACCAATATCCTAGACATGACACTAAATCGACTATCATGACAATGTAAATGACACAACTTGACAAAATTGTCGAGGGAGTTATACAAAAGTGTAAATGGAGAAATGAGATATTATAGATGTGATAAGCATATCTACCTAACCATGATTGTAGAGGTGTGTTATACCTAAATCCTGTCACCATCATGCAATAAGACTTTTGTCATACCTACTTTCCCTGAATCCCAGCACCTGGAGTGGAAATTCATACCATTTGTCAATCTTTCACAAAAAATGCTTAGCATCGGGCTTTCCCTGCTTGTCCAGGAGTGGTACCTTGTTCGCATCGCCTATCCCTTGTTGTCCACAAGCAGTGCCACTGCTTATGGCCCTTAGTCCATAAGTGTTTTTTACCATATGCGCTCTGTCATTGAAGGAGAAACGTGGTACCCTGGGTAAAAAGGGAAAAAGAGAAGTTTCTCAAGGCTTCTAGATGATGAGCCTCGTGTCCTCCCTTATCCCCATCATTTTGGGTCATTTAAGCTCAAGACCCTTCATCCTAGGATCTTCGAGGCCACCTCATCCACTAATCTCTCAACCATCCCTATCCATTGAGCCTTATAAATACAAGCTCATATCTATGGTTGAGGGGAGAACTCTTAAGGTATTGTTATGATGTTGGATTGATCACTTGGTCAAAGCCATTGGAGAGCATAAAGAGCTAGAGTCAGAGCTTATGGGGATGAGAGTGCTTGGTTTCATGGAGATGCATGTCAACACTAAGGCTTGGTTGTAAACTTCTCCATTTTTATCTTAATGCAAGTTGATTTCCATCCCACATTATTGTTGTTGTTTGATTTCACATGTATGTTGTTAGATTCCTTAGTCACTAACATGGATCAGTAGATTATATTCTGGTAGCTTTGATTTTTTTGCGTGTTTAAGCTGATTTTAGGTACACAGGGTTACTATCGAAGCATCACATCCCAAGTATCTACAGTGTCCAGGGAGGGTCTTCAACCTCTGTCCTTCTTTTGTTCTGGATCTGAACCATTCAGACCAGTGCAACACCTTAATGTCCGCAGAAGGTGAATTATTCCAGCTAACAAATATGATGACTCCATTGGGGAATGAATATATGTATCAATCAATCTGATCTTCCTCAGTTATTCAACTCTTGTCTGAATCCAGGCTCCTTCTCCAACTCTCTTCAATCAGATCTACTATCTGAATCAATGAATTTTGGTCTAAAACTTCCAGATCTGTTTAGATCTGAATTAATTTTGACCTTTTATGCTCTTTGTCACTTTCAATCTATCAGTTTTACCTTGATCTGGTCTTTTTCTGACTTGATCTGTCGTTCTCTATGTGTTTTGGATTTTTACAGGGAACCGCACATGTCCTATTGGCGAGGAGCGGTGCCACCGCCTGAGTCCAGTTAGCCATAAGCAGTGCCACCTCCTGAATCCAGTGAACAAGGAGCGTTTCTGCCTCAAAACCATGTGTCGGCAGCTTCATCTGCACGGTGCTAGGTAGGCCCTATTCCTGACTTTGTATTTTGATTTTTGTGTGTTTTTGGCTTACTTTTTGATGAAAATGAAGTGTATTTAAAAAAAAATGATCCCTCACGGCCAGGAGGGGCCATGAATTGTATATTCTGCAGTCTCTTTGATTGTTATATTATTTCTGCATTCAAAGAGAGTTTATGTTTCTTGCATTGGAGTTTACATTATTTTCTTTGCTTGAAACCTCTTGATCCTTTTTGTAGATATCATTCATTGGAATTGGAAATATACATTTGATTTTCATGAGTAGGTTTCTGTTTGTTTTGGACTTGGCATGCGTGAGTGATCCATGTTTTTTTTAGTCTTTCTTTGCTTGGGGTGATTCTTGTTTCCTTTTGCATGCTGATTTTTTCAGTGCTTGGTAGGAAAGATTGGTTCTTCGTTTCGTTGTATATTTCAAAGAGAAGTTTTAGTTTTCTCTCTCCTTTTCTTTATTCACAAGCATGTTAATCAATTTTCTTCTTGTTTTGTGCATGATTGTTTGAAATTCTAGATCTTACTTTCATTGAGAAGAAACATCTATTTTAAAATTTGTGTGCATTAGAGTTAGATTTGTTTGGAAACGTTAGTGAAATCATCTTTCCATTAAGTTTTTATGCATCTTTTTCAAGCATGAAAAGATAGCAAACATTTTTTTTTATTTATGTTTGATGTTCTCTAGATCTCTTTCTTATTTTCTTTGAGGATTGTTTAGGGTACATTGATATTTCAATTTTCATTTGAAAAGGTAGAATTGCATTTGCATTTGGGTGTGCATTTTTAGGAAGAAAAGTAAATCTCTCTCCCTCTCTTAGGTAGAATTTCATTGAAGAGGAAAACTTGCATTATCATATAGATCAGTGTGCATCTTCTTTAAATTCAAGTTTTCACTCCATTGTTCCACCTAAACACACAAGATAAAATTAATGGTAGTGCTAGGTTAAAACATTTAGCAATTTGAGTGATAAGTTAGAGATGTGTTCGAGTGTCGTTAAGTGTAGAAGCTGTCGTTACTTGTCAGCATTACATCCCGGGACTCGAGCGGTTCTTCCACGTACCATCAGTATATTGAACGGCCTTTCACATACCCTTGAGGTATATAGAAAGGTACTTCATGTACTCAATTTTATATAGGAAGGCCCCTTGTGAATGGCTATGCATTAGATAGCACTACTACCAATTTGAGCTCCCACGTACCTTGCGTATATCGAGAGACCCTTTTAGGAATCCTCAAACCATCTAAGTTATCCTTTTGGACTGTCCAGTGAGGTTCCTGACTCTTATCCACTCCTTTCACATGTTTTCTTGTTGCTTTTAGTTTGAGTAGTACTTGCCTGTGCATGGTAGTTAGGAGGTTTTTATAGAGTTTAGAGATGGCATCCTCTTCCAGGACTACCACTCAATAGGTCCCTTCCCAAGGTGTACCTTTTGTATTCCCTCCAAGTGAAGGTATTGGGCCTCCCTTTATTGCCACTCTAAATCTTCCTGGATTAACTATAGGATTACCGGTATGGTTGTTTAATCTAGTAATTCCTGTTACACCTAATGTCTCAAATGTCACCTCTCCTCCGGGAGAGGATCAAACTCAACCTAATCCCTCTTCTTGTTCGACGGTTGTTGTTTCACCCCTTTTTTCTTCTTCACTTGACCAAAGCTCTATGGTTAGTAGTCATGTGGATGAGAAGAAGAAAAAAGGGAAGGGTAAGAAGAAGAAGGATAAGAAAGAGAAAAAGAAGCAACCATCTGCTCTTGATGGTGCTTGTTCTAAGAGAACACCTGAAAAACCCAAGTTCCCTTGTAAGCTTTGCAAGGGGGCCACCTTCTTAAGGAGTGTCTCGGTCTCTCCTGTGTACAAGAAGAGTGGTATAAAAGGTCGAAACCATCTGTGTCATCAATCTTTGATCATCATGTTGATGATACTCCCTCAACTAGTGAACCATTGGTAAAAGGTCGTAAGGGTAAAGTCTTGTATCCTTGTTTGATTTGTAAGGCTATGCATTGAAATTTTCTTTGTCCAAGCATGGGTGAAGCTTCACGTTGGTTGGAAAATATTACTGATCATCAACAGGTGATTCCAACAAGTGATAGTAATTTATCCCTCGATTCCTCACTGGTTGACCAAGTGATCAATTCAGTTTCACCTGTAATTGATCCCACTCTTCCTTCGGAGAGTGAAGTGGTCGAGTCGATGTCATTTCCACCCGATCCCTCTCTTTCATCGGAGAGTGTTAATACTGAAGTAGAATCTTTGGCCAAATCTTCATCTTGTTCTTCTCTTCTAGTAGAGAATGAACTCAAAACGGCTGAAGTTTTTATGCTTTGTTCTGACTGTTCTCGACAAGAGGAAATTTCGTCTATTTCGACAGAACCCTCTCCGAGTAGTGAGGCTATTTCCTTTGACTAGAGTAACCTAACAGAGTCTTGTCTTCATTCAAGTGTTCCTTCCCAGATAGTTGTGAATGTTAATGCTAGGAAGATACCTCACACTATTGTTGACGAAGGGGCTTCTGTTAGTATTCTATCCTCAACTGCTTGGTAAGCTTTAGGTTCTCCTCAGCTTGTGCCATCCACCGATCAGATATTGGATTTTAATCGCAGGACTACCTTACCTTTAGGGACCCTTCCTTATTTTCCTATTACATGAGGAGGGAAAAATGTCTGCATTGATGTTATGGCCATCCAAGGTCCTTTATATTTCAATCTGCTCCTTAGACATGATTATGTTTATGCCATGAAGGCTATTGTGTCCACACTCTTTAGAGTTATGCATTTTCCCCATGATGGGAATATTGTGACCATTGATCAGCTTTCCTTTGTTACACTTGACCATCGCATCACTCCTAGTAATCATACTGCCCTGAATGTGTCGCATGTTCTTGTGGTTCCTTCCCCTTCTTCTAGTTAGCTTCTTCCCATCATAGGTAAAATGGGGGGCATGGCTCTAGTATATGGACATCATAATGGAGCTAAGCCACTAGCTTTTATGTAATGGGGGAAACCTACCGACCTATAGATATCATGTTGGCTAGGAGTAGGTTTTATAGCATAGTTTACTTTTGGTTTCAAGCTCGTTAAAAAATAAAACCACTCCTTAAGCATAGTTTACCTTTTGGTTTCAAGCTTGAATAAAAATGAAATCATTCTTGAGAAAAGTTCCCATTCTATGTCAAGCTCATTAAAAATTAAATAGATATCCTCAAGCATAGTTTACTTTTTGGTTTCAAGCTTGCATAAAAATGAAATGATTCTTGAGCAAAGTTCCCATTCTATTTCAAGCTCGTTAAAAAATGAAACAGATTCCTGTGAGCAAAGTTCCCATTCTATGTCAAGCTCGTTAAAAAATGAAATGGATTTCCTTAAGCATAGTTTACCTTTTGGTTTCAAGCTTGCATAAAAATGAAACCATGTTCCAAGCATAGTTACCTTCTATTTCAAGCTTGCGTAAAAATGATACAGATCCCCTTCCCTTGATTCGAGTCTTACCTTTAGTGTTTAGGGTTGAACCTTCTTTTCACCTGCCTGATTCTCGTTCTTCCTACCCCCCTGGTGAGCATTTTCACTTTAGTAACTAGGTTTTTCGGTTAGGTATGGAAGAAGAATCGTCAGACGATGCGAAGCTTGGGAGGCATGTCAAGCCCCTAGCAACCATGTTAGGGGTAGGATTTGCTAGCAATCATGCTAGGGGCAATATTCCAACCTCTATATATCATGTTCATGGGATTTTTCAAGCATATTATACCCATTGGTTTCGAGCTTGCATAAAAATGAAAACATTCTTTGAGCATTCTTTCAAATGATCTTCGAGCTCTTTAAAAACAATAAGATGGTGTTGAGCTTACTTTTCATTTTTCGTGCTCTGGTTAAAACATGAAATTTGGTTTAAGCTTAGTTTATTAATTTTTCATGCTCTGGATTCAAACATGAAAAAGTCTAATGGAGTTATCTTTAAACTCTTTTTAGGCTCACTAAATATGAAAATATTGTGGAGCGATATTGTCTTCTTCATGCTCGTTAAAGTATTTGAAGAGTCGTCTACCCGACGACAGGTTATCTTTTTTTTTGGTTTGGATAGGACTATTTACGAAAAAGAAACACTCCAACCAATCATGACTGGAAGAGTTCTCTAAGGTATGATTTTACAATTTTCGTGCCTTAGAGACTAAATCATATGAAAAAGGACCCCTTTGGAGTCTTCTTTGATATTCGTTCAGACTCTCTAAACATGAACGATACCAATTTTTCTCTCAGTGGACTCGTTAAATTAAACATTGAGAGACCCATTTTGGGAATGAACCCCTCCTCTCTTAGGTTCATAAAAATATGAGTCTGGACTTGTCTTTCGACAAGCTATATCGAGTGTTTGTTACCTTCTTTGAACTCATAAAACCGAAAAGAGTCACTCATTGATCATGATGGGGGAAATGGGAAGGGAATCCTTTTGTAAATAATGGTAGTTGTTTGTCGTTACCTTTGAACATGGCACTTGTCTGAACATCATGGCAGTCAATTGGGTATTCAACTGATCTCCATGACGATGCACTTTCATGAGTTGTGCCACTCCTTTGAGTCTTTCAAAAGAATTCATTGTGTGTTTGTCCCATTTAGTCATGCCGCCAAGTATTTTTTTCGTGCCGCCCAATGTTCAAAGGGGATTTGAAGAAGTTTTACCTCTGTAGTCTACACAGTCTTTGTGTCAGTATCTTTGAGTCACTCATATGGTTACTACATTCACATCATTATAGAACTATGTTTCAAGTTTCATGTCATCGGTATGGGACTCATCATGGCCCTCCTTTGACGAGACTTTTCCTATCAACATTAGCTCATCATCTGGGAAATAGTCATAGAAACAATATTTAGTACCTTGAGATCTGTATGTCTTAATGATAGATTCTCTCGCTCTTGACATAGGTTCACATCATTGAACTTTGATCGATAGAATCAACTAGGTGTTCGACATCAGGACATCTATTCGCGCTCAGTAGATTGTACTAGAGTACCTTGGGAATCATTGACATTAATGGTGATCTCCCCCGCACTTGTTAACGGTTCACATCATTGGCCGGTAATCAAGTGGTTTCAACCATGTTCGACTTCAGATCATTGTAATCACATGGATAGAATCATACTTTGTGGAAGACGAGACAAAGACCCTGGGTATTTGTTTAAAGCACTCATTACTTTTCCCTAGGTTGTGATGGAGTTTTGTATATCTAGCATGGATCCACATTTGTATGGTCATGGCTATGCTCAAATTTGCATTTGTATGACATAGATCTACGTTGTATGTCTGGTAGCTATGTCCAAGTTTGAGCCCTCTATCACATGGATCTATGTTGTATTCTAGTAGCCATGCTTGTTTATTCCTCTCATGGATCTACCTTGTATTGGTCCACAGCCATGAGTTTGGTTACTTGTGTCTATGATTCAACATACTAATGTACTACAGATGCCTACTTGACAATATGCTCTGATCGAGCTAACATTTTCAACTCGTAACGACAACTTATTCTCTCAAAGCTCTAGTTTATCGTATCCCTCTAAGAATCATGCTTTGGGGGGGAGCCTGTTATACCTAAATCCTATCACCATAATGTGATAAGACCTTTGACATACCTACTTTCCCTGAATCCCAACACTTGGAGTGGAAATTCATACCATTTGTCAATCTTTCACAAAAAATGCTCAGCACCGCACTTTCCCTCTTGTCCAAGAGCGGTACCTTGTTCACACTACGTATCCCTTGTTGTCCACAAGTGGTGCCACCACTTATGGCCCTTAGTCCATAAGCATTTTTTACCAGAACTGCTCTATCACACCTCTATCATTAAAGGAGAAACGCGGCACCCTAGGTAAAAAGGGAAAATAGAAGTTTCTTGAGGCTTCTGGAAGATGAGCCTCATGTCCTCCCTTATCCCTATCATTGTGGGTCAGTTGAGCTTGAGATCCCTCATCCTAGGATCTTAGAGGCCACCTCATCCACTAATCTCTCAACCATCCCTATCCATTGAGCCTTATAAGTACAAGCTCATATCTATGGCTGAGGGGAGAACTCTTAAGGTATTATTATGATGTTGGATTGATCACTTGGCCCAATCCATTGGAGAGAATAGAGAGCTAGAGTTGGAGCTTATGGGGATGAGAGTGCTTGGTTTCATGGAGATGCATTTCTATCTTAATGCAAGTTGATTTCTGTCCCACATTATTGTTGTTGTTTGATTTCACATCTATGTTGTTAGATTCCTTAGTCACTAACATAAATCAGTGGATTATATTCTAATCACTAATCACTCTCATCCCCATAAGCTCTGAATCTAGCTCTTTATGCTCTCCAATGGCTTGGGCCAAGTGATCAATCCAACAACATAACAATACCTTAAGAGTTCTCCCCTCAACCATGGATATGAGATTTTATTTATAAGGCTCAATGGATAGGGATGGTTGAGAGATTAGTGGATGAGGTGGCCTCTAAGATCCTAGGATGAGGGATCTCGAGCTCAAGTGACCCACAATGATAGGGATAAGGGAGGAAACGAGGCTCATTATCTAGAAGCCTCTAGAAATTTCTCTTTTTCCCTTTTTACCCAAGGTACCTCGTTTCTCCTTCAATGACAAAGCAGTTCTGGTAAGAAACACTTATGGACTAAGGGCCATAAGTGGTGGCACCACTTGTGGACAACAAGGGATAAGCGGTGTGAACAAGGTACCACTCATGGATAAAGAGGAAAGCGTGGTGCTGAGCATTTTTTTGAAAGATTGACAAATGGTATGAGTTTCCACTCCAAGTGCTAGGATTCAGGGCAAGTAGGTATGTCAAAGTTCTTATCACATGATGGTGACAGGATTTTGGTATAACAGGATGCCCCCAAAAGCATGAGTCTTAGAGGGATACGATAAATGAGAGCTTTGAGAGAACAAGTAGTCGCTACGAGGTGAAAATGTCGGCTCAATTGGAGCATGTTGTCAAGTAGGCATCTGTAGTACATCAGTATGTTGACTCATAGACATAAGTAACTAGCTCATGGCTGTAGACCAACACAAGACAGATCCATGAGAGGAATAAACAAGCATGGCTACTAGAATATAGTGTAGATCCATGTGATAGATGACTCAAACTTGGACATAGATACCAGACATAGTATGTAGATCTATGTCATACAAACGCAAATTTGAGCATAGCCATGACCATACAAATGTGAATCCATGCTAGATATACAAAACTCCATTGCAACCTGGGGAAACACAATGAGCGCTTTAAACAAATACGCAGGGTCTTCATCTCATCTTCCACAAAGTACGATTCTATCCATGTGATTACAATGATCTGAAGTTGAACATGGTAGAAACCACTTGATTATCGGCCAATGATGTGAATCGTTAATAAGTACGAGGGAGATCACCATTAATGTCAATTATTCCCAAGGTACTCTAGTACAATCTACTGAGTGTGAATAGATGTCTTGATGTCGAACACCTAGTTGATTTTATCGATCAAATTTCAATGATGTGAACCTATGTTGAGAGCAAGAGAATCTGTCATTAAGACATATAGATCTCAAGGTACTAAATAGTGTTTCTAAGACTATTTCCTAGATGTTGAGCTGATGTCGATGGGAAAAGTCTCGTCGAAGGAGGGCCATGATGAGTCCCACATCAACGACACGAAACTCAGAACATAGTTCTGGAATGATGTGAACATAGTAACCATATGACTGACTCAAATATACTGACACAAAGACTGTGTAAACTGCGGAGGTAAAACTTCTTCAAATCCCCTTTGAACATTGGGCGGCATGACAAAAAGACTTGGTAGCATGACTGAATGGGAGAAACACACAATGCGACAGTGGACAATGCATTCTTTTGAAATACTCAAAGGAGTGACATGACTCTTGAAATTGGAGCGTTACAGGGATTGGCTGAATACCCAATTAACTGACATGATGTGCAGACAAGTGCCATTTTCAAAGGTAATGACAAAATACTGCCATTATTTACAAAATGATTCCCTTCCCATTTCCCCCATCATGATCAATGAGTACCTCTTTTCGGTTTTATGAGTTCAAAGAGGGTAATAAACACTCAATATAGCTTGTCAGAAAACAAGTCCAGACTCATATGTTTTACGAACCTTAGAGAGGAGGGGTTCGTTCCCAAAATGGATCTCTCAATGTTTAATTTAACGAGTCCACTGAAATAAAACTTGGTATCATTCATGTTTAGAGAGTCTGAACAAATACAAAAGAAGACTCTGAAAGGGTCCCTTTTCATATGATTTAGTCTCTAAGGCCTGAAAAAGTGTAAAATCATACCTTAGAGAACTCTTCCAGTCATGATTGGCTGGAGTGTTCCTTTTTTGTAAATAGTCCTATCTGAACTGAAAAAGAGATAACCTACCGTCAGATGGACGACTCTTCAAATACTTTAAAGAGCGCGAAGAATACAAGATTGCTCGATGATCTTTTCATATTTAGTGAGCCTGAAAAGAGTTTAAAGAGAACTCCATGAGGTTTCTTTAAACAATGTCATATTTTACGATCTTGGAAAAAATAAAAAATGGAATCGACGATATTTTCGTGTTTAAGGAGCCTGAAAAAGAGGTGAAAAGAAGACTGCAGGACGCTTCTTTACACAATGTCAATTTTTTACGATCCTAGAAAGAAACTGAAATGGACTCGGACCTTTGATATTAGGTTTAAAGAGAATGATCAAAGAGTCATAATGAATGCTCATTGACCTTTTCCATTTTATGAAAGTGCAAAAAAGTCATAAACAAACTTCCAAAGCTTCTTACTATAGTTCTCTTATCTTATAATCGACTCAGAAACAAGTGTTAAATGCATTCATAACTAGCATTAAGGAATTATGACAAATAAACTTTGACTAAAATATGATTTTATATCAAAACTATAGTATGTCAGACCCAAAAATCCCTATATAAGTCATGTAAATAGTAAAAAATCAAATCATTTCACTATTTACCAATAGCGGAGAGCACTTGGACCATTTTCTTAGCTAGATCTCTGCAGATGATACCAAGAGTTTCCACCATCCATTTTGAGCATCGTCAGTTGTAGGTAATATCTAACACCCTATTCTTTCATTTAATAGTGTTTATTTTGAGTTTTGGTGGGGTTTTGGGCTCATATGGCAAGCACTACAACCTTAAAAGTGGGTACTGCAGCTACCCATTGCAGGATACACGGTACCACCTGAGAACCGCTCCTATAACATAGTAGACAGGTGGTGCCACCACCTGTCTCCAACTGTGCACAGGCGGTGCCGACCATGGAGACTTTAAACTCATAACATGAGCAATAATAAGTCATTATTTTGATTTTTAATGATTAGGAATGATTCTAGTGCATACTATGATTATTTTTACAGGTCTTGGTTGCTCAAAACATGGTGATATGGAAAGAAATAACACATGACAATGATGATTCCTTTGCAGAGAGAAATGCAGGTTGTATTGCTGCATTATGGGACTATGGGCTCCTAAAGTTCTTTCGGACCCCAAGCATGGTGTCACATGAGCGGTTACTGGAACACATTCTGCAGATGTGGAATCTAGAACAGCAATATTTTGAGGTTGGGGACCATATTTTTATAGTGGAAGTAAAGGATATCTACTTCTTGACTGGTTTCTTAAGACGGGGTGCCCCCATCTCACTAATAGGTTCCCGTGGAGGGGATATTACCACTCGAGAGCTTATAGATCATCACTGTGCTCCAGGGACGAGCACATCGGGGAAGAAGATCCCCATTAGAGTAGTGACGAATGGGCCCCTACAGACCGTCCTATTTACTATGCAAAGGGTGGCTGGGAGTCAAGGTGTGCACCAAGATTCTAGGGCACACATGCTATACGCCATAGAGGCCATGGCACCCACGGTGTTCAACTA
This sequence comes from Pseudotsuga menziesii, assembly GCA_001517045.1. NCBI lineage: Eukaryota > Viridiplantae > Streptophyta > Pinopsida > Pinales > Pinaceae > Pseudotsuga > Pseudotsuga menziesii. The sequence goes on from LPNX010305848.1 coordinate 242,903, forward strand.
GGTGGAAGCCATGCCTCCATTATTCAAACATGAGCTGACTAAGTGTCGGAACAAAGAGCTAAAGTAGTTTGGATTTGGATCCATTTTAGTCTGCTTCTTCTTTGAGCGGGTTCCATAGATGAGACCTTAGGTGGTATTCCAGAGTCCAAGAGCACGAGACCCCCGTATGCTGAGGTGGGTCCAGGTCATGGCTCATACATGAGCAGGTAGGGGAAGGGTGAAGTTCAGTGATCTGTTCTTCAAATGGCTCCGAGATCAGATCCTCATGGTTGAGGATTATGCTTATGCAGGTACAGACTTCACTAGAGATTGTGACCTACCACTCCCACCTGGCAGACAGTGGGGCGACATTAGTAAGAAGAAAGAAAACCTAAAATGGATGAAATGTTTTTATATTTTTTGATGTTTTTTATTTTTTATGTTAAGTGATGAGACCTATATATTCTCATGCAGATGTTGGAGCAGCGCGACCTGGAGGAGCATCTCCATTGGATAGGCGAGATGGAGCCTGCTTTGTACCACAAGGTGATGATATCACCGGGGAGCTAGAGGAAAACCTAGAGAGGTTGACCTTGGATATCCCATATGCTGACATTGATGACCTCCCGATGAGATATCAGAGATCCATAGTGGGAGTACCAAGTCGATTTAGTAGGTTTCTACGTAGAGTAACTCGAGCAGTGATGTGCTATCATGAGCACCACTAGTGTATGAGATATGTACTAAAAGCTAACAGCTTCAAGATTTTGTATGATGGTTTTTTCTGAAAGCCTACGTTCTTCAGATGAGGTCTCGGGAATGGAAACCAATGCTAATTGTCAATCTTTCATGAAAATTCCCAACACCACGCTTTCCCTGTTGTCTAGGATCGGTACCTTGTTCACATCGCCTATCCATTTTTGTACACAAGCGATGCCACCACTTATGGCCCTTAGTCCATAAGTGTTTCTTACCATAACCGCTCTATCATTAAAGAATAAATGCGGTACCCTGGGTAAAAAGGGAAAAAGAGAATATTCTTGAGGCTTCTATTAACTCATGTCCTCCCTTGTCCCTATCATTGTGGGTCAGTTGAGCTCGAGATCCCTCATCCCAGGATCTTAGAGGCCACCTCATCCACAAATCTCTCAACCATCCCTATCCATTGAGTCTTATAAATACGAGCTCATATCCATGGTTGAGGGGGAGAACCCTAAAGGTATTGTTATGCTGTTGAATTGATTACTTGGCCTAAGCCATTGGACAACATAGAGAGCTAAATTCGGAGCTTATGGGGATGAGATTGCTTGGTTTCATGAAGATGCATGTCAACACTAAGGCTTTATTGGTTGTAAACTTCTTCATTTTTATCTTAATGCAAGTTGATTTCCATCCCACATTATTCTTGTTGTTTGATTTCACATGTATGTTGTTAGATTCCTTAGTCACTAACATGGATTAGTAGATTATATTCTGGCAGCTTTGATTGCAAGTACACATGGTTACTATCGGAGCATCACATTTCAGGTATCTACGATGTCCAGGGAGGGTCTTCAACCTATGTCCTTCACTTATTTTGGATCTGAACCATTCAGTCTAGTGGAACACCTTACAAAAAAGTTCACTAGGTTCTGCTTTGATGTCATTTTTCAACACTTTAGAACATGTCGATATAGTCGAGACCCAACATATATTATTTAAGGGGTCTTAAGGGTCTCTATATTGATGAGAACAACAAAGGATATAATTAACATATAGATGGGTTGCATTAATTCAATTTTGTTAATATAGGGACGTCTAAATATATATTATATATATGTTAGAATTTACTAAATTCTAACACTGCAGATGGATTGAGAGACCCCCTTCTGAATCCATCTACAGTGTTAGAATTTAGTAAAATTTACAAATTCATTGTCAAATTTGTATTTTTTTTCATTGCCGGAGTGACAACTAAAAATGACCAAATAAATGACCTTTTTTTATGTGGTCATTTTTAGTCTAGATATCTCGTGACCAAATTTGGTCATTTATCTTGGTCGTTTTTAGTTGGCTTTTATCATGTGACCAAAAGTGGTAATTTATCTTGGTCTTTTTTAGTTATCTCACTTAAATTTATCAATTTTGGTCATTTATCCCTTGAAAAAAACTGTGGTGACCAAACTTTTTGGTCTCCTAGTCACTAATCTCTCATTTTCCAGTAGTGAATGTAGTGAAATTGAGCATGAGATCAATCCCATTTGTTTCTCAAAACCAGAAAAAAGATGAAATTAATCTTTATACACCTTCTCCAACCACTCGGAAGAAAGATTTATAAATTGAAAAATATTATTCATGATAGAAGACCTAGAAGGGATATGAAGCACATTTTCTTTAATTGTGTAACAATGCTCATATTCCTAACTGAATACATTGAAAGTAATAGCTTGATCAGAACACAAATCTATAGAAGAAGACTCGAAAATTTGGGACGGGAGGGTGGATTAAAATTTTTCTCCCATATCACTTGGAATAATTGATCTCAGCATTTGATGAGGGTAAAATGTTTTCAATTTAATTCTAGGAATATTTGCAAGATCTGAAACAAGGTCAATATCCACACATTTAACAAACACATCTTGATTAAGGATTGAATGTTGAATTTTATCGATAGGACAAGGATGTTTTTTATCAGGTTCACATATAATGACATCATAATTATCATCTGACCAATCTTCTTATGAAATTTGATCAGAATTTAAATCAAATTAATCATCAACTAGGAAATGAGGATCTTCGATGGATTCACAGATGAGAGATTCAACTATGGATGGTTCGTAATAGTGATCATTTTGTTCTCCCTCATTATCTATGACTTCTTGAGCTAAATATAAAAATATTCTAATGAATTATTCTACTATATCAACATCAAGTTCATAATCCTGAAGGATCGAAACTTGCTCATCATCATTCTTTTGAGTTGAAGGACCATTCAAAAGCACACTCAAAGCATCATTGAGTGAGGAGGAATCAATTTGATAAGAAAATTTTCCAGTCATCTCATTATGGTTATTTTGATCATATTCATCATATTGATCCACAACAACACAATCATTATTTGGCTACATGTACTCATCAATGTTTTTACCCCATTCATATGTTAATAACTTGGTGAACATGTTCTATAACGTGATGGATTGAGGTGCAAACATATATAACAAAAAATCAACATTACCTCCTAAGGATTTACTTGTGGCTCGCATATATACATGTTCATGCTATGTGCCCAGAGATTCCATATAACACCAACAAACATCCAATTCGATTTCAATTGATTCGATTGAATTTGAAAATAAACGAGGAAACCCTTCATTGTACTCTTTTGGCATAGGATGAGGTTCCTCATACATTTCAGAGAAGTCCAGATGAGATAGAAGCTTCCTTTTAAGTTTGGTTTTACTTACCTTGATTTATTTGAAGAATTGGAGGAATAAATTTGAGTTCATTATGGTTTGTGGGATGGGTTTTCTTCCTAGTGGATTATGGTTGTGGAGTTTTCGGGTGAGCGAGTTGTCATGCTCACCGAAAATAAATGATGTGAGAGAGATAGAAACAAGATAGTCATTGTGCAGACTTGTGAAAATGAGAATGCAGCCAATGGATTAAAAACTGAGTGTGATATGAATGGATAAAAATGGAAATGCATTCACAGATACCAAAGGTACGTAAGATCGACCAAGATAAGCCTCTAACTCCCAGAAAACGACGCCAAAAGTGTTATCAAGAATATTTTATTTTCCTTGTAAGGTCATCCTATTCAAGATAACAGAGGAAAGGAAACTAATGTCATGACCTATGATATCCAATACCTCTAAAAGAAATCGGATGTCATACCATTAAAGGATATTGACACTTTAGACTCAGTGAAAATAATAAGCCTAGGGGGACTCAGTGATAGCATTGCTTTATTGTTATGTTCTTAAAATGTATATAGTGAATTAAACATTAACCTTGCACAAAATCCAATACATATATTTTATCTATAAAATTGAGTATTGAACATATTGCATCCAATCACATTGTGATTCAATGCATTTTGCATTGCTAAAATGTGCATGATCCTAAACTTAGGCATCCAATTATAATGTTGCTCTGAATTAGTCTATACTTTAAGCCCTAACAAACAAACATAATTTAGGCCATAATAAGAAAGAAAAAGCTCGCGATAATAATGCTTAAAAACTATAGATGATACAATTTTGAAGATTATGTAGATACTTAAGGTGATGTTTCTGTGTGACAATCAAAACACACTTGAGGATTTGGTGAGAACATTTGCCATTGGCATGTCCACAGTGGTGGGAATTCATTTTGATGGCATCATTTTTGTTGTTATTTTGGTAATATTTATATCATGTTGTTAACAAAAAATTAAATAGTAAGCTCGCATGTACAAAACTGTAATACAAACTGTATTCTAAAATATCCACTACTGAACATATCGCATCTAATAAAATTGTGATTTAATAACATATTGTTAAAATATGAAGGATCTTGCAATGCATACAGTTCTAATGGAATCCAAATTTTCCTCAATCTGTTCAAACAAAAGAAAAAAAAACGCCTCATTCTATATGGTACGTCCTAACAAACAAACAAAATCTAGCAATAATAGCGCTTAATACCTACAGATCATATCATTTTCAAAATTATGTAGATAGTCAAGATAATGATACCCTATCACAGCCAAATCTCTTTTGAGTATCTGGTATTTAATGTTGTAGTTGTGTTTTTGGTGAGAAAATTTATGATGGCCTGAATGACCAAATCTATCCAAGAATTCTATTAACACGTTGAATTTCCTCACAAAAATATTCCTTCCGCAAACTCTGTGAAATATGGGATGTGGAAACGTATTTCTATAAATTATGTTCCCCGCAGATCTCCTCCTGTAACTCTCCATTCTGCAACTTGCAGGATATGGGATGTGGGATACGGATTCACAATCTTTATTTCCACAACTGATTATGTCCACAACAGTCTATTCCACATGTGGGATGCCAGATCGAAATTTCCATATTTCCCTGATTTTGCAAACTCAAACTTTCTGCACCTTTGATTCTTGTTGTTACACCCAAATCCTATCACCACCATGTGATAAGAGCTTTGACTTACATATTTTCCCTTAATCCCAACACTTGGAGTGGAAACCCATGTTGTTTGTCAATCTTACATGAAAATACTCAGCACCGCTCTTTCCTTGTTAACCATGAGCGGTACCTTTCCTACTCCGCCTGCATCTTGTTTTCCATAAGCGGTGCCACCTCCTGTGGCCTTTTGTCCATAGGTGTTTCTAACCTAAACCACTATTTCATAAGAGGAGAAAAGTGGTACCCTGGGTAAAATGGAAAAAAAGAAGTTTATCGAGGCTTCTAGATCATGAGCCTCGTGTCCTCCCTTATCCCTATCATTGTGGGTTGGTTGAGCTTGAGATCCCCCGTCACAAGATCTTAGAGGCCACCTCATCCACAAATCTCTCAAACATTCCTATCCATTGAGCCTTATAAATACAAGCTCGTGTCCATGGTTGAGGGGGAGAACTATAGAGGTATTATTATGCTGTTGGATTGACCACTTGGCCCAAGCCATTTGAGAGCATAGAGAGAAAATTTGGAGCTTATGGGGATAAATTGTTGGTTTAATGGAGATGCATGTCGACACTAAGGCTTAATTGGTTGTAAACTTCTCCATTCATCTTAATGCAAAGCTGATTTCCATCCCACATTACTGTTGTTTTGATTTCACATGTACATGTTGTTATATTTCTTAGTCACTAACATGGATAAGTAGATGATGTTCTGGTAGCTTTTATGTGTTTGCTTGTTTGACCTGGTTGCAGGTACATAGGTTCACTATCGAAGTGGCATTCCAGGTGTCTACAACATCCAGGGAGGGTCTTCATATACCTCCTCGTGTATGCGACTATTGTCTCTGCAACCCGCGTACGCCTCCTGAAAATGTCGAAAAACATGTATTTTGAAATTCAGGTTGTTTGGGTAGTTATGCAACTGACTCCTTCAGTTGTAACTACTTTGTCTTTGCCCCTAAATCTTCATTAAGCATATAAATATAGGTAGGGAGGTCCATGAGAGGAGACTTGAACTTTTTCATTGTCATGCTGGAGGAATTGGGACTCTCTTTTCCCACACCTTTGCCCTAGTGATCATCCCCTTGTGTTGCAGAGCTTGGAGGCTGAGTTCCTTCGAGAAGAGAAGCAGCAGAACCTGATCAAGGTTTCGTGAGGTGCCAAACTTGAAGAGAAGGTATACTTGTACTTGTTTTCAAGATTAATAAATATGTGATGTCCTTCTTCTTCCCAAATCAATGTGTCTTGTATATTGAATCTCTGATTATGATTATATGATGTTATATATTAGATTATGTTGTTATGTTTCATTGAGTATAATCTGTTTTCATATAGTCTATTTGGTTTGAGGAAGGTATAACTTGTTTTGTAGGTCTCTTGGGGAAGAGGACAAAGAGAAGGGCTAGATAAATCTTGGATCAACCTTCAATTAATCAGGTGTGGACCTTTCTTATCTCTAAATCTTGCTTATATATACTTGTAGAAATATATGCATCCACCTTTCAACCCCAGTATCTTGATGGCCTCTTAAACCCTAGCCATAGGATACTTTCCTTTACAATAGCCACCTCATACACAAATCCCTCAACCATTCCTATCCATTGAGACTTATAGATACAAGATCATGTCCATGGTTGAGGGAAATAACTATAGAGGTATTGTTATGTTGTTGGATTGACCACTTGGCCGAAGCCATTTGAGAGCATAGAGAGCAAAGTTGGAGCTTATGGGGATGAAGTTTTGGTTTAATGGAGATGCATGTCGACACTAAGGCTTAATTGGTAGTAAAATTCTCCATTCATCTTAATGCAAAGCTGATTTCCGTCCGGCATTACTATTGTTTTGATTTCGCATGTACATGTTGTTAGATTCCTTAGTCACTAACATGGATAAGTAGATGATGTTCTGGTAGTTTTGATGTGTTTGCATGTTTGATCTGGTTGCAGGTACATAGGTTCACTATTGAAGAGTCATTCTAGGTGTCTACAACATCTAGGGAGGGTCTTCATCCTTTGTCGTTCACTCATTTGTTTTGGATCTGAACCATTCAGACTAGAAGAACAACTTCTGTCCGTAGAAGGTGAAATATTCCTACTTACACTTGCGGGTTGATTCTAAGCCGTTGTTCTATTTCCAGATGTGGAAGAGATTGTGATTTTCAATGTTCATCACAATGTTTCTACACCGTTCGATCTCCTCTGAGATATTTCTTCATATATCACCAAATTGATCACTAACAAGATCAATTTCTCTGCAACTTAGAAACTAAGAATTTATACACATAATTTGTATGGAGCAAACGTAGGATGAGTTCGTAGTTCTATAGATTTATATATCAACATGGAATTCATCAAAACACATGAAATGTAATCATTTGTTCTTTATTCAATCAGATCAAAAACTAAAACAAAAAGAATTTACTTCTTCACTCCTTCTGTGCACACTCTTTGTTATCTCATCTCTCTCTTTACTCTAGTGCACTCCTTTTTCTCTTTTTTCATTATTTTACATTCAAATCATTTTATAACACTCATAAAAACCTGTCAGATCCCACTAAGTTGGATCTGAGCACCTAAAAAAAGTAAATCCTATCAAGAAATATCAATTCTTCAGTAATCCACACAGGGATCAAGGAGACCAAAGGAAAAATTGCCACTTATTAGAATCAAAACTAATTCTATCTACTTATCAGCAAACCCTATCTAGAATTTGATTACAAGGAAAGCTGATTCATCAGTCAATGAACCTTGAGCTAGATGCTAAGTCGATTCATCAATCAATGAACCTCGAGTTGGATGCTCTTGCATCATAGTCCTGGGGAAGAAAATAATTTTTCATTAAGTCTTTAGGAAGTACATTGTGCTTGGCGATTTCTTGCTCTGTCATCTAGGTTGCATATTCAGTAGGCTAATTTATCCATTTGGCCACGTATTGAAAGAAAGTTTTGTTTCTGATCTTCCTTAAGATTCTTTTGTCAAGAATGGCTTCAATCTGAGGTTGTTCTTTTTATGGAATTTGTCCTTGCCAATATATAGCTGGATCATCTCTATATGAAGTTACTCCATCTGGTTGGATACCTGCATCTATAAAAGGATACAAATCTGAAACGCTAAAAATTGGTGAAATATGAAGGTCAGAAGGAAGTTCAATTTCATAAGCCAGTTGCAAAAAAGTTCCTTAAAACTTTACAAGGTCCAATCTTTTTAAGATTCAACTTATTATAAGTTCCTGTAGGGAACCTTTCCTTTTTAAGATAGGCCATTACTAAATCTCTAGTCTAAAAATTCACTTCTCTTCTCTTTAGGTCTACTCTCTGTTTATAGTTCTTTATACTTTTGTGTAATCTCTTCTTGATGGTTTCTTGTAGTCCATGCATACTAAATGCAAATTCTTCACCCTCTACACTTCTCTTTTCCTATTTTCCCAAATATCTAAGTCCATATACACCTCTTGGATGCATCCCATATACAATTTGAAAAGGACTCATACCTTTACTTCTATTGGGTGAATCATTGTATGCAACCTTAGCCTGAGCTAACTCCAAGTCGCATTGTTTTGGATGTTCATACACTAGACTTCTCAGTATATTTTCCAAGCTTCTATTTATCACTTCAGCATGTCCATCACTCTCAGGGTGATAAGCAGAACTAAAACTAATATTAGTCCCCAATTTTTCCGTATAGTTCTCCAAAAATGACCAACAAATTTTGTATCTTTGTCACACACAATACTCAAAGGAAAACCATGCAACTTTATAATTTTTGAAAATAATAGATTAGAAACGTTTTTTGCATCATTAGTATTTTTGCTTGCAATGAAATGATCCATTTTAGAAAATCTATCTCATACAACATAAATTGAATCATGAGCTCTATGAGTTCTAGGTAAACCTAAAAAAACATCCATGATTATTGAATCCAAAGGCCTAGTTGGAAGAGGTAGTGGTTGATACAATCTTGTGTTCTGACTTCTCCCTTTTGTATGTTGACAAATTCTACATCCTTCAACAAATTTCTTCACATCATACTACATCTTTGGCCAAAAATAAAAATTACTCACCATATCAAAAGTCTTGTCTTTCCCAAAATGTCTTGAGAGACCCCCACTATGTTTTTCTTGAATTAAATTTTCCCTCATTGAACATCTTGGAATACATAACTTAGTGTCTTTGAACAACAATCCTTCATGCAACATATAATCTAACCACTGGCTTCTATTATGGGTAACTTGATTTTCACAAGAAGCATAAATATCCTTGAAATCTACATCCTCTTTATACATAGCAATCAAATTTTCAAATCCCAAAGTACTGACCTTAACTTCCTGCATTACCAAACTTATCCTACTCAAATCATCAACAAATTTACTAGACTTACCACTTGTATGTTTTATAACTAAGGTAAAGTTCTGCAACAAATATACCCATTTAGCATGCCTCTGATTTAATTTAGGTTGGCTATTGATGAACTGCAAAGAATGATTGTCAGAATACAAAACAAATTCCCTAGGCATTAAATAATGTCTCCACTTTTTAAGACCCTACACAACAACCTATAATTCTTTATCATACGAAGAGTAGTTCTGCTTATATTCATTAAAATTTTCACTAAAATATGCCAATGGCCTCTGCTCTTGACTTAAAATGGCTCCGACTATTGTTCCACTAGCATCTATCTCCACTTGAAATACTTTATCAAAACTGGGCAAAGCCAAAATAGGGTTTTCAACTATTTTCTTCTTCAATAATTTAAAATTTCTATCAGTTAATTCGATCCATTTGAAAGGATGTTTACTTCCCCTGAAAGTATCTATTAAAGGTGCACAAATATAACTAAAATTCTTAATGAATTTCCTATATAAAATATCAAGTCCATGAAAAATTCTTACCTCATAAGCATTCCTTGGAACTGGCCAATTTAAAATTGCTTGCACTTTATCAGAATCCATTTTCAGTCCTTCTTGTGAAACCACGAACCCCATGTAGACCAATTCCTTTTTTAGGAAGCTACACTTCTTCAAATTTATCAATAACTTCTCCTTCTACAAATTCCTCAACGCCAACTTAAGGTCCCTTGAATGCTCTTCTCTCTTCTGACTAAAAATCAGAATTTCATATAGATATACTATCACAAATTTTCTAGTAAATTATTTCATATCCTCATTCAATAATCTCATAAAAGTACTGGGTGCATTTCTAAGCCCAAATGGCATCACTAACCAATCATAGATACCATCATTTATTTTAAATGTCATTTTCCTTTCATCCCATTCCCTTATTCTAATCTGATGATACCCACTCTTAAAATATATTTTGGAAAAATATTTTGAACCACTTAAACAGTCCATCAGATCATCAATTCTGGGTAAAGAAAGTCTATGCCTGATAGTGATCTTGTTGATTTCCCTAGATTCAATACAAATTCTCCATCCACCATGTTTCTTTGGACTTAGAAAAGTATGTATGACACAAGGACTCAGGCTCTCTTTCACCAATCCCTTCTCCAATAGCTCTTGTACTTGCTGTTTCATTTCTTCATTTTCTAGAGGGGTTAATCTGTAAGCTGCTTTGTTAGGGAAACTTGCACCGGGTATTAATTCAATGTGATGACAAATACTTCTTACAGGAGGTAATTCAGTTGGCAATTCATCCACAATAATGTTAGCATACTCATCAAGCAAATTTTTAACTTCATTTAGTAGATTATCTAAATTTGTAGAAGTTAAAATCACCTTTGGATTACCAATAAGAGCAAAATGTAGATCCTTTTCTTTTTGAACTTCATGTAATAGTTCTTTTCTAGACATCAGCAAAATGCTTGATCATGAATTTCCATGAACTGCTTCATCTTCCAAGGCTGACAGGGTATGTCTCTTCCCATTTTTCTCCAGAGAATAAGTATTCTTCCTCCCATCATGAACAACCTTCATGTAATACTTCCATGGCCTCCCTAAGAGTATATGGCACACATCCATAGGAATTGTCACACAATATTTCATCCTTGTAAGTACCAATATGGATCTCATCATTACTTTTCTCATTCACCAAGAGCTAATGTCCTTTATGTAACCAAGAAACTTTGTAAGGAGTGGGATGCTTCATCCTCTTCAATCCCAGCTTCCCTACCATCTCTGTGGAAACCAAATTATTAGTACTACCACTATCGATAACCATTTTACAAAACTTACCCTGTGACATACACCTTGTCCTAAACAGACTTTTCCACTGAGTTGGTTCATGTACTTGTTTCTCACCAAGACTCTCTTCAACATAAGAGCCTCTCCATCTACTAGAGGATTATTCACCTCTGTTTCTTCTTTTAATTTTGCTTGATCCTCTGTAACATTCACATTTATTTGACCTGTAGATATATTTCTTGGACAATCCCAATACATATGTCCAACCTCTCCACAAGTATAACATCTTACTTCTCTATTTCTACCTCTTCCTCTACCCCCTTTGAATCCTCCTCTCTAGAATGATTGACTGCTACTGCTAGAACTTTCAGGTTCATCCTTAGAAGTTATACCTCCTATGTTTGGAGCATCTCTGCCTCTTACCATGTTCTTTCCTCTATTTCTTTGGTTTTGGTTTCTTAGAAATTTCTCTTCTATCTTTGAAGCTACCTGATATGCATCTTCTATAGTTCTCAAATTTAATAGACTGAGTTCATCCTCTATATCATATCTCAACCCATTGATATACCTAGCTACTCTTTCTAGACCTCCCTCTGTGTGTCGATATCTAATCTTCAGTCCAAAAAATTCTTCTGTATAATCCTTTACTATCAAAGCCTTCTATCTAAGGTTATGTAATTGTCTAAGAATATTTAAATAATAGTCCTTAGGCATAAATTGACTTTTAATATTATACAACATCTTATGCAAAGAGTTTATTTTTTTCTTACCTCTTCTTTCTCAATGGATCTGGAGCTCATCCCCCCAGATAGCTACATGGCCCTTCAATATCGTAATTGTATATATTAATTTCTTCTTATCTTCTATCTCTTCAAAATCAAAGTATTGACTTAGAGCATTAATACAATCCATAAGTTCTTCAACATTTTAGTTACCTGAGTACATAGGTACTTCTATTCTTGGTCTGCCACTGGTTTTCATCAACATCTTCAATATTTTAACTTCCTTAGGATCTTCTTCTTCTTCCTTAGAGGATTCAGATTCAGATTCTTCATCACTGTCATCTGAATTTTTTGAATGGTTCTTTCTTTCCATAGCTTCTAACATTTCTTCCATTATTCTCATGTTTCTTTCCATTTCTATTTCTGCAGGTTGTCTTCCTCAACCACGTCCTATGGGAACTCCATGTGCACGTCCCCTTCTTAGCAGAACATTTCTTCACAAATTCAACTGATCAATTGAATCACTACATAGAATATTTGTTCTACTCCGACACCAAAACTGATGGCCTAAATGACCAAATATGTTAAAGACTTATCTTAACAGGTTGTATTTCCTGACATAAATCTTCCTTCTGCAAACTCTGCAGAATGCGAGATGCAAAAACGTCTTTCTATAAATTCTGATCCATGCAGATCTCCTTTTGCAACTTGTGGGATGTAGGATGCGGCTTCATAATCATTATTTTTGTAACTAATTATTTCCCCAACGTTCTATTCCATGCGCAGAATGCAGAATGTGAGATCGCAATTTCCATATTTCCTCGATTTCGCAAACTCAAAATTTCTGCACCGTTGATTCTTGAGGGTTGATTCTTAGCCATTGATTTGTTTCCAGATGTAGAACAAATTGTGAACATCCATTTCCATTGCGATCTTTTTGCGCTTTTTGATCTGCTATGATATCTTTCTTTGTAGATCACCAAATTGATCACTAACGGGATCAATTTCTCTACAACTTAGAAAATAAGAATTTATACACAGAATTTGTATGGAGAAAACATAGGATGAATTCATAACTCTATATATTTATATCTCAACAAGAAATTTATTAAAACACACTAAATATAATCCTCTATTCTTTATTCAGTCAAATTAGAAACACAAACACATAGAATTTACATCTTCACTCCTTCTGTGAACTCTCTTTGTTATCTCATCTCTCATTGTACTCTATTGCACTCTTTTTTATTTTGTTCATTCTATTACATTCAAATTATTTTATAACACTCATAAAAACCCGTCATATCTAACAAAGTTGGATCTAAGGACCTAAAAAAAGTAAAACCTATCGACAAAGATCAATCCTTGAGTAATTCACGCAGGGATCAAGGAGAATAAAGACAATATTGTCACTTATTACAATCAAAACTAATCCTATCTACTTATTAGCGAACCCTATCTAGAACTTGATTACAAGGAAAATCAACCTCGAGATGGATGCTAAGATGATTCATGAGTCAATGAACCTCGAACTGGATGCTCTTGCATCAATTTGTCAGTACCATGTCCGTACTAGTGGGATTTTATTTGTTGGACACACTAGGTACACTCGGAGGGGTCGCAAGGGTGAATAAGTGTGTGAATATTTATTACTTTTTCAATTTTAGAAAATAAAATATTATTTAGTATTATGGATTATCACATTATCATTATGTAATCATCAACATTATTATCATCATCATATCATCACCACATAAAAATCATAGCATGATACACAGTACACCATATTTTACATGGAAAACCAAGTCCTATGGGAAAACCATGAAAGCCTTTTTAATAATAATTATAGAGCAACAACTGGAAGGAGGCAACAACCCCATTATTACAATGTATTCAATTCTCCAACTACAACTAGAAGGAGGCCACAACCCCCTGATTTATAGGATACAACCTCAAGGAATCTCCAACTCCCTAGTTTCTTTGGTTACAACCGAAGCGAAGCTACAATCCCCTTTCATTTCCTCATCGTGCCACCGTGATATGAAGATAGAAACTAAACTATTGAACCAGTAACCGCACCGGTGTTTTAGACCTCCTAACCAACATATGTACTACACTACACAATCATTGACAATTCTCATCAACTAATGATTGTTCATCAACTGCCATTGCTCATTAACTGATCAATGTCCACTATATCACACTGCTCATTAATGTGTACAATCAACCTCTCAAACAAGTTGTACCAATTAATATGTTTCTCACATCAACCAAATCATTCAATATGATTCTACACACCAAACTTATTCCACCTAATTCAATCCAACTGCTCATACAAAACAATGAGTATGAGTTAGACCAACTACACATAAGACATTGTGTTCCAATCCTCCTCAACTGAACCAACCTGTACCAATCTTCTTATGTACTTGTGTCAAATCAATCATATGCTTGTGTTAATATAATAAAGTTATCTCATGGTTAACCAACCATTCCTACTTATCCTATTTCACTCAAGTAAGAGAGACATTTCAGAAACCAAGAGACTTCACATACAATCAACCAAAACTTGTCCAATCACACTCAACTCAATGACACCACAACCAACCTCAATCACAATCAAGGAATACTTGATAGGTAAACATGATATCCCTCAATGAACTAACCTCAACGAAGAAGATAAAAGACTTAACCAGCTATGTCAAACTTAGTTGATCTCCTAAACTCTTAGACACAGAAAGGATTTTCACTCCACTCAAATCAAGTAAACAAATCAAACAAATATCAAGAAAATAGTCACTTACAATAATTTCAAAGGTTATCATTAAGAGTCTATAATAGCTCAACTCCACTTAGGTCAAAGACACAATGATCAACACTTGTCAAGCTAATTTTCAAATGAAACACTTAGGTTGATCAAATAAATCACTCACAAGATCTATTATTTACATGTCAACTTCCCATTCAATACTACACTATACAACAGTCAAGATAAACACCAAGATTGATTACAACAATATCCGGGATAATCATCAAGATCTATATCAATATTACATCAAGATATATTCCAAGATAACCATCACAATAGACTCCATAACATATTCAATGACTTGAAATATATTAACCAATATATAGGCTCACATAATAATACCAAAGATGAACTCTATCCATGACAGACATGTCTCATAACAAGAGGAACTAAAACACATTAACCACACCTTTTTGAATATCACAATATGAATAAATAATAGTCAAACCAAAAGAAACTATATATACTTTCAATTTTAGTAAAGATTCCCAAAAATTTATCCTCCACAATGTTTCACACTTTTCTCCAAGACTTGCGAAATACCAAAGAGAGAAATGATTGATGAACAAATAAAATTTTGATATTCTGTTTATATAGGTTGTGGAGGAAATTTAGTACCTCAAACTATCCCAACATGCAATTCAAAATTACAAATAATTGAATTATCTTTTGTTTGGTGATATAACCCAAAAAGGTGGGGTAAACCAACTTCAAAAAATCATATCTCTTCAACCATTAGGAGTTAAAATCTGATCCACATATCAATGGAAATGGATTGACAAGGACTATCTCCATGGAATGGGTTTATTTTCAATTTTTTGGTCGAATACCCTTAAATTATTCAATTTGTACAGGACATCATGAGTCCACACGTAAAGGTTCCAAAGACCATGTTACCTTATGCAAAAGTTCCAAGGTCAAAGGATTTAATGGACATAATAAAAGGAATGAGGCAATCGATGGTATTCATATCCACATACTTCACATCGCAAATGAGGAGGGATCCACCATATACTCATCATATCAAGGGTATCAAGGACTCCAAAACCACCAATCAAGTTGCAACAAAGAATTTTTCAAGAATATCATCATCATATTCAAGGTATCAATATCATTAAAAACATATCCAATGGTTCCACTATATATATATATATCCATCACCATAAGAGTACCCCACACGTTGACGAAAACAAAACTATAGTAATGGCTACGACTCCCCCATTTGTGTTCCCCCAGCAAGGGAGCAATGGAGCTGCGCTAGAGAAGGGAGGGAGTTTAGCCCGATCCAGGGATTTTGTTTTTCAATATAAGAAAACTTTAGAAGGTTCAAGCCCTTGAAATATCAAGAGGTAATCCACCTACTCGCAATGGACTATACATTCGCCAATTCCCCTCGTCCTTCAAAACACATCGAGCCCTCTGTCCCCTTGCATTTACCTAGACTAGTCAACCCAAAAAACATCAGATCGGATGCATGCATTGCGAATAGGAGTGGGGGGCAGCCCTGGATCTTGGGTCCTCAGCTCGAGAAGGTACTAGAACGCCATCCTTTTGGATTCAAGCCTCTTAGGAGCACAATGAAATGGATTGGAAAGTAGAAGAAGCAAAGATCCTCTCTGTTTTTGTGAAGTTGTTTCTAGGGACAGCTAAATGCCTTTACATGCTAGCAATATACACCATCAGAAATATCATAAAGGAAGTTCAAAGGAGGGATGGAATCCCCAAATTTCATTTTTGTTTGATGTTTTGGAATCGCTACCTTGAGGTACTTATTCCGACAAGCCTATTTTTTTCTCTTTCTTTTTCCTCATGGGTGGTGGTGCCCTCTCCTTTTTCCATTATCTCCTCTGATTCTGTACTTAGGGAATATATAGAAAAGTTTCATATTTTTATTAAATTTCCCTCTCGAAAGTCGATTTTGGTGCGGGTTCATGGTTCTTATTTAGTGGAGTCTCTAAAATTCATTCTAGAGTGAAGAGAGGGTTTTCCTAAACCCTCTTTTTACTTTCTACATGAAGCTAAAGTGTTGCGAGAAGATTCTAGGCTGATAGGTTTTCAAATATCCAAGAACTCATATAATTCTTTGATGCATCATTTATAGGGGGGAGCAAAAGGAAAAATAGGACCCTCCTATCCTTCGTCTTATAAGGAACCAGCTCGTCCAAAGGGTGTTAGGATTATTAATCCTCCCTTTTTCATACTTTATATTAGATTAATTATCCTAACTTAGGAACTTCAATTAATTAAATCATTCCACTAGTGTAATTGGGTCCACATGGCCCAGTGGGGCCACATGTACTAGTCATTGAAGTGTGGGGTCAATGCTAGAGGTTAACTGCAACTTACTACATGTGAATGCATCAACAAGGGAACCTCCTAGACCAATCCCTACATTTTAAGAGTAATTGGGAGTCCAGCACCAACCTACTTCAGTTTGTTGGAGTTAGCACTAGTTAGCCACAGTTAGCCTTTAGTTACCTTCAAATTAATCATCACTATCAGTTAGCTAGTGCATGATTTACATGGATAATGCATGGAGGCATGTGGGGGAGCACTTTTTTTCACCTACCACACTGAGTTGCACTAATTTAACTAGTTGTTATTGTCTGTTGGAGTTATTGGTCATCGAAGAGTTGATTTGATGGACTTCGATATTGATCGGGGGACCTTGAGTTAGAGATTCAGTTAGATACAGTCTTATCCACTTGGAGAATTCAAATTCATTACTCATGCATTTGTATTCTACCTTTTTGTAATCTACTGTACATCGAATATTATTATGATGAATATACTGTAAATTATTGAGCAATACGTTTCTGTTTCCTGTGTGGTTTGTTTTGCTTAGTTTGTATGTTCATCCGCCATTCAAATGTTGCAACATAATCAAAACTCTCTGCTTGAAGATCACATGGAATTCAAATTCTAATATGGTATCAGTTCCTTCTTAGGTAGGTTTCATGCTTGTTTCTCCTCATCAAACATCAGAAGCACCTGGGTTTCCACAGAATTCCCCTATGAAAATTTGCTAGATATGGATTCATTCAGAGCAGTGGAGAGGGCATGACAGACCCTGAAAAAATGTTCATGTATGGAGGAAAAGCATGATTCTAATAGTTCATATGTTTTATTGTTATTTGTAGTGAAATTGAAAGGTGCTACGTAGCTTGATAGAAGCATTTGCAGTTTTACAACCGGAGCAATTATGAGTTCTCAAACTCCTAAGCCACAGATCCTCACAATTTCCAATTACCTTGATTGGAGGATTGATATGCAGTTGTCCTTACATAAGCATGGCTACCATAGGATCATATATGGATGCAAGGCTGAGCCTCATCAACAGGTTGAGCGAAACAAGAATTCTAAACCATTGTGATGAAGCATTCGGGTACTTATGTACTTATATTTCCATAGATATCCTCTTCCATCTAGAAGGAATGAAGACTCCTAGAGAATCCTGGGAGAATCCTGATAGCTTGTTTAACATACAAGACGAGCTTCGGGGAAACATTCTAGATAATGAGTTGGTATCTTTACATCCCAACAATTTCGATACTATTGAGCAATTCTTCTCCAAATTCAAGTTTCTAGTGCTCTAATGTAGACAGTGTGGGATAGAGAGGTAGGATGAGCAGAATGTCCTTTCCATACTCAGCAAACTAGGCTATAAGTACTATTTCTATGTCTCTATGTTTCATTCAAAGTAGGAAAGCTTTCTTGATTGGAAATTACCTTCTCTACATTCATTCTATGAGTCCTTAATCAAAGAACAAGACAAATTGATTCGAATGGGAGTCATCCATACTTCCAAAGATCAAGCTCTATTGGTTACTAAATCCTCCAAAGCACAAGCAAAGGGGAAATTAAAGAAGAAGGATACAAAGGAAGCTAGTTCGAAGTCTAAACAAAATCAACAAGATTTCGAAAGGGCCTCTGTCTCTAAGAAGAAGAAATTTGGGAAAAAATTGTGTCCCTACTGTGAAAAAGGATATCATCTTGAATATCATTGTATGAGGAAGGAACTTTATGAAATGTTTGCTCTTCTCAAGAGACATAACATTCAAAGAGAAAAATAGTCTGATAATGGACATGAAAGATGTCATGCTTTGAAAGAAGGACTACCTCAGTCACATCCTATTTGATTTGATTAGATAATGGGAAAACTCAAGGGAGAAAGAAAAGAAAAATGTATACAATGTTAAATACATCATCCTCCATCGAGGTCTCTTTGATATAACTCCTGAATCTTTAACTTAGATCAACCAAATAAAACCAAGAGATGCAAGCCCCTACATGATTCGTGGATATGTAAAGAAGTCTTCCAGATAGAACCTATAGGTATGGAACTCTCATCCAAAATTCCCCAATCAATTTCCTCTAGTAATCAAAAACCTCCCATCCAGCAATACTCCTCTCCAAAAACGTTTCCTTCTATGAGAATCGTTAAACACTAAATATAAATCATTTTGATTTCTAAAAGAGACAAATGGCGATAGTTAAGCTTCCACATTTTCAAACAAGGAGACACTTTCCTTCTTTTCAAGGAAAGACATTAAAATGTAAAAAGAAAGCAACAAGTGGAAATTTGTATTATTAGTGCTCTTCCTACAAGGAGACAAACTCCAAAATTTATCAACTAAACCGTTCCCACCACATAGTGTTTTGAATGTTTTATTATCTTCCCTTTAGCATATACTTGTATACAAATAGTTCAAAACTCCTATATTTTGTTTATAACAAGTATTACCTTGTTTTAAGAATATTCTTCTTATTAACTAATAAATCCTTTTCTCTCTCTCTATATATAAGTATCTATAAAAATATAATTTTGTAATATTTATGTGTTTTCTATTTCTATAAAAAAAATGTATATTTGTTTAAAGGCCCATACTTCTTGCTACTTAATTAATAAAGTGCTTCAAATAGGAAAACATTAAACTTCTCCATGGATTCCCTCCTCCCTTAGGAGCATCAGTTAACAAATAAAATGAGTAATGCTTAACATCCCCCCATTGAGCACATGCATCCATAAATTGATTCATTTAAAGATAATTAACTTGTCTTTAGGACTCAGAGGAACTAAGTTGAAATCTATTCTTTATCAACCAGATTTCAATACTTCACTAGGTTTCCACCTCTCCCCTAGTGGATTCGTCCCCAATCGTTCTTTAGTCATGCCAAGATTTCAGTCTTCTAACGCTATCAATTGCATATACAACTTTTATGAAGTTATAATCGGTACTTAGAGTGCCATTTACTTACACTTTGTATTCTGGGTCGAGGTAGTAAGGGGATGTTACACCAATACATATATTTAATCTATAAAATATAGTATTTATCATATTGCATCCAATCACATTGTGATTCAATGTCTTTTTCATTGCTAAAACGTGCAAGATCCTCGAATTAGGAATCCGATTATAATATCACTCTAAAATTTGTATACTTTAATCCCTAACAAAAAAATAAAAGGTAGGCCATAACAAGCCAACAAAAGTTGGCGATAATAACACTTAACACCTACAAATCATACAATTTGGAAAATTGTGTACATACTCAAGCTAATGTTTCCCTACAACAATCAAAACAGGCTAGATGATTTGGTGAGAACATTTTCCATTCCATTGCCATGTCCATAGTGTTGGGTGTACATTTTGATGGCATCGTTTTTACTTTTATTTTGGTAAGATGTATATGATGATGTTAATAGATAATTAAACAAAGTAAGCTCACATGTACAAAATCCTAATACAAATTATATTCTAAAACATCGAGTACTGAGCATATCACATCTAATCAAATTGTGATTTAATAAAATATTGCTAAAATATGCACGATCCTACAACACATACAGTTCTAATGGAATCAAAATTTTCCTCAATCTCTTCAAACAAATGAAAAAAATTTCCTCATTCTCTAATATATGCCCTAACAAACAAACAAAACCACACAATAATAGCGCTTAATACCTACAAATCATATCATTTTCAAAATTCTGTATGTACTCAAGTTGATGATCTAGTACTTGGTATTTAATGTTGTAGATTTGTTTCTCATGAGAACATTTACGAGAACCATGTCCATAGTAGTGGGATTTCATCCTCATTCAAGTTTTTTTTACCATTTGTTTTTCTTGTTCCAATGTTTCTTGAACCCTACTCCACCCTCTTAGCCTCTGCAATGTAATTACTAACTTCAACGTTTCCTAATATGTTCATTTTCATATATCCTGACTATTGACTTATCATCATCACTCTTAATGTTTACGTCAGACTCTTCACTACTTCCAAAACTTCCTTCAATCTCACTATCATCGTTGCTAACATTCCCACTTCCATCTAGGATCCTACTCCTACTTTTGCTTCTACTTTTTCTCTTGCTTTGGATATATGTAGTGTGCACACAAAATCATGAAATGTAATCAAATATTAGAATACCATATGAATATAATCCTTCTATTCCATCCATATATTTTCACAATCTTCGTTCCAGTGATTAAATTATTTTAAAGGTAACCTACTATGATACCAATTGTCGGAATGTTCACCAATACTCCAAGAGAGGAGATGGCAGGGTGGGGGGACTGAATTAATATTAGGAACTCTTTACTATTTCAAACATTAATATCAAATGTAAACATTAACCATTAACAATAATGTTCATAATCACATAAACCATATATAGTACACAAGATATCTTATATCGAAACCAAGCTACGAGAAAACCACATAATAATTTTGTTATATAATATAAAGATTGCATTAAATTAATTACTAGATCCATTTGGAAGGATGATAGAACTGCCTTGTTTATTATATCCAACTGAAAGAAGTCTACAATCCCCTCATTTGACCCTAGGGTCCAACGTATAGTAGGGAATCCAATCCTCAATGAGATCCAACTCACTATATTTACTAGCATCAACTCAAATGAGGATAGTGACCGTGTTTCCTTGCCCCATGATCCCACCTTGATATGAATAAGAGTATCAACCTATCACTATCATTGTCTCTATCAACTTATACTTGTATCATTGACTATGTCAACCTATAGAAATCAGTATCACCATCTTTGTCAATATATACATTCCTCAAATCTATCTTTCCAAGGGTGCATAGTAATAATAATCCCTAGGTTTAATTTGGATCTTCTAATCTTTATATCATAGACATTTTCAAATTATAGGATATCACTATAAACTACTATTCCAAGGTAATCACCATGATTTATGTTAGTATCATCATAATAATATATGCAAGCATCATAATGATCGATGCTATTATGATCACCATAGTGAAATATCCCCAACTAGATTCACAAATAAAGAATATTACATAAGATCCATACCATATCCAAGATAACAAAATGCACCCTAGTCTTTGAGACAAATATATAATCACAAGAGAAGTCCAGAAGAAAGAACCATACATTTTTAAAGATGAAGAAATCAGTAAGAAAACCTTTTCAAAAACCATTCCGAGAGCATGTCATCACACGTCACTTTGAATACGATTTCTAATGAGCCAATAAGTTCATAATTCTGTTATTGGATGAGAAAGTTATGTCAATTTTACCAATCTTCGCCAAAGGAAAAAAATGATCCCAAAATTTTCCACACTAGATCCTCCACAAAAGTTCGCACTTTCTTTACAAGAGTTACACAATTTAGAAGAGAGACTTCAAGAGCTTGAATGATGATGAAATCAGAAGTTTCATTTCCTATTTATACCCTTCAAGTTGTCTTTCATTTGATATAATGCTTCACTTCAATTTTTTATATCCATATTTTAAAGGGTCCTTGAATGTGTCAATACCCCACTTCATGTGTAATATCCTGAATTTTGACCTAACACTTATGGGCATGAACCCTGTTGACTATGATGTTACTTTAATGTTTTATTTTGATATATTCGGTCTAGGACACTAGTGCATATGAACATGATGATTTGTTTGATATATTGGGCGCAAGCCAGTTACATATGTTTTATGTAGGATTTTATGTGTTGTGCGTGGTCCCTGAAGCACATGATTGCTGAGATGTTTTGAGTTGAGCGAGGAGTTCTAGAACACATGAGTATTTGAATGTTGTGTAGGGTGAGAAGCTCTGGAGCACATGAGTTTTTATGTTGTGTTGAGCAAGAAGCTCTAGAGCACATGAGTGTTTATGTTGCTTTGAGCGAGGACCTATGGAACACATGAATTATGAAAACCTTTGTGTTGAGCAGGAAGCTCTGAAGCACATGAAATGATAATTGGAAGTGGTGTGCATAAACCCTAGAGCCTTTTAAGTTGATGTTGAGCATAATCTATGGAACATCATATCCTTGGCCATTATATCCATAGGTGTATCCTACAAGTACATCCTAGCCTTAGTGTTGAGCAAGGAGCTCTGGAATCGCACTAAGTTTGTAACTCCTTGTTTTTAGTGTTGAGTATGGGCTATGGATAAGCGGTAGGATTTACTAAAAATAATTAATTATTTCAAGTGAAAATGACTCGAGTAAAATATTGATCTCATCCGAATTATTTGCAAGTGATTAAATGAAATCTTGAATTTATGTATCTCATCAAGTACTAAAGAACTACAATGTTATACAAGGGAATCCAACATGAAAGGATGTTTAGAGTTTCCTAGTCTAGTAGACCTAACCGCCTACCTGATGACCTTAGTGAAGAAGATGTCATAAGTTTAGGGATCATGTTATATGATACCTAAAGACAAATGTTAACAAATAATTTATATATATATATTTAAGCACATATTTTATACATGGTATGTATAAGAGTAAACATAGTAATAATATTAAAAGTATAAGAAAGAAGGAGAGACTCCATTTATTATTATTATTATTACTTAAAGATAATTAAATAGTATAATACATACAAAGCTCCTGTAACGTCCCCTCCCATCCACCATAGAGGGAGCGTGATCATTACTGCTATCTAACCGATGTAGGAGCATCCCACTTGAAGTTCAGTCTATTCAAGTTTGTGTATAAATTCTATAAGCTCCCAATAGAAAAGAAGTTGATCCTGTCAGTGATCCATTCGATGATATACGAAGAAAAATATCAGAGGAGACCGAATGGTTGAGAAAGATCACAATGGATATCGCAAGTCATAATCTATTCTGCATCTCGAAACATATCAATGGCTGAGAATCAACCCACAAGAATCAATGCTGTGGAAATCTTGAGTTTACGGAATCGGGGACATATGGAAATTATGAACCTACATCTCGCATCCCACATGTGGAATAGACCGTTACGGAAAGGAAATTTGTGGAAATAGATATTTTTGAATCCGCATCCCACATTTGGCATTCCATATCCCACATCCCGCAAGTTGTGGAAAGGAGAGTTGTGGAAGAAAAATATACGGAAATAGAGACTGTGAAGCCCCATACCGCATCTTGCAAGTTGTGGAAAGGAAAATTGTGGATTTCTGTCAGGAATTCAACCTGTTAGCAGAAGTCTTGGACAGATTTGATCATTCATGCCATTACCAATTCAGGAAATCTAATCCCCATAATGTAATTTAAAAATGCATTGAAAGAAAACATACACAGATGCATTCAATTACAATTATACATAAGAAGTAATTCATTAATTCAACACATTAGGCATGTTCATCATATTTCATTAAGCAAATAGAAATACAGAGCTTAACATAGACAAGAATACTTATATTTAAAGAAGTTTGTCCCATAACCAACTATGTCACTACAATGTTCCACCCAACCATAGTCCAGTGTTATCATCAATATATCAGCAATACTTCCACCCTCGAGCTGGCCATGATTCTCAGAAGGAATAAAGGAACACTAGCATACCCACACATTGCCAAGGATACAACAAAAACTCATCCAAGCCAACAAAGTTGGGTTTATCAGGTTGTCTAGGAAAAAAAGCTAATATACTGCTGGGTTTATCAGACTAATCAACCAAGGATTACCCACAAGGTCAAACACAACAAGAAATATCCAAGCCAACATATGGGTTTATCAGACTACACAACCCAGCCATCTCACTACTGGGTTTATTAGGATACTCATCCAAGCCAACATTCACAGTTGGGTTTATCAAACTACCCATCCAAGCATCACACATGGCCAATGTACAACAAGACATAGCCAATCCAATTACGAGTTGGGTTTATCAAGCTGCAAAGGAGCTGGAAAGGCTGGCTACTAAGCTAGTGAGCTCGTCCATGGAGCTATGGACACCTGCACAAAATCTATCCTGGCCTCTAAAAAATATACACAACCAAAATCAGGAAGAATCCCTTTCTCTGCTACACAGTACCTGGAGCTATGCCTTCCCTTTCTAATGCTATTCAGGGTGTGCAAAGAAAAAAACCAGCCCTCTATATCTGTCTGTGAGGCTCCTTCTGTAATGTCCCGAATTTTGAACCTACCATTTATAGGCATAAGCCTATTGATCATGATTTTTATATTGATGTTTTATTTTTGGGTTGAAGAACCCACTGCATATGAACATGATGATTTGTTTTGTAGATTGGGCTTAAGCCAATTGTTGATGATATATATGTATATATATGTTTTGTGTTGGGCATGGACCCTGAAGCACATAATTGATGAAATGTTTGTGTTGGGCGTGGACCCTGAAGCACATGATCGATGAGATGCTTTGTGTTGAGTGAGAGGCTTTGTATCACATGAGTACTTACATTTTTGTTGAACATAAAGCTCTGGAACACATGAAAATATAATTGGAAATGTTGGGCATAAGCTCTGGAGAATTCCATGTTGATGTTGAGCATAATCTCTGGAGCATCGGATTTTTGGCCATTGTATCCCTAGGTGTATTGTACAAGTACATCCTAGAATTTAGTGTTGAGCGAAAGCTCTGGAATTGCACTATGTTTGTAAATCCCTGCTATAGGCGTTGAGTATGGGCTCTGGTAAGCGCTAGGGGTTACTGAAAAGAATTTAATAACTTTCTAGCGAAAACGGTTTGAGAAAAATATTGATCATCATCATACTTATTTATAAGTGATTAAATGAAATTTTGACTTTCTTTATTCTCATCAAAGTACTGAAGCGTTACCATGTTAAACGAGGGAAATCCAACATGCAAGTATGTTTAGAGTTTCCTAGCATAGTAGACCTAAGCCATATATCGACTCGACCTCCATGAAGAAGTGTCGTTAAGTCTAGGGATCATGACACATGATGCGTGAAGACAAATTGTTAAAATACTATGTATTTTATACATAGTATGTATAAAGCATTAATTATAACTAATTATATAATTGAATAAAGAAAGAATAGAAGCTCCACCAATTATTATTTATTATTAAAGGACTAATAAATAGTGAAATAACTATGGAAGACTAACAAGGAACTAGTTAAAAGTTCCTAGGTTAAGAATTGAAAATTACCCCAGTAAATTTAAAGGGTTTAAATCAAGAAATCAAGGATTTCTTGATTTAACTGCCCCTTTGACTAAAAATTCTTCCTATAAAGACTCAAGCCAAGCAAAGGCTTGGGGTTCTGATTTTTTGAGAGGGGATTATTATTCTACCTTTTTTTGCTCTCAAGTGTTTTCTTGGAGAACTTTCTCCTTGCAAGGAAAAGAGGAATGATTCAGAATATGAATACTAGATAGGAAACCCTACCTTAGGTGCTCTAAGCTACTTACATGTTGGAGTCCAGCTCACGGGGATCTGAATTTAAACCAGGAACGGTTCCGGGTAATGGTTGGGTGGAACGTGGTAGTTCCCAAGTGATTTGGTCATCAAACAGAGGTCAGATCTGCATTGAATTGTTAATGCTGGTTATTTAAGCGTGCAGGTGCAGCCATTGTCAAAGCTTCAAATTCAGGTATGAAACCCTAGAAATCCTATTCTATTTTATTTCCTAAAAGATTTTTTACTGTTTATATTAAGTAATGGATGCAATGTAATTTATATTCCTAAGGGTTAAGTTTTATGATTAACAAACTGTTAGGGTTTGTAATTACAATTTACTAATCTTAGGTTGAAGAAGTTTTATTATATGATGTTGATATTCAGGGTGGTGTCCTTCTTAAATTTTACTGTATTGACTAGGTTTTGATCTTAGTATTATCTATATACTATGTTCTCTGTATTTAGTACTCTACTGACATATTTCATTTGTCAGCAGAGACTTACCCTAGAATTTTAAATAAACTAGTTCAGTAATAATTAATTAAAATAATATTTATGCTAAACTATACATGTTTATATATTAAACTAGATCTACTAAGAACAGAGTTCATATAAAAACCAAGCTAAAACAAATTAATAAAGACCTTCCAAGGTCTGCTTCATATAATCATTTAAAACCAAAGTACTTTACATAACTGGATTAAACATTAAATTTAATCAGAGGGATATTGTGACCATCCATGTGGTCCTTATCAAGTCTTTGCCATAAAAATTACAGTCTTAACATCTACATTAAAATACCATAAATCACATGTATTATATATTTAAAAATACCATATAATATCCATCTATACAGAACCATAAACCAAGTTACATAATTCAACATCATAACATAAATCCATTTATTGCAACAGAAGCAGGAATCAAATCCTGTGTGCATGCAAGCCTAGCTTGTTTATTTCATCAAAATACATTACATTACATTAAAGGCATTATTGCCAACAAAGTTCATGACATCGATTCCCATGGATGTCAAGACCCAAGGCAAAGTCATAATAAAACAACCCATACATATTATATATACCAACTACAACCAAATCCTATAATTGCTCTCACATAGGCCACGCTGGACAATCGTATGCAGGCTGTGGATGATAATTAAATCCATTAAAATATTTACAGAACCCAATTACATTAATAACAACAAATTCCATTGAGGGTCTACATACCCTGGCCACCACGAAAAACCACTAATGCACAGTGCTCACATAAGTCATGCCCTCATCCAAATTTTAAATACAATACACAGTCTCTACCATTCTAGACCCTGTGCTATACTATCACAGCACTATGGGAAGGCACATGCCATTTATGACATGGCCTATACACATGTTGTCTAAATCCTTATACTCTAAACGCCGTAATATTACACAGAACCAAATACCATAAACAATTTAAATACAAGCTATCCCAGCACTGTGGGAAGGATCATTCCATTGACAGCATGTCCTTTACCCATGCTATCAAGATATTACATTAACCAAGATAAAAAATGGCAGTTACACACAGAGCATCCAGTAAGGCATATGCCTCTGTTTTTCAAACCCCAACCCCATTTTTTTAAATACAGTGCCTAAGGAAAATGTGGAAGGAAATCGCATACACCACATATCAAGTTAACCTTTACATGTCATAAAAACCAATACATATATTTATTTACACAGAGATCCCAATGTCTATACACAGTCGCCATTGAAGGCCGAGAACAAGGTTTTACACATGCGTGCCAATGGGCTATGGAACCATTGCTTGCAATGGTGTAGCCCATGGATTTAAAATCTCAAAACCAAAACTGTAAAGAGTTACATAACCAAAATAAAAATTACACAGATCCGAATGGCTAAGAAACGATTTATGGAATAGCACCTCCATTTTTAAATTAACCAAGTTTGTATGCAAAGCTCGAAGGCTAAATCAATTTCGCTACAACATGAAACCACAACCAAACAAGCAGTCAAAACATAGATCTACCACAGGATTGAAGGGTGACAAGCATAAAATTAATTAACCGGTTTACTGTGGCAATGAATGCAACTCTTGGAGCCAACAGTGTCGTAACCACTTTGCTCCTCCATTCCTTTCGGTGCCTGCAAGAAACAACCAAATGGAGATGAGGAGTATGCCATCCTTTCCAACTATAAACCAAACTAATGTGTAGACTTGTAAATTCATGTGGGATTACCTCACAAGCTAGAGGTCGCCTCCATGGCCATACCTCTGCGCGGAGCCAAAAAGAAAAAACCCCAAATGATAATGCATTGCACAGCTATCGTGAGCCAAGCCTAAGGGAAGGCTGTCATGATTTACGAAGAGCATTAAATGCAAAAGGCTGGATTCCATTAACAAAACATCAAACCCACTCCCATAGTCATGACTTGTTAGAATGTATCGTTTCATGCCACCCTCCATACCAATGCTTAAACCCTATAACGTATGGTTTATACCATATATTATGTCACCCGAAACTCTAATTCCAACATTAATATATTACAAACCTTGTACTATGATGGTATTACCATAATACTTAGTCATAAGTTGTGCTAGTCCAGAGTATAAGACCCTTGCTTAGGAATGTAGATAAGGTTTAGTCTATAGGTTTAGAGCCTAGGGTTTAATACCATGGTATCAAGGTGTTTAGGCTTAAGCACCATGGCATACAAATTATTCCATGATAATCTCTCGGATTATCAAATCCAAAGCTCTGCTCTCAAGCCATAATAACCTGCCAATAAAAGAGCATAAGAGATGTTAAAGAGTATTAAAAATATACGTAGCATGAAAAAAAGATATTAATGACATCTAAAATCATGAATTTAAGACCATAATGAAGATTAATCAATGTACAGGAAATTTAGCCGTAATAGCTAAATTGACGATAATGACACTTACCAAGTTTTAAAACCAAGTCAACAGGCAACATAATAACTAGGAGTAGCGTATCGATGACCAAGGCTGTCAACACACTTTACATCCGATCCCATCACAAGTAATGAACTGCTTAAGCAAAAGAGAGAGGTGCCTTATTTACATTGAACTAAGTAAGCCTGCATAACCAAGTAATACCTTACCTCTCAGATCATCATGGGAGAACTAGTCCCGCTACTCCACCATTTTATTCCCATCAACAAAGTTAAGTTAGTTTATACTTAATAAATAGAGTACACATGTGCAGAAGTAAAACAATGAACTATACAATTCATCAATTAATTGACAGTAATAACTAATATTTACAAATAGTTTAAATAACAGAATTAAGACATAAGTAGTAAACGAACTAAAAATTACGGAATTAATAAGAGATTGACAAGACACTATGAGCAATTTCTGAAGAGATTGAAAGTTTAAGTAGCGCATGTAATTCTGCATGATTAATAATGATCCCCTTCGGGTAGTTTTTACTAACCTATAAAAAAAAAAAATTTCAATTTTTGGGGACATTACACCTTCTCACACTAGGTTTATCAAGCTAGTTCAGACCCCATCTCCACTCCCAAACTAGCTCAGACAAAAACAACAAAGGCATACACAACAATATACAAAATTCACCAAAAATCACAATTCCTTGCTGGGCATTCACTCCATATCACCAAAATGGATTTCCTGGACACACACAATGAAGAAACCACTAAAATGTGAAGGATAAACACATAGGGAGGTTCATCTACATGATATTTCCTCGTGAATGAAGGATCCCTGATCCAAAACGTCTTGCAGCTCCCCAAAACATGAGGGAATATGAAAACGTTAATGCATGAGGGAATGACAATATGTTTTTGGGTGTTTTCATGCCCATGCATTCAAAACACATTTTTCAAGAATGGGTGCTCTTCCCAATTTGAATTTTTTCCCATACTCTTCGCATTCCCAAGCAATAACTACCTCAACCAAGAAATGGGTGGTTGACAGTTTTGATTGGTTTTCCTTTGACAAATGACTTTTCCCTAATGGATCAAGGTTAAACATTCCCCCTCCATATTCCTTGTGAAATCATGCCCCCATCTCATTATTTGTTGCATTGAAATAGTTGGTTGTAGGTTAATTAAATTGCATATTTACATGATGTCTCAATCATATTGTGCCTGGCTAGCACAAAATACCATCAGCATCGATTTTAATCATTGAAACATAAAATACTAAATCAATGGTGGGGATTTTTCCTTTAGCTCCACACCATGATTAATTACAATATTTACATCATATACTTTTAATGAAAACGTGGTCAAAACTGAGGTGTTACATTCCCCTCCCCATTCAATAGCACTGTCCTCAATGCTTTACAAAAATTTAACAATTGCTACACTAGCACCACCCTCAGTGCTCTGCAAAATCGAACCAAAAATGGATGTTCCAATCACATGGCATCCTCCAACTCCCACGTAACATCTTCAGGACCACAGTGCTTCCTTTGCAACTTTATCTATCCAATGGCACGATATGTAACTCTTCCAATTCCTTACTTTCATGCATCAGCACATAGCACAAGATCTTTTTCTGGTCTTGGAGAGTCCTTCTCCTTAGTTTGGAACATTTCCAATGTCTTTGGCAACCAACAATACCTATGCTTAAGCAATGAGTCAATTCCAATGTTAGGATTCACAAGATTTTCCAAAATCATAGATAAATCACATCCAGATGTATATTGATATAAAATCAACAAAAATTTGCCAAGTGAACCAAATAATCATGTGCGTAAGTTTCTTATTTTGGTTACATAGGTGTCTAACTATGCTTTATACAATCATAGCACTCAAATCCTTTCCCCACACCACACCTGGGTGTGCATTAAAGAGTAGCCAAATTTCTGCAAGCCTTAGATCACCTGAAAATACCTCTCAACTGATGTCTGACATCTCTGTTCTTGAGCCCAACACCTCTTCAAGTGCTTCAATAGAAGTTCTATTCAAAATCCTGCACCTCCTCTAGTGGCTTACCAAGCTCAAGTGCTTCCTTTCCAAACACCACAATGAATTTAATTCATATGTCATGTTCATTCCTATAGGATGAAATCTATAACAAGATTTTCAAGACCATGGTTGCATCATACACTACTACATTTCGTCCCAAAATCCGACGGCTGTCATGTCGGATTTTCGACACTTTCCTGTCGCATGTATGAAACTTTGATTTTTTCTTAAGCGTCAGAAACATGGCGTCGGTTATCCGACACTTAACTAACCGTTGGTTAAGCGACAGGTATAACCGTCGCTTAAACCATTGCTTTAGAGAGTAAGCGTCGCAAAAACGACAGATATAGTTGTCGCTTAAGCGACGGATAGCATGACAAGGCGTCGCAAAAACGACAGATATAACTGTCGATTAAGCGACGGAGATGAAGAAGAGTTGTCGCATTTGCGACAGATAGATCTCATTTTTAAGCGCCACGTATTACCAATAACCGTCGCATTTGCGACAGATAGCATGACAAGGCGTCGCAAAAACGACAGATATAGCTGTCGATTAAGCGACGGAGATGAAAAAGAGTCGTCGCATTTGTGGCAGCTAGATCTAATTTTTAAGCGCCACGTATTACCAATAACCGTCGCATTTGCGACAGATAGCATGACAAGGCGTCGCAAAAACGACAGATATAGCTGTCGCTTAAGCGACGGCAGTGAATTTTTTTAAAAATATATATATATTAAATATTTATAAGCCCCCAACTTGCCAGAATATCAACAAGTTGGAAGCATTGTTTATGTTATTGAATGCATTATTTACTTGTCATAT
>LPNX010305880.1:0-65431 GCA_001517045.1 Pseudotsuga menziesii
TAGCATATCACTTCTAAGTCTAAGACATTGCATCAAACAAAATCCCATTTTGTTTGGTGCAATAATGACTTTAGAAGGTTGTTGAGCGGGTGCACAACAATAGGATAAAATGATATTATCAACTAATTTTACTAATGAATAGTTTGGGTTTCTATTAGGTAGACAAATCTATGAGGCTATAGGAATAGCCTAGGAAAGCCTTCATTCAATAAGGATAAAAAAGTTAAAGGAAATGGTGATAAATATCGACATTCCAAAGGAATATGATCATGTAAGTTGGGTGTTCCTTCAGATTCTTTTATCTCAAGCCGGGTTTTGTATTTCATTTATACAATGGATTATGCCATGCGTGATGACAATATCTTTTTTGGTTATGATAAATGAAGTAGCATCCACCGTTTTCAGACTTGGGATAGGGGTAAGACATGGGTTCCCTTTGGCTCCCTTGTTATTTCTCTTTGCAACATAAGGGACTAGAATAGTGATCAAGGAAGCTAAGATGATTGGAAGCATAAAAGGATTATGTACGAGGGGAAGTTTCAACTTACACATGTTTTTTTTTTCGATGATATCTTGATCTTCGATGACGTAATGAAAAGGAAATTAGAGAAGTCATCAAGTATTCTCGATCTTTTTTGTAATGCAACATGGATGGTAGTAAATACATAAAAGTATACAATATCAATAGAAGGAGCTGAGGAGGAGGATCTGTGGTGCTTCATTATGAAATTGGGAATTAAGGTGATCAATCTCGAGGAAGGCTTGAAATATTTGGGGTTTCGTCTTAAACCCTCCTATCGTATTAGTGATTGGGAATGGTTGATCATTAAATGTGAAAAGAGACTAGAAAATCAGTGTGTATTGGGTTTCTAAGGGAGTTATAATGACATTGATTAAATTAGTATTAATGGCCATACCAGTGTATTGTAAATAAAAGGAATGCTCGGATAAGTTGGAAGACGATCTCAATTCCAATCTTAATGGGAGGGTGGGACATAAAGAACTTGATACCTTTCTCCAAGGATTTTTTGGTGAAAATAATTTGGAGGTTATTAAGAGGCTCTAGATTTTGGTCTGAACTAGTGGAACAAAAATGTGTCAGCCACATGTCTCTCGTAGATTGGATCTGAAAGCCATTTAAATCAATGTGAAATGTTTAGGTCACATGGAAAGCGGTTGTTTTGACTTTTTTTTTCTTGGGGATGGACTAAATTGGAAGATAGGTGATGGGATTAGTGTATGCTTGGGGAGGATCTGTGGGTGGGAAGTGATTTTTCTCATGCTAGGTTTCCCTATTGGGAAAATAGGTAGAAATCCACACAAAGACATAAGGATAGGTGTCAAAGCACAAATTCTCATTAACAATGTGCATATTAAAACATGAGAATGCATCATCAGTTCAACTTCCAAATGAGGTCTTTTGGACTCCCAAATGACTCTTTCTATTCTCCTTATGTGAATAGTGAACATTAATCCAAAAACTAAGGATTATGTTCCCAACAATTCCCTTATTAATCCAAAGAGTGTATATGTGTCCAAGAAAAAGGGAGTTGAATAACTAGAACTGGTATTGACCTGATGTGTGCATGCTTGGATGTAGATGTAGAAGTTTCCCTTTTTGATTGTATGTTTGTGATTCAGTGCTGGGATGTCATCAAGAAATTTAGCAGAATATTGAGATGTAGGTTTACTAATGGAGTCTGTTTCACTGATTTTCTGGTCTCGTTTTACAATTTCCTGATCTATGTGAGCTTTAATTTATAAGATGCACATGATAAAAAATATTTAGGATCTTTGTAATGCAGTACTGGGATGTTAGAAATTTCTAAGATGCAAATTTGTGCCTGCTTGGATGTAGTAGATGTAGAAGTTGCCCATTTTGCTTGGATTTCTGTGATGTGATGCAGCGTTGGGTTGTCATCAAGTATGCAACGACAATTGTCTAAGGAATTGCGAGTATTTATAAGTTATCTAAGGAAATCGTCTAAGGAATTGAGAGGCTTGTGTGTCTAAGACATCTATAGCCTTTACAAGTTCTCTTTGGTATTGATTGAGCTTGTTCCTGCTTGTATGTCTGTGATGCAGATGAATCGAAGTCATCAAGTGCAGTTTGTGCCTGTTTGGATGTCTGTGATGCACTGTTTTGCTTTCATTTGATGAAGTGAAGTCATTGAGTGCATTTGAATTATTTACAAGTTCTCTCTTATATTAATTTATGTGTATGATGTAGTTCTTTTTTGCTTGGATGTCTGTGATGCACTGTTTTTTTTCATTTGATGACGTGAAGTCATCGAGTGCATTTGAAGTATTTATAAGTTCTCTCTTATATTAATTTATGTCTATGATGCAGTGATTTTTTGCTTGGATGTCTGTGATGTAGAGCTTTTTTCATTTGTTTCATTCTTCATCTCACGACTTAAAGTCATCAAGTGCAGTCCCTGTTTTTTATTAATTTCTTTGGATCATAATTTTGTATTCTTTGGATCATAATTTTGTATTATTTCTATTTTCCACATGATTTGTATTGAGTATTTTTTCACTATGCATAACCCTTCAAAGTCAAATGCAGACATGGTGATTACAAATGCATTGACTTATATTTACTTATTTGTGAGTCATGTGGTGAATTTTCTTTTTCATGTTAATCTGTGTTATCTCTATCTGCATTCCCTATTTTTGAATTTTCTTTCTCTATTATCTCTGTCATCTTTTTAGTTTGCAACCTATTTTGTCATCCTATTCTATGTTTTCTTCTAGTTATGTATCTTTGTTAATGATTATGAATAATATTTATACAAAATTGATAGCATTGATTATGAGATCTCTATTTTGTTTTTTCTTCTTCTATTATGCGTTTCCTTCTAGTTATACGTTGTTATTAGAATTTTTTTTCTATGTCAATTCTATTTTTTCTTCTTCTAGTATGTGCTTTCTTTTAGATATAAGTTCTTGAATGTTTTTATTTTTCTTTTTTGTTTCTTTCTATATCAATGTCCGTTGTTTATGATCAACTTATTATGTTTGAACAATTATAATGAAGGTTGTTTCACTAACTTTTTGGTTTAGTTGTGCAAATTCTTGATCTTCGTAACCTTTAATTTCCAGGATGCATATGAGCATAAATATATAGGATTATAATTTATTGATATAAATTAATTATGTTGCTCTATCATCAATAGAATACAATCTAACACTTTCAGTAAATTTTATTGATTGAGTAAATTTATGCTTGTTTTAACTTTTGTATTTCTTGTGATTTGTTTTACTTTTAACTTTTGTATTTCTTGTGTTTTGTTTTACACTTTTGTTGTTTACTAATAAAAACGCTTAGTGGTGGAATATCAAAGATGGCAAAGTTATTTTATTTAAGTTATTTTGGTTTGTGTTATTAGTCTATCTTTCATACTAATTCTTGTTATCTGTGTCTGTGCATTCCTTCTGGTTGAATATTGCTCTGCATTCTCTTCTGATAATTCCCATGTCTTTATAAGATTGACAATTAGCTTGTTTGTTTGTATTCTCTTCTAATAATTCCCATGTCTTCATATGATTAATGATCAACTTGTTTGTTTGAAGTTTGAACAACATTAATAGATACAGCGTACCCTGATATTCTAATTTTTTAAATTATTCCTTGTACACGAGATTAGAAATTTAGTAAAATATTGGATTGTTTTGTTCTCATAGCTCATCAACAGAATAGGGGACAAATTCTTCAAAAAATCAATTTTGTACTAATGGTGTTCTATTCCCTGTGATTCAATTCTTTTCATTCTTATGCAATAACCTTAAAGGCGGAGTACTTCCAAAATGATAAGAATGGTTGCATTATAGAGTAAATGAAGGATATTGAAAACATCTTGAAAAGAAATAAAAGGATTCATAAAGGCAAGAAAATACCACTTTAAATCCAAAAGGTATAGATGACAACAAGTGGAAGTTAAGGATAGTGTTTACACTTGTGAATATGGTTTAACCTGGGTCAAAGAAGGATTTGTGCAGATTGATTGGTTATATGGCAGCATAAAACTTTTAGGGATACTTCCTTTAGACCAGAAAAGCATTAAAGTGAACAAAGAGGCATCTAGTGACTTAAAAATGATAGGTGGCCTATAATTATTAGTCAGGTCTGTTGGTGCAGATTTGTGTAATAACAGTAAGCAAGATCCATTGTTTGATGGCACCAACAAGTGGAGGAAATGTTTATTTCATTAGGCTGGTTTTATTTGCAAGAGTTAGTGGTCATGTATGCTAATGTTTGAGTATTCCTTACAGTGTATAGTTAAAATAAATTTTGTCACAATAAATTTAGGCACTAGAGGAAATTTGCTTTCCTATGGTATTTAAAGTTAAATTGTTCTGTTATTAGGAGATAAATATTTTGTTCTGTTAAATTCCAACATATTCTATTAATATAATGTAGGGGAATGATTTTTATTAGATTGAAACACTACAAGAAATCCCTAGAGTTTTTCAATATGTGAGTGGGAAACATGCTCCTTAAGTTGATTATGCTGCTTGTTTCATGTTTCACGACTTTTGACAGGATAACTAGATTTGTCGATTATGTTTTTTCTATGCAAGCTATTACAACCCTAACTTTGGAAGAATATAAAAAGATTGTCCTTGTTTCTGTCATTAACACTAGGTAGGCTAGTTTTTATTTTCTTAGTTTGTCAATGTTAATATATAGCATGCCACTAGAAAATGCATAGTTTACATTTAGAATTCTTTGTTGAAGTGTGCTAAACAAATAATGTTCCATTCAAACTAATGGAAATTTGCTAAACAAACAACTTTCCATTCAAGTTAAACTAACATGTTTGCTAGTGTGACAAATAGGGAATCCATCCAATATGGGTAGATTCTATATATAGATACAATATTAAATAAATATTTAGTGAGCTTATGGAATGCGGTCAATTTCTGTCATGAGAGTAAAACTGGTTGATGCAAAAATAATAATGAATGCTCACAAATCATCTATAAGATGCTAGCTTTTGAAAATATGTGTGTAATATGTGTGCATATGCTCTTTATCTACTCATTCTTCATTCACTTAATTTCTCTTATAGTTTTGGCTTTTAGAAAATTTATTACAGGTTCCACCATTCACAAGATGTGCACAATCACATGTTGTTGTCCAAAAAAATTGAAATCTTGCACTTAGGTGATGTAGCCCCTTTGACCTACTAAATTGGCTTTAGAAACCTTGCCAATCTTGAATGTTCATTGATCAACCTAATGCAACTGAAAAGGAGAAGCACTAAAACATTCACCCATTTTCTAGAGGGTGCATAAATCTAATTGCCACTTGTAGGGTATAAAAGATCCACTCCTTCAACCATCTCGTGCTTTAAGTCACCTAACACGGGGACACGAGGATTTGAGTGTCTGGAACGAACACGGTGACCCATGAAATCAGTACACATAGGACACGTTATATATATATATATATATATATAAATTATAGACATATAGATCCAAACTTTTACAAATATTGTTAGGCTAATTGCCTTTTCTTATGAAATCTATTAAACTAATTCCTATCATAATTAAATATTAAGGCCACTTGTCTAAGATTATAATGTTTCTTTATTACATTTCATTACATTAAGTTTTGCTACCATAGAGGCATGTTTGAATTACATTTAAAGAGAGAATTGTAAATAATAAGGCTTGCATCTTGAGTTTATGAAATTTACCCAATGTTTCCATTAAGCATATCAATAATTTCTAGAAAACTATAAAGTGGACCAATAATGGTAAACTTTTGCCTCTTATGCCTATTACACGGTATCTTTTTAGTATTGCAAAATTGAACATCCAAAAAATTCTTCACATGGAATTCGTTCATAGAGTTGTAACTATTTTTATGGGATATTATAGAAGATCATATTTTTTTCAGAGTTTATATTCATATATTGAGGGAAATTGCATTTGAATATGTTTGCAGTTTTACTGATTTGGATATAATTTTGTGTGGAATTATATTTATGGTGAATTTATTTATCTAAATAGATGTATGTGAAATTATCATGTATCTTGTTAAATTGTTAGTTGATTAAAATGTATTTATTGTAAGCGAAAGTGAAAGGCGACTTTTAAGTTTTAACAGCACAACTAACCCCTGCCTTGAGGAGTTTACTGCTTTTAAAGCTGATTTAGACGTGCATTTTTCAGCTAGGATAGGCATGTCTATGAAAGATAAATATTCACTTACTTGTAGAGTTGAGATGTGTGTACTCCGTTAGATTTTTATCATTTAAGCAATATGATCTAGGATCTTATCTCAGAGAATAACATGCACAGCAATAATCACAAGAGACAAGAGACACAAAGATTTTCCTCGAGGAAACCATAAAGGAGAAAACCCCGCAACTTCCTCAGAGATAGAATGAGCACCAATAACAGCAGTAAAACCCAAAGACATAAAAGATGATCTCCAATAGTTGTTCTCTCTCTCTCACTTGAGAGAGCTTCTCCTCTCTCACTCATGCACCCCAGTTGAGTGAGTGTGTGTGTCATAAATAGAGAGCCTCACTCTCGATTTATATTCTTTCGTTCTCTTAATATTTGACTCTGTTATGTAGGTTCAAGTAATCCTACCTCAGTTATGTAGGCTCGAGTAACTACAACTAGGGTACTAATGACCCGACTTACATTAACTCACCAAGGACGACTTCTCTAGGATAGTCTAACAACCCTAGTGCCCCACAACTGCGGGGATTTTAACCCTTGATCAATAAGGAGGGTTACCCTCTATGAATTTACATGACTTGTTTACATTATTGATTCTCCCAATAGGAACATCGGGGTATGACATGACTCAATTACATTACCGATACTTCCCAATAGGAACATCGGGGTATAATACATAAGATATACAAGTGAATACATTATGAAGTTACAAATACATCAACACTCCCTCTTAACTAGGAAGGTATTCTCTTGACACAATTCATCAGTACAATTCTTCTTCTATGGATCAAGTCTGGATCATCATCAACGTTGGATCATCACTGGATCATCATTGAAGCTGGATCATCATTAGATCATCATCAAAGCTAGATCATCACTGGGTCATCATCAAAGATGGATCATCATTTGATCATCATCAAAGCTGGATCATCACTAGATCATCATTGGGTCATCATCATTACTACTACTATTATCTCGATCAACTGGTGCTATCTCTCAATTATTATCGTCATAGGAAGTTCTATAGAGCCAGCCCTTTTTCATGCTAGTTGTAGGCCTAGCCTCCATGTAGGTCTTCATCTTCTTCAACACTTATATCTGGCCATGGGAGGAACACATCTGAAAACCATGTCAGAAAGGCCCGCCTGGCACTCACATATAACCGTGGGAGGAACACATCCAACAACCATGTCAGAAAGGCCCAACACTCACATCTGACCATGGGAGGAATGCATCCAACAACCATGTCAGAAAGGCTCAACACTTATATCTCACCATGGGAGGAACACATCCAACGACCATGTAAGAAAGGCTCAACACTTATATCTTACCATGGGAGGAACACATCCAACAGCCATGTAAGAAAGGCTCTGCACTTACATATGACCATGGGAGGAACACATCCAACAACCATGTCAGAAAGGCCCAACACTCACATCTGACCATGGGAGGAACACATCCAACAACCATGTCAGAAAGGCTCAACACTTATATCTTACCATGGGAGGAACACCTCCAACAACCATGTCAGAAAGGATCTACACTTATATCTGACCATGGGAGGCCCCTCCTACCACCATGTCAGAAAGGCACACAGGCTCATCACTTCCCCTTGGAGGGAACCTCGATTTGGAGAACACCAATCTTCTCCCTGAAGTACTTGAACTTCATTCTGGCCATTTATAGCATAGAATCATGTCAAGGCTAATTATATCCAAGGATAACTTACAATCTTCGCCAGGACTGAATACATTTAAGGACAACTTACAGAACCTTTTTACATCTTAGCAACCTATGAGCTTCGCCAGGATTCTATGCTCAGACAACCTGTCTCATCGGCTATTCTAGAACTCCCTCTTTCAAAAGATCTCGATCTAGATCAAATATTGGAGCTTCACTGCTCCTCTCTTGGCTGTACTCAATGCCATGCAGGAATTATTCTTGCTAAACCAAGAGATCACACCTTATCCCATACTGAAGCAACACCCCGAAGTGCTCTTCCTATCAATGGCATTCCCTGCCCAATTCAAATCCACATAACCCTCCAGGTTAATATTCTAATTCGCCTCATACTTGAGCCCATAATCAACTATACCCTTGAGGTACCTCACTACATGCTTTGCAACCATCAGGTGTACATGTCTCAATGTGTTCACAGCAAAGCAAATATCTGGTCTCATATCCATCAGGTACATCCATGAACCGATCATCTGACGATACATCGTGGAATCAACTGACTCTGATGAAGCAACACTCAATAACTTCAGGTTCAATGCCAAATGTGTGGTTATGACCTTGCATCCATCATACAGAACCTCTTCAGGATATCTACTGCATACTTCCCTTGTCCTAGGGAGATTCCATCCACATTCTTCCACACCTCCATGCCTAGAAAGTAGTACATCATATCCAAGTCCTTCATCTTGAACTCGGCAGCAAGTCTCCTTCTTGCAACTTTAATGAGTTCCTCTTTTCTTCCAGGAACAAGTCATCGACATATAACAAGAGCATCACTGGTATTCCGCCTTCAACCGCTTTACTCTCAGTAAAGCCTAGAGTCATAAGTAATCTGTCCATCCTGACATACCATGTCGAACCTCAGGATCTTCTGCAGTCACTCCCTCTGAAGTGGAGCATCATTCTCCCTCTGTCTTTCATACTCTATGCATTGAAACATTCTATACCAGAGTGACAAGTAGCTTCCTCTGCTGCTAATATTCTATGTATCTATCTAGGTTCACTGGAAACCAAGATCCTCTATCTTGAAAGTGTTCTTCTCGCACCCCTCTGTGAGCTTGTCATCCTATATAGGATTTCATCTTCAACCTTGTAGCAAAGGTTAAGATCTTCATCACTCTAGGTGATCTTCAATCTCCTCATGTATGTGTATCCCATGGGTGCCTTCTGAGCTCGTACAAGGCCTTCTTTCATTTGCACACATGATTCTTCCTGTCATGTGTCTTAAGTTCTAGTGGCTGCAAATGTCTCTTCGTAGTCTATGCCTTCTTTCCGTGAGAAGTATCATGCTATGAATCTTGCCTTGTATCCCACGATGTTGTCATATACTGCATGCTGGATCATGTAGATCCATATGGAAGACATTACAGACTTCCCTTCAGGTCTCGATACTACATCCTAGACATCATTCTTCTTGAACTGGTATTCTCCTTCCCTTTCTTCTTGGCTAATTCTTCATAGCTGGAAGGTTGTGCATCAATGATATTGCTCAACAGTGTCACATAACTAGAGTGTCTTTGAGGCCTCTTTCTTTCTTTGAAAGTATCGTCATATTATTCTTCATATTGGTTTCTTTCTTGAACTATCATTGCTTTTTCTTCGGAAAATTCTCATCCTTCGTTTCTTGTAGGTGATTGTACGTGATATTTCCTACAAGTCAAATGCACCAGTTGTATGATTAGAAACATTTCATAATCCATATTCATAATGGTAAAGTATTATACATAAAGATATAATCATGCAACTATTTTAGCCAATACAACATTCATCCATATCTCACATAAACATTCTAGATGCCTTCCATCTCTACCAAGACATCATTGAGATTGTGCACTAATCCAATATGTCAGCAAAGAAGTTTCATTCTAGATAAGTAGCAATGGACAGTTTTATATCACCATGAGATACTTACCCATCACATGCATATTAGTAGTATACTGTTATTAATGCAAACATTCTATCATGCATAACAAATCAACTGAATATAAACAAATGCATAACAAAACAATATCATGAAATGACAATTGAATACTTATCTTTATTTGTTTCATGGGTAGACTCCTTCTTTCAGCTTCATCATCTTCTTCATCTATAACAACATCATTTCTTATCCAAATTCTCAAGATGGATAAGAGGCTCTTCAAGAATTGAGTTCTTCATATTTCTCATCGCTTGAGGGATATTCTTTGAATCGTGAGCGCTTGATCTTCCATTTCTCCCATCTTCTCTTCTCTTATTATGGGTCAAGCTTCATCTTGTGTGTGCTCTTCCTAGAGTCTGCTGAAAGTAATCACTTTCTTCTGGAACACATTCCTTGAAGGAATGAATCCCATGATACTGGGATGCCATTCAAGGTGGTTATCACAATGCCTGCATTCTCTACTTCTTCATTCACTGCTTCAAGTTGTTCTTTGATTTGAGAGACCCTTGTAAAGTATGACTGTATGGTCTCTACATTCTGGATCTTCACATTCTTCAACTAGGTTCTTAAGGTCATGTTCTGATTTATGTTCTTCCCTTCAAATAGCTTGGTCAAGGAATCAACCATCTCTTTAGGTGTCTTTAGGGAAGACACTTGTGGTATACGGCGATCCTTGATTGAATCAAGAACCAGAGAGATCCTATACTTCCATGCTTGGAAGTTGACAGCTTCACGAAGCTTTCCATCAAGCTGTTGTGATTAGTCATTTTGAAATGAGAACCTCAAATGTAAATAGCAAAAGATTAGATCTTACTGATTTGAGGTGTCCGTCCTGGTTCCGGAGCTGGTTGATCTAGGGTTTGTCAGAGAAACCCTAATTTTCAAAA
This sequence comes from Pseudotsuga menziesii, assembly GCA_001517045.1. NCBI lineage: Eukaryota > Viridiplantae > Streptophyta > Pinopsida > Pinales > Pinaceae > Pseudotsuga > Pseudotsuga menziesii. Next base: position 10,747 of record LPNX010305880.1, read on the forward strand.
CTTGGAATCTTTTAGATATGATTGGATATAAAGATAGACCTATTCAAGGCGAGTTGTTCAATGTACTCCTTTTCTGAAAACAGTGGAGGGAAGCTCCCGAAACAGGAAGCCCTAGTTTACCAATTTCTTTTGCAAAAATGCTTGATACTGTTTCTATGGTATCTCTGAAATTACTACCCCTCTGTCTCTTAAATTTTGTACTAAGGTAACCTCATTTATCCTATTTCTAACACCATAGGTTTGAACATAATTGGTTTCACCAATTGGGACTTATGAGAGTTTTCCCAAAGTGACTTCTTTCAGGACTGTTCCGCATAGCGAACTTGTATGGATTGCCATGTGTCTCTATTTCATCATGAGGGTCTGAAAATTTTACCACAAAAATTAAATTTCATTCCCTATTTGGAACATCTTGAGAAATTTCATTTGGACCTTTGTATCCCAAGATATAGCAATTATCCCTAGTTGTCATGTTTAGGGATGAATCATGGAAGAGGCTGGAACCCTTATTTGGAGGAATCATATCTTCCAGAATATAGCAAATCTGAGGATGAAAGTTTTACAAAGGGTACATCAGGATTTTTTCTTCATCCTGTGAAAATTTTGGCCACTGATACTTCTTCAATCCCGAAATATAGCGAATGCAACAAAACTACCCATTTTAGTATTTTAGGGTTTTTTTAGGCCCGGGGTCAAACTAGGGTTTGACTTTCCCGGAGTTTTACCCAACCAAAAATATTGACCTTGGTCTCTAAAATTCGATTTTGGGGAGGAGATAAATCCTATGTCAGGTTCACTCAAAAATTCCTCTTCTGTAAAAATCCCTAATTTCCCACAGGAAAAACTGAAAATGCCCAGAATCAAATTCTGCTTCGATAGAAAGATGCACCCTTCAATGGAGAGTTAGCCTAGCATCCTTTTGCTGATGGATTGTGGAGAGAGACCCAAAAATTAAGAATCCCTAGATTTTGTAGCTTCATAGTGTCTTCTTCTCAGATTAGCTCTGATACCATGTTAGATTTTTATCATTTAAGCAATATAATCTAGGATCTTATCTAAGGGAATAACATGCACAACAATAATCGCAAGAGACAAGAGACACAAATATTTTTCTTTGGGAAACCATAAAAGAGAAAACCCCACAAATTACTCAGAGATAGAATGAGCACCAATAGCAACAGTAAAACCCAAAGATAGAAAACATGATCTCCAACAACTGTTCTCTCTCTCTCACTTGAGAGAGATTCTCCTCTCTCACTCATGTGCCCCAGTTTAGTGAGTGTGTGTGTCATAAATAGAGAGCCTCACTCTCTATTTATATTCTTTCATTCACTTAATATTTGACTCTGTTATGTAGGCTCAAGTAATCCTAACTCAGTTATGTAGGCTCGAGTAACCACAACTAGGGTACTAATGACCCGACTTACATTAAATCACGAGGGCCAAACTATCTAGGATATTCTAACAACCCTAGTGCCCCACAACTACAGAAAATTTAACCCTTGATCAATAAGGAGGGTTACTCTCTATTACTTTACATGACTTGTTTACATTATTGATTCTCTCAACAGGAACATCGGTGTGTGACATGACTCAATTACATTACTGATACTTCCCGATAGGAACATCGGGGTGCAATACATAAGATATGCAAGTGAATACATTTCGAAGTTACAAATACATCAACATACTCTTTATATTACAAATAATTACATATCTTACCCCCGATTTGTGTGTCTTGTTTTAGGGACACGTAGTGACAGTCGAGGGACACGCATGTCCGAACATGGGACACGTTCTAGAGATGTGTCGAACATGCTTTGTGAACATGTCTGTGTCCAACACACGCACACAAGACACATAGCCCAAAACTAGCATGTCTGGTTTCTTCGCTTTTGATGTTATTAGCTACATTTATAGTAGACATCAAGATCTTGTACAAATCTTAAACAAATGATATGTAGACTTACATATTAGTCTGGAATGAAACAATTCCTAGTAGATAATTTTCAAGGAGTTGATTTTATGTTCTTAAGTAATTTCTTCAAATGTGGTTGTTTAAAGACATGTTCAAGTAGAGGGTTTGGTTGAATTTTATTCTTTAATAACATTAGTGACATGCATAAGTCTCCTGGTTGCCTAAATCCAGCCTTGATGGCTTGACCAGATGTTGTGAATCTTATTATCATTGATTTTTTGAAAAACACATGATCTTTTGTGCATATATTTTATGCAATTATATGATTGACACTCTATACATGCATACAATCCTCCATCCACAGTCACCCAAGTACCTATGATTGGAATTTGATAGGATTTAAAGTGTTCATGATAGTGCTTACTCCACTAGGTCTGTAAAAAGGAACACACAAAAACCGTTAACAAGATTCTTTTGACATGACTCTGAGTGGTTCCATCTTTTTTGCAAGAGCATCATATTTTTTAACTAGGCTGTGTAGTGTTGTTTCTGTAATATTAATGACATTCTATACATACATACCTAAGATCTGGTCCTCCATCTGCAATCACCCAACCTGCTATTGCCATCTAAGGTTTCAATATTTCATGATATTACTTACAGGGGATTACATCACTGAGATGATGTAATTTTGAAATATTAAAAAACAATATCCATGGTTGTTGGTATTCCACAACTTTGTCACACAATTGAATTTTCCATGTAGATATTGAAGTCTTGGTCCTGTTATGTTTTTGCTGAGGACGATGATTCATTTTTTCCTCTTATTTTATCTTAGCTTCATCTACATTTTGAGTACCCACTCATCTAATTGTTTTTTTACCAAATTCCTCTAAACTTGGTTAACATCTTTTAGACATCTCCATACATTTCAAAGAGAAAAATGAGTGCCAACCCTTCCAAAATCCTAAACATTGGGGGTACATAGAGGACTTGGTGCTCTTGATTAAATGTCTATATGATACTGACATACATGATATAACCCAAAGGAAATGTTGCAATCTTGTCAATCCTCACAGTTAAATCTACTTAATTCTAAATGGGATATGAAATTATATTTTCTTCACTTAATTTTAAATGGGATATGAAATTATATTTCTTCATATGAAGTTCAATGAATTTGGAACCATTCTCAAACACTCTAAAAGAATTAACAGTAAAAAAAAATAACAATAAAAATATAAAAATACAAGTAAAAGATAGAAAAAGAGTGTTAACTTTTTATTCTAAAAATTTAAATTACTAGTAAGTTATGAGAGAGGGAAAGTTAAAGTAATATCATATTAATTTCTTTGTTTTTATTCAAAATGGATATAGACATCATAATTCCAATGTAAAACTAGCCTGATTGGTATGGCAAGAATTTTGGTCCCAATGCTTGAACGACGTTCTTGCTATACCAATCTTGTTGATGGAATGTCAAAATTTAGATGGTTGGTCAATGGTTTGGGGTCAAGGAATTGTTGATTTTTTGACTTATTTTATGATTTCAAATCATATATCTTCGTGTCCCATCTACATACTGACCTTGTGACATCAGTGAGGTATCAATGAACTATCATTATTCCTGGAGTTCATTTAAGGATGTCATTTCTTCTTCCATAGACAACAAGCACTCTAATAGAATATTTGTATGTTCTATGCTCATTATACCTCATTCAAGATTGTAGACTTTACGGAAGAATATTATCCAACCTGTCATATCTAGTGTGATAGAAATAGACTTCCATATACATTACAACTTTTAATTACTATTTTAACAAAATTATGAAACATCTTTGGTGTCACCATCACTTGTAGTTGCAAGAAGGCTTTACTTTCTTCTCTAATATTATTGGAAGTATCTGAAGTATCTCTTTTTTTCCTTTTTGCATTTCATCTGTATCAATGGAGTAGTGTAAAGATGCTTTCTTTCCATCTCTCGAAGTGTCAAGTTTGTGTCTAGCTATATTTGCAGGTCAAGACATGTGGTCTCCAATTCCTGGCAACAACTTCCTTTCTCTTCAAATTATGCTTATAATGATGTATTTTTTCTTTAAATTGATTCAGTTCAGCTTGAGAACCCCTAAGTTGGAGTTCAATCTCTTCATTCATAGACACTTGATTTTCTAATTGATCATCCCTCCATTTGCTTCAATTGCTTAGTTGCAGCAAGTTTTGTCTGTAAATTTGTGTGACTTTTTTTCTCTAATTGTAGGAGTTGAGCCATGAGAGCCTATTAGATTGTTGTTTTCCATTTGAAACGACTCTTCTAGCTCTTCCTTTTTAGTTTGATGAGCCTTGAGAGCCTATAAATTGTTGTTTTCCTTTTGAAACAACCCTTCTAGCTCTTCCTTTTCAGATTTTATGATATTAGGATGCCTTTTTCGTTAGTGGATTTCTTCATTTAACTAACCTATGAAAGAGTTTATTTTCTAATGGGAAATTCTCACCCTCTCCACAATTGTTAAAAATAGAATCTGACTCAAAATCTCCAATATAAAGTGTAGAAATGAAAAGTTCATTTTCATTTGCAGCTGGAGATTTTGATTCATGATTCATCATCCCATTTGAGTTGTATCTTGATTGTGGCCTTCATGGAACATACATATTGAAGTTAGAAAATTATTTACAAGTGATTCTAGTGTAGAACCCACTTCTTCCACAAACTCTACTATTTGATTTTTTTCCTAAAAGGAGGTTACTGTAAAAATTGACAAGCCTTTGAATTATAGAATCCAATTCTTGCCACTAGAGGACACATGGACACATGGTATAGCCTTGGGATTTTAAGAATGTAGAGATCAAGAAGTAGTGAATGCCATGCTCTCATAATCAGTATTATATACACTGTCACATGCCCCAATTTGCAAAATATTTTATGTTTTAAGAAACATTATGTTATATTTTATTATAAAGTTTGTAATCAATGACCAAGTGGGGTCAAGGATAATTGAATGTAATTGATGTATATTTTATTAATTAATAAATGAAAGACGAGACAACAACTTAAGGAAGTTGTTAAATGAGTTTTTTATTGGTCACTTGGTGGAGTAGACTGGGTTGAGAGCAGATTGACACTTTCCAGCATCCTCAAACTACTTCTAGCTGTTGCAGGAGGCAACTTCCCTATTTTTGTGGTCATGTTCCCCAAGAAAGTGGAACAAGAGCAGGTGGCTCATTAAGTGAAAACTGACCCAAAAGACCTAGGCATGCTAATAAAACTTCCCATTGAAGAAAATTGAGGCTGCTCATTCTTGACTTGTGAACATTCTGAGTGAATGAAGTGCACAAGAAAATTCGATGGAGGGGACTAGCTGAACTATGTTTTGAGTGAAAAGTGTTGAAGATATGAACTAGGGCAGCTATTCTAAGCTGAGTTCATATTGCTGCATGCAGAACTGATTTACTGCTGAACTCTCAGTATAGTTGCGGAGGATTATAACTAAACTACATCTCTCACCTAGTACTTCTACTAGGTGGACCAAGAGACAAGCTTGGGGGTCCTGATATTTGCAGTCTCGCTTTTCTCCAGGAGTTGGCTAGGAGGAACAGGTTCTTTAAGTTGTTGTCACCTCTTCTACATTTCCAGGTTCTACATGATTTATCTAGCTTTCCAATTGTTTATTTACATCTAGAAGGATTGATTTTAAGTAATATTATGTTATGCTTCAGTTCTGCTGTTGTTAGGGTTAGTTAATAAAATACCTAACTGTATTTTTCCACACCTTTTTAAAGGTAGTACTCTAGTACATTAGGTTATATTAACTTCAAATAAAGAATCAAATGAAGTATGCATGAATGTGTTTTATTACCTTCTACAGGTTTCGTAAGAGTAATTCATATGTATGTTTTTTCCTTTCTATTTTAAAATGTGTTACTTAGACAGAGTAACTTATAATAACATAAACAAATCTATCTCTGGGAAAGATATCTATATATCTATATATCTATATATATATATGGTATGTGTGTTTAATTACACAGTAAATATAATATATCACAGTAAGCTTATTACTATAGTAATTACCGACTTTATAAAAACAAAAATGATATAAAAACAGAAATTAAATAAGCAGGTTAACTAAAGAAATAGTAAAAAAGGGCTAAAAGTTTGTTAAGATAACTTCGTCATTAAACTGAGTAAAATGAAACTAGAATTACATTATAATCAAATACTAACTATGTATTTTAAACTAAGAGAAATTAGGGTTTATAAATAAAACCTATTTAAAAGAATTGTAAAATATAAATAACATTACCACCTCTTTTACTAACAGATGGGTTATTCATTTCACTCATAAACAAATTAAAGCTTACTTACTTCATTTATATAACCATACTCATCTAATAGATGAATATATAAAATTTAATACATCATCCACAAGAAACAATAATAAAACTCTTTTGGGTAATTATAAACAAAAAATAAATAAATAAAAAACCTTTCAATACATTTTAACTCAGGAAAACAGTAAATATTCAGGAGGTATTATTCACTCATTGTTCTTTTATCTATTTACTGAGAGTAATAATCAATTTATGTTCTAAAACCCATTGTCTGAACATTTAGTTATATTTTTAAACATAATCAAAATAAACATCAATTTATAGTAATAAAAAATGTTTAGGATAATTTAAATAGATTCGAAGAAAAATAAAAAATGATAAGAATTTTACAGCTTCTTTCATCTTCTTAAAACCACCATATTTTGAGCTTAGTTAAAATAGAAATAGCATCTAAACCCTAGTACTACTAAATCATATTAGTTATGGCCCTATGCCCTTTTACAAACAGAGTCACAACTTAAAAGCCGGTATCAAAATAACATAACTGTAAACAAACTAGGCCCATAATTTCTCAAGTCTCGGCCATGAAAGCCCCAAGTTTCCATTACGAAATAGCCACTGGGGCTTCAAATAATTTAAACAACATATCAAGGTATCGACCAAATGGTCGTCCAAAACATTTTAAACCACAGTGTATTCACGGTCGAGCCGTAATCTAAAAACCCAATGAACTGCATCAACTAAAAACAAACACCATACACCATTGCAAGAGGAACCTCAGCCAGACCTAGGCTTACCAGTTTGAATATGAAGCCTAGAATCCCTGCGTGGAGTCTTTACGGCGTAATTCTAACACAGACCCTTCACTGGTAAATCTTGCACAAGTTTAGAAATGTATACAACGATAGAGTTATTAACTTCTGAATAAGTGAAAATTTGTTATAAAACCCAAAGAATTACCTCACATGGAGAAAACCACCTTTGCCTCGAACTGGGTAACGAGTTCATACCCTTGCCACTAGATCATCTACGTCGAGGACCGATGGTAGCTCTGTCAATAAAACCCCAACACGAAGTGTGCCAGCCCGAGAACTAAAACATGATGCAACAGAGTCATGCCACTCCAGAAAAACAAGCAGTAAGACAGAGAACCCAATACTCTTTAAAAACACTAAGTTAAACACTCAGGGACCGTGCCCACACTAACAATTCCACTCTCACAGCACCATTGTTTGGATGGAAGCATTTTGCAGATTCAAGGTAACGAACAGAGTGGTGTTTGCAGAACTAGGGTAGTGGTGATGGAGAGTTCTCACTCAGATTAAGAACATGGCCAAATAAATCTCTTTCACAAAAGAAGAACGACTATTGGCAAGGTAGCTTACACACCATGGAGTTACAGTTAGGCCATGAGCCTGACGCCCTCCCTTTCTAGAGCAAGGTAAAAAGATAGGTAATGCGATTTTTTAGGGTTTAGAAGAATATATACAGTAAAACTCCAAGGTCAAAACCCTATCCTATGAACAACGACCACATGGCTCAAGATTTATCTGCAAAAGGTGGGTTTTGTGATATAGTTTTGAAAACCCTTGGAGCAGCCTTCATACAATAGGGCATGATAATTAAAACTATGTTATAATCCATGTCATAACTTTCATTATGCTAGTGGAGATAATAATCTCGATTTGGAAACTGGTAACAAACTTCTTACCTATAAAGGACCTGTAAAATAAGCATCACTTCACTGCATTAGCTATAAGCTAAGTAAGCCTCGATCTCAATTGGAGTTCTTTCCTACTTTCATAAGACAGAAAAACAAACTTAGCACTAGAAATTAAACAGATGTTTCAATTCATGTTATTTCAAATCATAACCTGCTAAATCAAATCCTTAACAATGAATTATGAATTCAAACAATAAGTATGCAGAAATAGAGATTAACAAAAGAATCAATTCTAGTTAAAAATTGCTTAAAGTAACTATTAGCAGTTAATTGTTCCTAGGTAGTGATTATTGCAAACATTTTAAGTTATATGAAAAATTTTAAATTTTTACGAATTTTTGGAGTATTACATGTGGTATTAGAGCACACGTTCAGACACTAGGCCTGAATGAGGCTCAACCTGCATAGATAAACAGTAAATTAAATGCATGCATACTGATTATTATTTTTCTTTTTGAAATGTTATTTCCAGAAAACTTTTCTAAGCTAAACTGCGGGTATGGAAAGACTGGAGGAATATGCAGATGAAGAGTCCCCATTTAATGAATTAAGTAAATCTAGAAGAGAACTAGTTCAAGAAGAAATAACTAATAACTCTTCTGAACTATTACATACGGTTAAGGAATTAAGAACTGAGATGAAAATAGTCACAAAGAAAAATGAAAGAATTCTGAGAGCTCAGGAGGAGCTGAATAAAATCCTAATAGAAAATTTTCAGAATGAAGAAAAAGATAAGCGAACGAAATCTGAAGATATGTCCTACCAACACAAAATAAAAAAGTATAAACAGTCCAAAATCATAAGTAGTTCATCTTCTAAGATTTATGGTGATCCACATAAGAAGAATTATCAGTATACTAGTGATAGTAGTGAAGATGATCATCATTCAAGAAAAAAAAAATTTAAGCCTTATGAAGAAATTTCAGGAGAATTTAAGAAAATTAAACCACCAACTTTCAATGGTGAAACTGAAAAAGGAGAAGAGGCTGAATCATGAATGTCTAGGATGAAGAAATATTTTTAAATTTACAATTACTCTAATCAGCTAAAAATGAGAATGGCCATTTACAACCTAACTGGGAAAGCAGATATTTGGTGGCAGGACCTAAAATGAGTAAAAGGTATTAGGAAAAAGAACATTAACTAGAGTACATTTACGAAATATTCTAAAAAGAAGTTCTTGTTAGAACAGTACTATGAAGAGCGAGCTAAGGAATTTTATGAACTAAAACTGGGAACAATGAACATGAAAGAATTAAACAACAAATTCTTAAGTCTGCTACATTATGCTCCTTACGTTGTGGATGAGAAGCCTAAGGTACAACAATTTCTAAGTTGTTTACCTTTTCATATAAAAGATAGAATTGAATATGACAATCCAAAAGCTTTAGAAGAGGCCATTCGAAAGGTGAATTTTTGCTATGAGTAGAATCGCAAAAAGGAAAGTATGTCAAACTGGAAGGCTAAAAGAACTAATAATTTTGAACAGAGGAAGAAAGGTTTTGTACCTAACCGCAGTTTTAGGAATAATAACACACGAAATTTTCCTAATAAAAATTTCCAAGGGAATAAAGGTAATTCATAGTTAAATCCAAGTGGTCCTAGAAATAAAGAACCTTTTAATAATCAGAGTAATTACACCAAGAATAATGAACAAAAAGAACCAGTAAAATGTTGGGAATGTAATGGTCCTCATTATGCATCAGTTTTCCCCAACCGGAAGAAGATTATTAGAAACATACATACGGTGCATGAGGAGATGACTGTTGGTAATCTAGCAAGGAAAATGCCCAGGATCAATGTAGCACTGGAGAACAGGCAGGAAGATTATCAAACTTCCATGGTGGAAGTGGAAGGTAAGCTGAATCAAACACCTATCTCTATTTTAATTTACCTGGGAGCTAGTTTAAGTTATATTTCTCCTGATTTAGTAGAAAAATGCAAGTTATCAGTAGAAAAGTTTGCAAAGTCATGGTTAGTTCAGCTAGCTATTGGTGCAAAAAGAAAAGTGATTAGTTTTGTAAAGGATTGTACTATAAACATGGATCAGTTTGAAACCTCTGTGAAGCTTAACGTACTACCTTTAGGTTCTTATGATATGTTAATTGGTATGGACTGGTTAGAACAACATAGGAAAGTTTTGAACTGTTTCGATACAACTTTTACTTACATAAATAATGATGGAGAAATAGTAAATGTAAGAGGAATCCCTAGGAAAATAGCTATCTGACAAATCTCTGCTTTGCAATTAAAGAGAGTTGTTTGGAAGGGTTGTAAAGCCTTTGCTGTAACTGTAATTAACGAAGAAAATACTAATAACGAATATAAACTAAAACTGGAAAACATTCCAATCCTATGGGGGTATTCAGATGTATTTTCGAAAGAGATTTCGGGACTGCCTTTGAAGAGGGAGTTAGACTTCACTATTGAGTTGGTACCTGGTGCAATACCTAGCTCAAAATCCCCTTATCGGATGAATATATTGGAACTAAATGAATTAAAATCACAGTTAAAAGAACTTATTGATAAAAATTATATCAAACCCAGTGTGTCTCCTTGGGGAGCACCTGTTATTTTTGTTAAAAAGGACGGTACTCTACGTTTATGTATAGATTACCATCAACTTAATAAAATGACCATTAAAAACAAATATCCGTCGCCCCGCATAGATGATCTGTTTGATCAGCTACATGGAGTGACTGTATTTTCGAAGATTGATTTATGATATGGTTATCACCAGGTCCGAATCAAATATGAAGACATCTTTAAAACAACTTTTAGGACCATATATGGTCACCATGAGTTTGTTGTTATGCCATTCGGGCTTACTAATGCCCCGACTGTCTTCATGTGTCTAATGAATAATGTAATGCATAAGTACCTTGATAAGTTCGTGGTCATATTCATTGATGACATTCTAATTTATTCTAAGTCTAAAGAAGAACATGAAGAGCACTTAAAAATTGTTTTACAAGAATTGCGAGAACATTAGCTTTATGCAAAATTTCGTAAGTGTGATTTCTTCAAGGATAAAATACAGTACTTGGGTCATGTAGTAACTAAAGAAGGGATCTCAGTTGATCCAGAAAAGATAAAAGCAATCGAATAATGGCTAGTCCCAAAGGACGTAACTAACGTACGGTCATTCATGGGAATTACTGGTTATTATCGAAGGGTTTTCAAGATTTGCAAATCTCATAACTTCTTTATAGAAGAAAGGGAAGAAATTCGAGTGGAGTCAAAAGTGTGAAGATAGTTTTAAAAAGTTAAAAATATTATTAACTATTAAACCAATCTTAAGAATTGTTGATCCTAATAAATAATTTATAGTATGTACTGACGCATGCAATGACGATCTAGGTAGAGTTTTAACTCAGGAAGGACACGTCATTGCATATGAGTCAAGAAAGCTTAAGATTCATGAGAAGAACAATGCAACCTATGAATTAGAGTCAGTTGTTGTCGTACATGCCTTGAAGATGTGGCGCCATCGCTTAATTGGAAGAAATTTTATATTAATGACTGATAATAAAGGATTAAAATATTTATTGGATCAACCTAACTTAAACGCAAGGCAAGCTAGGTGGCTAGCTTTCCTTAGCGAGTACGATTTTGAAATTCAACATAATAAGGGAAAATAAAATAATGTTGTCGATGCTCTAAGCAGAAATGAAAAACTAAATTTTGTAGCAGCAATCAACACCTATAAAACATATTTAGAAGAATAGCTAGAGGAAGGAGTAAGATTGGATGAAAACTATCAGAAATTACAAGCAAAAGTAACAGAAAATTTAACTAAAAGTTTAAGTACAGAGTATAGTCTAAATTAAAAAGGATTATTACTATATAAAGATAGACTGTATATACCTAATGTACCTAAGATTAAGTTACCGATTTTAAACTAAATTCATAAGACTCCTTACTCAGGACATCCTAGTTATCAGAAGACTATAACCATGTTAAGGAAGTATTATTTTTGGCCAAACATGAAGAATAAACTGACAGAATACATTGCCAAGTGCTTTGAATGTCAGCAAGTTAAGACTGAACACTAGCATCCAGCCGGGTTATTTCAACCATTACCTATCCCTAGTTGGAAGTGCGAAATAATCAGTCTTGATTTTATTATAGGTCTACCTAGAAATCAAAATATGAATGACTCAATAATGGTGGTCATTGATAAACTTAGTAAAGCAACTCATTTTATACCTGTAAAAACTACTTACAAGGCTGCTAATATTGCTGATATATTGCTGAAACAAATTTTTTGTTTAGATCGGATACTGAAAGTAATAATTTCAGACAGAGAACCTAAGTTTATGGGAAATTTCTGGAAGTATTTGTTTAAAGGACTGAACACTACTCTAAATTTCAGTACCTCTTTCCATCCCCAGATGGATGGACAGATTGAAAGAGTGAATCAGGTATTGGAAGATGTGCTCAGAATTTATGTTAAGGAACAACCAGGTAAATGGGAAGATTACTTACACTTGGTAGAGTTTGCTTACAACAATCACTACCAAGCTTCAGCAAGATACAGTCCATTTGAAATTTTGTATGCCAAGAAGTGCAATACTCCCATCTCATGGAGTAATCCAGTTGACAGGTTAGTATTAGGATCTGAACTATTAAAAGAGATGGAGTTAATTGTAAAATAGGTGCAAGGTAACTTGAAAGTTGTGCAAGACCAACAAAAAATTCAAGCAGATCTTAAACAAACTCAAAAAGAGTTTTAGGTTGGTGAACATGTCTTTATTAAGGTAAGTCCTAAAAGGAGTTCTCTAAGATTAGGAAGTTGTGCTAAGTTAGCACACCGATATTGCAAACCTTTTGAAATATTATCCATAATAGGAGAAGTGGCATATCAATTGGCTTTACCGCCAAATTTGAAGGTTCATAATGTTTTTCATATTTTTGTGTTAAAAAAATATGTACATGATGCTACTCATGTTATAAACTGGAATGATGTGCAGGTGGAACCCGGAGGATATTTTCTGGTGGAACCAGATTGTATCCTCGAAAGGAGGGATATCTTGCTTCCAAATCGCACCATTGGTCAGGTGAAGGTGCAATGGAAGCATCTTAGTTCAAAAGAGGCCACCTGGGAATTGGAAAGTCATATGCGGGTTGCATATCCAATTCTTTTCCAGGGAAATTCTGAGAACAAAGAATAAATAACATCGAGGACGATGTTATAATTTAAGGGGGTGTATATGTCACATGCCCCAATTTGCAAAACATTTTATGTTTTAAGAAACATTATGTTATATTTTATTATAAAGTTTGTAATCAATGACCAAGTGGAGTCAAGGATAATTGAATGTAATTGCTGAATATTTTATTAAGTAATAAATGAAAGTTGAGACAACAACTTAAAGAAGCTGTTAAATGATTGTTTTAATGGTCACTTGGTGGAGTAGGCTGGGTTGAGAGCAGATTGACACTTGGCAACATCCTCAAACTACTTCTAGTTGTTGTAGGTGGAAACTTCCCTATTTTTGTGGTCATGTTCCCTAAGAAAGTGGAACAAGAGTAGGTGGCTCATTAAGTGAAACTGACCCAAAATACCTAGGCATGCTAATAAAACTTCCCATTGAAGACAGTTGAGGCTGCTCATTCTTGACTTGTGAACATTCTGAGTGAATGAAGTGCACATGAAAATTCGATGGAGGGGACTAGCTGAAGTATGTTTTGAGTGAAAAGTGCTGAAGATATGAACTAGTGTAGCTATTCTAAGGTGAGTTAATAATGTTGCATGCCGAACTAATTTATTGTTGAACACTTAGTAGAGTTGCAAAGGATTAATAAACTACATCTCTCACCCAGTACTTCTACTAGGTGGACCAGGAGACAAGCTCGGGGGTCCTGAGATTTGCCATTAGAGGAAATTTAAACTCAAAATGGGCTTTTTAACTTTTATTCAAATTCCATGTCATCATTTGTTAGCCATGAAATTGCTTTAAATTTGAAATACCGTATAGGTCTTAAACACTTTTTTAATATAAATTTGGGGATAGGCCCTCATTAAAAAAACTATTTTTTTTGTTTGTATTTTTGACATATCTCCTTGTGTTTTTACTCAAATTTCGATCGGGAGAGCTCGTTGGATGCTGAATTAAATTCTGCATCCAACGAGTATCCACTCGGCATAATTTTTACGAACCCCGCTACCCCAAAAATAAGAAATACCTGAAAAAACATGATGATAATACATCATCGCGTTTTTTCAAGTATTTCTTGTTTTTGGGATAGTGGATTCCGTCAAAAGTCTGCCGAGTGGGTACTAGTTCGATGCGGAATTTAATTTCGCATCCAACGAGCTCTCCTGACCGAAATTTGAGTAAAAAAACAGGGAGATATGTCGAAAATACAAACAAAAAAGTAGTTTTTTTCTTTTATTCCTCCAAAATTAATAAATATTATTTTATTATTTTAACTATTATTTTATTAATTTTTTTTAGTAGGCCCATTTTGAGTTGAAATTTCCTCTAATGAATCCTGCTTTTCTCCAAGAGTTGGTTGGGAGGAACAGGTTCCTTAAGATGTTGTCACCTCTTCTACATTTCCAGGTTCTACATGATTTATCTAGCTTTCCAATTGTTTATTTACATCTAGAAGGATTGAGTTTAAGTAATATTATGTTATGCTTCAGTTCTGCTGTTGTTAGGGTTAGTAAATAAAAATACCTTTACTGTGAAAAGATAGTTAAATGTTGGATTAGATAGATTAGGGTAAATGATTAGAATAATTTCCAGTGTTACTGATAGATAATAAAAAAAAATACATAACTGTATTTTTCCACACATTTTTAAAGGCAGTACTCTAGTACAGTAGGTTAGATTAACTTCAGATAAAGAATCAAATCAAGTATGCATGAATGTGTTTTATTACCTTCTACAGGTTTCGTAAGAGTTATTCATATGTATGTTTTTCCTTTCTATTTTTAAATGTGTTACTTAGACAGAGTAACTTATAATAACATAAACAAATCTGTCTCTTGGAAATATATATATATATATAGTCCGTGTGTTTAATTACACAATAGATATAATATATCACAGTAAGCTTATTACTATAGTAATTACAGACTTTATAAAAACATAAATTAAATAAGCAGGTTAACTAAAGAAACAGTAAAACAGGGATAAAAGTTTATTAAGAAAAATTCATCATTAAACTGAGTCAAATGAAACTAGAATTACATTATAATCAAATACTAACTATGTATTTTAAACTAAGAGAAATTAGGGTTTATAAATAAAACCTATTTAAAAGAACTGTAAAATATAAATAACATTACCACATCTTTTCCTAAGAGAGGGGTTATTCATTTCACTCATAAACAAATTAAAGCTTACTTACTTCATTTATATAACCATAATCATCTAATAGATGAAAATATAAAATTTAATACATCATCCACAAGAAACAATAATACAACTGTTTTGGGTAATTATAAACTAAAAAAAATAAACAAAAACCTTTCAATACATTTTAACCCCAGGAAAACAGTAAAGATTCAGGAGGTATTATTCACTACTTATTCTTTTATCTATTTACTGACAGTAATAATCAATTTATGTTCTAAAACCCATTGTCTGAACATTTAGTTATATTTTTAAACATAATCAAAATAAACATCAATTTACAGTAGTTAAAATTGTTTAGGATAATTTAAACAGATTTGAAGAAAAATAAAAACTGATAAGAATTTGACAGCTTCTCTCATCTTCTTAAAACCACAATATATTCATATTATCAAAATATAAGTACAAACAGTAAGCTTCGAACTTAGTTAAAATAGAAATAGCATCTAAGCCCTAGTACTACTAAATCATATCAGTTATGGACCTATGGCCTTTTACAAACAGAGTCGCAGCTTAAAAGCCGGTATCAAAATTACAAAACTGTAAACAAACTAGGCCCATAATTTCTCAAGTCTCGGCCATGAAAGCCCCAAGTTTCCATTACAAAATAGCCACTAGGGCTTCAAATAATTTAAACAACATATCAAGGTATCAGCCAAATGGCCTTCCAAAACATTTTAAACCACAGTGTATTCACGGTCGAGCCGTAATCCAAAAACCCAATGAACTGCATCAACTAAAAACAAACACCATACTCCACTGCAAGAGGAACCTCGGCCAGACCTAGGCTTACCAATTCGAATATGAAGCCTAGAATCCCTGCGTGGAGTCTTTATGGCGTAATTCTAACACAGACCCTTGTGACTGGTAAATCCTGCACAAGTATTTTAAGCACAAATTTAGAAATGTATACAATGATAGAGTTATTAACTTCTGAATAAGTGAAAAATTGTTATAAAACCCAGAGAATTACCTCACTTGGAGAAAAAAACCTCGGCCTCTAACTAGGTAATGAGTTCATACCCTTGCCACTAGAGCGTCTACGACAAGGACCGATGGTAGCTCTGTTAATAAAAACCCAACACGAAGTGTGCCAGCCCGAGAACTAAAACACGATGCAGCAGAGTCAGGCCACACTAGAAAAATGAGCAGTAAGACAGAGAACCAAATACTCTTTAAAAACACTCAGTTAAAAAGTCAGGGGTTGTTCCCACACTAACAATTCCACTCTCGCAGCACCATTGTTTGGATGGAAGCATTTTGCAGAGTCAAGGTAAGGAATGGAGTAGCGTTTGCAAAGCTATGGTAGTGGTGATTGAGAGTTCTCACTCAGATTAAGAACATGGCCAAATAAATCTCTTTCACAAAAGAAGAACGAATTTTGGCAAGGTAGCTTACACACCATGGAGTGACAATTAGGCCATGAGCTTGCGGGCCTCCCTTTCTAGAACAAGGTAAAAAGATAAGTAATGCGAGTTTTTAGGGTTTAGAATAATATATACAGTAAAACACCAAGGTCAAAACCCTATCCTATGAACAACGACCACGTGGCTCAAGATTTATCTACAAAAGGTGGGTTTTGTGATATAGTTTCGAAAACCCTTGGAGTAGCCTTAATACAATAGGGCATGATAATTAAAACTATGGTATATTCCATGTCATAACTTTTAGTATACTTCGTTATGGTTTTTATGCTGGTTATATCTGTAACAAATAATGACTACAGGTAATAGTTATACTAAGGTTCATAGTATGATTTATAATCTTTGAAAAGGTTTAAGAATATCCTATGCCAAAAACTATTCAATGATAAGTGCATAATAAACAATACCTTGTAACATATTTAGGAAGATATAACAATTAAAAATCATTTATATGTATATACTTACAACTAAAGAAAAATGCATATCTAGAACATTAGTCTAGGTATTAAATTAGTATCATTTTAAGATACTAGTGATTTGTTTATCAATAACACCCTATGAGATGAAGATTATACAAAGGTTAAAAGGGATAGATTTTTATAGAAAATAATTCTTTCTTCCTTACATAAAAAGCAGTGATAATATAGTTTAAAGAAATACAATTTGTATTAGTGCATCTCTATTTTGGTAAGTACTAGAATAGTTAGTAAACTATCTTATGCACTAGGTATTAGTTTTATGTAAGTTTACCAGTCAATATACTTTATGACTATACTTAGATCGTATGTTTTTCCTAGGTTTATTAACTCGTTATTTGTGGAAACAAATACTCTAGAGTTTAACTCAGTATCAAGTAAATAAACAAAGGAAACTGCTATATGAGATGACTTTCACTAGAGTTCATACAGGAATTAAACTGAAAATAGAATGACGAAAGTTGAATGAACAAGATATGGTTATAGCGAAATAGAAGAGCAACCGAACTAGGTTCAGTTTACTAAAAATACTTTTATTCTAGAAACTTTTGGAATATTAATTTACAAATCAACGATACCTCATTTATTGCTCAAAGATATAAAATAAATAAATTTACTAGCATTATATTTTATGCTAGTGGAGATAACAATCTCAATCTCAAAACTTGTAACAAACTTCTTACCTGTAAAGGACCTGTAAAAGAAGCATCACTTCATTGCATTAGCTATAAGGTAAGTAAGCCTCGATCTCAACTGAAGTTCTTTCCTACTTTCAAAGATAGAAAAACAAACTTAGCACAAGAAATTAAACAGATGTTTCAATTCCTGTTATTTCAAATCATAACCTGCTAAATCAAATCCTTAACAATGAACTATGATATCAAACAATAAGTATGCAGAACTAGAGATTAACAAAAGAATCAGTTCTAGTTAAAAACTGCTTAAAGTAACTGTTAGTAGTTAATTCAATCCTAGGTATTGACGACTACAACAATTTTATGCTATATGAAAAATTTTAAAATTTTATGAATTTTTGGAGTATTACATACACAACTTGAGTGCTAAAAACCTTCAACAAGCCCCATTATTTTATGATAGATGCATTTAATCTCTAATGATGAGAGGACATTTTGGTCCATTTGCAAGAATTAAATCGACCTATTTCATCATCAGAATAACTTCATTTAGAGATATATCTTGGTGAAAACTAATCTGACATTACTCCATAGAGAACTATTGTTCAATCTATCGTTGTTTAAAACATTCGGACAAGTTAACCTTTCTTATATTTTGTTAATTTGTTCGACTTCAACGTTGTGATTTTGGAATAACAACTTTCACCTTCTCTAAGACTCCATCCAAGATTTTTTCTTTTGCATTAGCATCCAAAGTCATGCAAAAAGATATCTAGGACTAGAAAGGGCTCCCTCATTGGCCAAATTTTTAGATTGTAAGGTAGAAAATTGTTGGTCACATGTTGCGTATTTATTAGTGACTAAAGCTCTATTTTTGTTTTTGTAGTTACAACTTATAAAGAACCTTTCTTCTCCATCATAGGTAAGGCATTGCTATTTTGATCCATATCCACTTCAATAGGTCTCTGTGATTGCACTTCTAGTTTTCCAAAAACTATTATAGACTCTGCAATCTGGTCGAATGAAACTATCTCTAACTATCTCATCTCAATGAGATCATCCTTCAAATTAAGAAAGTTCACGGCCTAAAGTTTATTAGAATGCGTGCCAGGCTCTTGAAATCTGTCAGTGAAAAAGTCAATGCAGATGTCCAAGATTCAACATAGGTAGCTTCATCTTCATTGCCACCACCTTCAGAAAATTAAGCAAGACTTTATTTGTAGCTCATATTTGTATCTTTTGAAAATTCAAAATGATGATCAATAACCATACAATTTATTTGACCAATACCATGACCTCTACATAAAGCATGATCATCAATAACCATGCAATTTATTTGACCAATACCACAGCCTCTACACAAAGCATTTAGTTGTGGATCAACTTGTGATAATTGCGCTAAAGAGGCACATTTTGTTGTAAAGGAAAGTTTACTATGGCTAGGGTTTAAGAGGCCATCAATGTACTGGGGTTGAAAGGTGGATGTATAATGTTCAACAAGCATATATAAGCAAGTTTTAGAGATTAGAATGGTTCATACCTTGACAAATGAAGGTTGATCCAAAGCCGCCCTTCAATCCTCTTCTTTCTCCTCTTTCTCCTCTTGCTCCAAGAGACCTGCAAAAGGAATTATACCTTCCTCAAACCAATATGACCACATATAAAGCAATGATAATCAAATAAACATGAAATAATAATCTGATTACCATCATCATATGATCATAAATAGAGATTCAATCACACATTGAACAATGATTTGGGAAGAAGAAGGACATCACATCTTTATTAATAATGGAATGAAGCACAAATATACCTTCTCTCCAAGTTCGACACCTCGCGAAACCTTGATCTGGTTCTGCTGCTTCTCTTCTCCAAGGAACTTAGCCTCCTGGCTCTGCAACACAAGGGGATGATCACTAGGGAAAAGGTGTGGGCAAAGAGAGTCCCAATTCCTCTAGCATGACAATGAAAAAGTTCCAGTACCCTCTCATGGACCTCCCTACCTCTATTTATATGCTTTATGAAGAGTTAGGGTCGAAGACAAAGTAGTTACAACTGAAGGAGTCAATTGCATAACTACCCAAACTACCCGAATTTCAAAATACGTATTTTTTTACATTTTCAGGAGGCGTATGCGAGTTGCAGAGACAACAGTCGCGTATGCAGGAGGTATACGTGGGTTGCAATGCAAAAAGTTGTGTATTTAAGATGTACACGAGTATTATATATAGCAACTTGTGTACATACGTGGGTTTCCTTAAATCAACTCACGTACACAACAAAAAATCTCATTTTTAGGGTATTTTTAAGCTTTTTCAGACTTTGGTGTCTTCTAGAAAGTTTTAGCTAACTGAAATATATTTCCAACGGTGTAGAGCTAAGGTCAAACGGAGTTACAAAAATCAATATATGGGTCCTCCAAGTTAGGTGTTTTTTCAGTGACTTTCGGTGACTTTCATGAAGTGTTGTCATGGAAGTGTCGACATGCGACGGAATCATGGGAAAGTGGTCACAGGAAGAGATGTGTCATTTTGAGCTATAACAGATTCCCCCTAATGTATGAGGTTAGAGGGGAAGACGATAGCCGAAATACATTATAAAGGAAACAATAGAGTATGGAGAGAGCAGAGAATCCAAGATCAAAAGGCTCGAACAAAGGCACCTAAAAGAGAGATAAATGTTAGACAAAAACTGATCTCTGGGACATACAATTCCATACAGAAATCATCGCCATAAAGATACAGGCGGATCCAACATATGTATAACTGATGAAACAATCATGGTCGCTCAATATGAAAAAAGGTGCCATATCACATCTAAAGGAGTCATGGCCACAAATGAACAAGGTGGATCCATGCTCAACAATTGATCATAGCCACAAGAATACAAGGTGGATCTATGTCTCAGAAAAATGTCATATAAAATGTAACAAGGTCTTACGCAAATTGGGCAATAGAAAAATGACGATGCTACTATCGGCCCAAGGTCTTCAATCCAAACCACCCAAAAAAGGCAGGAATCCTAACCATGAAAATAAAAGGGGTCGAAGTCGAACATGGAGGAAACTGTTTGATTACCGGTCAATGATGAGAACTGTTAACAAATGCAAGGGAAACCACCATTAATCAAAATGGTCCCCAAGGTACCTAGTACATTCTAACAAGTGTGAATACAAGGACTTGAAGTCGAACACTTGAAGAATCCATTGAGTAGGAAACATTAAGGTATACCCACTACCCAATAGCGAGGGAAATTGCCACTGATGACTATAATCCCCAAGGTACTGTCATAAACTCTAAATCTCATTCCCAACGCAAGAGGTCTTGCATTCGATAGGAAGAGATTCGTTGGAAGGAAGGAATTAAGGCGTCCTTCATCATCCAACACAAGGTAAGTAATAGACTAATTGGATCTGGAATTGGTACTGAAATTCACGACAAGGACCGCCGAATACATGATGTAATGAACTGATACCAGGGAATGGCCGACACAAAAGGTCAAGGAAACTGCAGAATGGGTGGCAAAGGTTTAATATTTGAACAGTGAGCATGACACAAAAGTGACTTAGGTAGCTTTTGACACAAAAGGACTAACGACACAAATCTGGAATGTAGGAGACATTGACAGATTCCCCATATAATTGGAAAAGAGACCAATTGGAGGAGTAAGAAACTCTGAATCAGGATAAGGTCAAAATACTAGGACCCAACTGTTGATAGACTCAAAAATAGTGCTTTGTTCAAGGAAACAAGACCTGCTGCCATGATGTAAAAAACATGTGAATGAACTTCCCTTCCCCTCTTTCTTGTAGAGTTTTAATGAGTCCAAGAAAGCAAACTCGGGACCTTCTTCATTTTTGGCAAGCTCGAAGAAGAGACAGAAGAATGCTTGATAAAGCACTGATTCGTGGATTTTACGAGCCCGAACTAGTACATGCTCATCGGTGTTTTCATAGTTTAGAGAGTCTAAAAACTCCAAAGAAGACTCCAGGGGAGAACGTTTTCATCCAATTTAGTCTCCTGAGGCCGAAAGAGTATAAAACAAACCACATAAGAACTCACTTAGCTTCTGAAGAAGTAAGGTGCACCTTTTTCATACTTAGTCAGGAAGGTCCAAAAAAGGTTAAATTACCACCTACCCAATGATCCTTCAAAAGCATCATATAGCCTGAGTTTTACGAGTGTGAAGGAAGGTAAGATCACTTGAAAAGATCCATTTGATTACGAGAAATTGGGCTTACAACAATAAACTCGATGTTTTGTTCTTTAGGGTTTAACGAGCATGACAAAAGACATAAAGTACACTCGAAATATTTTTCATGTTTTGGTCCAGAGCACAAAAAAGAGAAAAATAATCTCATACCGGGGGTTCCTTTTCCGTAAGTTTAGTCCCTCAGGTCCGGAAAAGCGATAAACCTATTCCTGAGAATACTCTTCTCAATTCCGAAGAAAAGAGAGTGTTCCTTTCTCATATTATTCCACATGGTTCGAGAAAGCGATAACCTACCACCAATGTGGATGCCCATTCACATATTCTTAACGAGCCTAAATAGATAAGTTTACTCGGCATTCAAGTCTATTTTGAGGAGTCAGACCTGGGCCTAAAGAAACTCAATATATTTCCCGTGAAATTTTAACGAGTTCGAAAAATTCAACTTGTGGCCTCCTTACTAGTTTTAACAAGCTCGAAGGAGAGCATAAAGAATGCTCTAAATGCAAGGAGACGAGTGTCATAGGCAGGAAAAACTAGCTCCAAGCGCAAGGAACAAACCGATGCATAATGCAAGGAAAATGAGCAGGATAAAGACACTCGGGGAACGTCTCCTATAGGTAAAGGGTGTCAAATTGAAAAGGAAAAATGATACAAGGCTTAGTGACGATGAGAACAAAGATGAGGGCTTATACAATGAGCTAAAAGTGTGGAAGCTGACAGCAGGCTCATAAGCATGAGCAGGGCACATGCAAATGTAGTTACAACTTGAACAACAAGACAAGTCCAGTAAATAGTTGTGAATCCATCTAAGAATCCTATCTCCAAGAAACAACAGCATCAGGATCATATTCAAAAGAAAAGTTTTGATGCAGGTCACTTTGGCAGAAACACATGCAACTTCGCTATCTTCTATAAAAAGTAAAGTCAAGGAAGAATCGACTAAAGAAGATTATATAGCACCAAGGCTCGAGGGTTTATAATCAGTAAGATCAACCTCAGAAGGAGAGAAAAAATCAACAAGGGAGATAGAGTCTATAGGAACAAACTTCGTATCACAGGAGTTGAAAAATTCATAAGAAAAATCAAACTCATCAGGATCGCTGACTTGTTGTTCAAAGGAAGAGTCAAAATCCTCAACAAAACCAACATAAGAAGAAAGGTCATGATTACTAGGCAAATCAGGGTTAGACTTAGGCACAGCTGAACCAACATCCAATAGAAGATCAAGCTGTATCAAAGACTCTAGGAAGACTCCATCTGAAGGAAGGAGATCATCCGAGATAGGACACATGTCTAAAATTTCAAATGGATAAACATAGTGGAGAGCATGCTCCATAGTCTATATAGGATGACTCACCTGGTCAAATGTTGGGACCAAGTCCCGAGAAGTTAAGCATGAAAACAGAGGCTGCTTCTTAGTAGCAATTGAACGCAAAGGACATGAGGACACATAGCTCACCTGTGGCGGGGTAGTGTCTACAAAAACACTGGGAATTAATAAAGGAAAGACCTAGTCTCTAGTTGGGTCAGGAGATGGATCAAGAAAATCCAACTGATCGATAGTGACAATTTCTTCTCCATGATTAAAGTACATCACACGAAAGAATGTTGACACCACAGCTTACATGACATAGACATAATCACATCCAAGGAGCATGTTGAAGTCCAAGGGGTCTTTTATCACCATGAATTCAACTAAGATGATCTTCCCACCCAAAGTAACAGGTGTTTGAGAAAGAATTCCCAAGGCCTCGCCTCTCCAAGCACAAGCAGACAAGATACTAACTAAAGCTCCTTCATCAAGAATACAATGAGTAAATGTGTATGGTTCAACTTTGACCTTTATATGGAAAGGTGCATTAGAAGGAAGGCGCGGCTCAACTAGGCTATCCCAGTCAAAGGAAGCAATCTGAGAGCTTGGTGGGGGTTGATCCAAAGCGAGTTCAGTGCCCCCTTGTTCAGTAAGTTCTGAACTGGAATTGAAGAAAATGTGACTAGCAGACACTTCACTCTCCAAAGGAAGAGTGGGATTGATCAACAATGAAATCGATTCAACTGCTTCGTGAAATTCACTCTCCGAAGGGAGAGTGGGATTGACCA
Organism: Pseudotsuga menziesii; assembly: GCA_001517045.1. Taxonomy (NCBI): domain Eukaryota; kingdom Viridiplantae; phylum Streptophyta; class Pinopsida; order Pinales; family Pinaceae; genus Pseudotsuga; species Pseudotsuga menziesii. The sequence continues at coordinate 34,931 of LPNX010305880.1, forward strand.
AAGGTGACATTGGTTCAATCACATAAGGATCAGTATCCGAAAGAAGAGTGGGATCGACCAAATCTGAGATTGGTTCGACCACTTCATCAACCAAAGGTTGAGTAGGTTGTTGAGAAACTATAGGTTGTTCAGGAGAAGGAAATTCTTGAGTCTTGGACCACACTCTTTGCAACTCTGTGATAGCAGGGCACTGGTGAGTAAGATGATCTCCCTCGCATAGCTTACAAGGGAAATTAAATTTGCACTTCAAACAACCAGTTTTATCAACGGTGTCAACATGACTAGCAGTGGATGACTGTTTGCTCTCAACATGACCTACAGAGGCTGAGATTTTTCCCCCAGCATGACCACGAGAGGCCGAGTGACTGGGTCCATCCTGAATAAGAGAGGATGGTTGTTGAGAGACTTCAGAATGTTAAAAAATGGGATGACCATGAAACCAAACTCTTTGCACCTCCGTGATAGAAGGGAATTTATAAGTAAGGTGGTCTCATTCACAAAGCTTACAAGGAAACTTGCGCTTGTTTTTTGAATGGGTGGTCTTTTCAACAGTGTTAACATGACTCGCAGTGGCTGACAGATTGTCTTCAGCATGAACCATTGAGGCTGAAAGAATGCCCCCAGCATGACTTGCAAAGGCTAAGAGACTGGGTCCAACATGACTTGCAGAGGTTGGACGGGCACCACCAGCATGAACCGCAAAAGCTAAATGGTTAGGATCAACATGCTTTACAACAGTTGAGTGTGTGCCCCCAGCATGAACTACAGAGGCTGGGTGAATGGATCCAAAATGAATTGCGGAGGTTGGATGGAGAGGTTCAACTTGACATACAAAGGTTGAACAGGTGCCCTCAGCATGAATCATAGAGGCTGCGTGACTAGATCCAACGTGACCTAGAAAGGTTGGAAGGATCCCACCAGCATGATGAACATAGGTTGGATGGTGAATATCAGCTTGACTTGTAGAGGTTGAGTGCTTAGATCCAACATGACCTGTAGAGGTTGGATAGGTGCCCCCAGTATGAACTACAGAGGCTGGGTGGTGAGGTTCAACTTGACTTGTAGAGGTTGAAAGGGTGCCCCCTTTCTTATGTGCATTCTTCTTATTACTCCTTCTTTTACTCCTTTTAGATTGTCGGTTACTAGTATCAGTACTTTCACTGCATGAGGTAGAAGGAGTAGGAGAATCAACTACAGGTGAAGGGGAAGAAATATTTTGATGCCCTTGATGTAAGGAGCTTACTTGAGAAGCATCAGGATCATTCAAGATAGTTGGAGTGGGCAACAACCACACCGGTAGACCTAGGGTGAATCTAGGTAAATTCAAGGTGGCCATCAAAGGAACGCCAACATTCCCTATGAGAGGAATAGTACAAGGAGTTCCCAGCATAGGGATCTCTTGGTTGGTGTTCGAAGGGGTGTTATCCATAGTTTCAAATAATACGTCGGAATCTGAGGTTGTCAGGAAAGCAAAAGTACAAAGCACACATCTGAAGGAAAACTAAGTATAGACAAACCACACAACACTCACTAAAAAATTCCTAAAGCCCAACAGACAAACATGTATAAGATATGCTTTCCAGAAGAAAGCTGATAGACATTTACTTGGCGTCCCTGTAGATGTTCTTAGGCACAAACAGAGGAATCACCCACCGCCCTTCCACACCTTCTACTGGGGTTACCTTCCAAGCTCCTCCAAGGTCAAATAGAAATATCCTTCCAGTGTACTTGTATATGAACCCTAGATGTCAAAGAGACTAAAGGATACCTTAACTATATTGACAGTCTGGGGGGACAGTCACAAGCCTGGTTCGTATGCATGGGCAGGGTAGAAAATCCTGAAACCTTGTCTAAGATAGAATCCCTAGATGCGCAAAAAACTTGGTCTACACTTTGACAAGGAATTACAAGGTTATCTCCTCAGTCCAAGTCTCAATGCGGCCTTGTGATTAACTCCCGTTTGAGAGGAGTTTCCTAGATACAATCCACATAGAAAAGGGTTTACCTAGTGATTGGCCAACTACGTCTGAATTTTAACACTTGTGGGGAGTTTAAACTCCCTACCCCACAAGTCTGTCCTGAGCTAGTTGGTGTATGAGCCTATAAAATAAAACTTACTAATAATTTTTAAATTATATCTTTTATTTTAAGGGTTGTTTTTTGTCAGAGGGTAAATGGCGTGAAAATTATGTGGTTTTTTACTCAAAGTTGAAACAAAATGACTAAGCAAAGGGAAATGAAATGGAAAAAGAAAAAACTATTCTCCTTTTCTTTTTCAAATAGAAACTTGAAAGCCACAAAAGAACAAATTCTTTTTATTTAAAAAAAAATGATATGCCATGCAATCTAGACTATAAAACTAATCTACATGCATATAAAGCAAACATGTGTTTTTTTCTTTTTCTTTTATAAATGCAAAAGAAAAAACAGCCTATCAACTAATGCAAGCAAGTATTGTAAGCAAATAAAATAGACAACTACTTTACACCCCACAAACAAACCCTAGGTTTCCCTAAAGTTGGATATAACCTCTCTTGGAAGGAAAGCTCACAAAGGTAAACAAGCCAACAAATTTGGAATGGAGAGACTGAGCAAATAAGACTGACATAAACAAAGGTCAAGAAGTCCCAAGAATCAATCTAAACCTACAAACAAAGGCTGCTCAGTACCTTGTTCAACAAGGTCAAGCCAAAGAAGGAGGTGGGGGGGTAGGAAGAAAAAACAAGTTCAAATACTTGAAAGAGACTTACAAGATAGACAAAGAGCACCTAACAGAGATAAAACAACCTCTCAGGAGTGATGCACATGTAGAGGATCCTTGAAGACCCTACAAACAACCCTTAAATCACCGAAAAACCCTAAAAAATGATGAAAGAACACAAATTCAGGGGCATACATGAGTTGCCTTAAGGTAGGTCGCATATGACACGCAGGTTGCAGGTAGTGCAAGTTGCGTATACAACACAGGCATGCGACTGTTTAGCTTGAAAGTCATGTATGGATGACAAAAGGCACAAAAAGGGTCGAAAATTGACCTAGGAAGGCAGGAAAGGTGTTCCAACAAACTAAAAAGGTGTTCCTAACTTGTAAGAAGGACCCGAAACCTTACAAAAGACTGGAAGAAAGACAGAGAAACCCCAAATAGACAAGGCTCTCCCCAGCAGAGTAACCAGTTCTGTTGTAAAGGAAAGTTTCCTATGGCTAGGGTTTAAGAGGCCATCAATGTACTAGGGTTGAAAGGTGGATGTATAATGTTCAACAAGCATATATAAGCAAGTTTTAGAGATTATAACGGTTCATACCTTGAAAAATGAAGGTTTATCCAAATCCACCCTTCAATTCTCTTCTTGCTCCTCTTGCTCCAAGAGACCTGCAAAATGAATTATACCTTCCTCAAACCAATATGACCACATATAAAGCAATGATAATCAAATAAACATGAAATAATAATCTGATTAACATCATCATATGATCATAAACAGAGATTCAATCACACATTGAACAATGATTTGGGAAGAAGAAGGGCATCACATCTTTATTAATCATGGAATGAAGTACAAATATGTCTTCTCTCCAAGTTCGACAACTCACGAAACCTTGATTTGGTTCTGTTGCTTCTCTTCTCCAAGGAACTCAGCCTCCAGGCTCTGAACCACAAGGGGATGATCACTAGGGAAAAGGTGTGGGAAAAGAGAGTCTCAATTCCTCTAACATGACAATGCAAAATTTCTAGTCCCCTCTCATGGACCTCCATACCTATATTTATATGCTTTATGAAGTGTTAGGGTCGAAGACAAAGTAGTTACAACTGAAGGATTTAGTTGCATAACTACCCAAACTACTCGAATTTCAAAATACGTATTTTTTTGACATTTTCAGGAGGCGTACATGGGTTGCAGAGAAAACAGTCATGTATGGAGGAGGTATACGTGGGCTGCAATGCACAAATTTGTATATTTAAGGCATACGCAAGTATTATATATAGAAACTCATGTACACATCAAAAAATCTCATTTTTAGGGTATTTTTAGGCTTTTTCAAACTTTGGTGTCTTCTGAAAAGTCTTATCTAACTGAAATTTCTTACCAACGGTGTAGAGATGAGGTCAAACAGAGTTATAGAAATCAAGATATGGGTCCTCCAAGTTATGTGTTTTTTCAATGACTTTCATGAAGTGTCGTCATGGAAGTGTCGACATGCGACGGAATCATGGGAAAGTGGTCATAGGTAGAGATGTGTCATTTTGAGCTATAACACATTCTACAGCCTAGTAGGGGGCATGTAATTCCTTCCATGCTCATTTTGGAGCTGACATGTGTTCTTTTTAAAAAACAATAAAATATTATAAAAAATGACATGTAGATTTAAACATTTATAATGGTATATATATAAAACTACACAAATTAGATAAACTAAAACTCTTCCTCAACATTTTCTCTCTAAAAGTGGGTTTCCATCTCGAGAGATTACATTCCTCTCGACACTTGGTAAATTCCTTTTTAAGATGGATCTATGTTGGTTTATTAACTGCCCTTGCACACATGAGCTTTGAAAACTAAAGCTCATTATTCCTTTTCATTGCAATTCATTTAAGGATGAAATTTATTCTTCCATAGACAAAGAACGCTCTAATAGAATATTTATATGTTTTATGGTAGTTTCCTGAGCACTAACATGGATATGATCTCCCATTCAAGCTTGTATTCTTCCCAACAGAACATTATCAGCCTATCATATACAATGTGATAGAAATAACTTCCAATGATGAACATAATATCTAATCCTGGGATATCCCCATAGTCCTCAACAAATATTCGGTAATCTATCTCTCCAAGAATCAAAGGATAAACTGTTAACTTGGCATAAACCAAAGAAGTCCATGATCCAGGACCAAATTAACAAACGAAATCAACTCCTCCATTTAAAAGAAAAACAATTAGGTGAGGTGGCACCCATCTATAATAGATTATGAGACATAACACTTCCAACATGGGTACCACACATGAGCCACAATCACCAACTCTTGGAGAACCCAACGGATGAGAACAGCTGGATCATTATGTTTTCCATAAGCTGAAGAAATCCTTATAGGAATATTTGTGTAGTTCATGTATGGCAATGTTCTATTGTGACGTAAGAATAGAATATCATGTTGAAGTATCCATTCACAAGTGTTTCCTCCACCTCAACAATGGCATTTGAATTTTCTCAATGGGAAAATTCTTCCAAATTCCAGCAAACCATGGCTTCCTTAACATGGGGTGTCCATTCATCGTGTATTCCACATGCTCGATGCTTAGCGTGAGAGATGGAATCTGGTGTAATAGTGCGGATAAGACCTTGCAAGCTTGAGTGTGGTAGAGGACGGGATGGTAATTCAATGTGAATGTGAAATGGTAATTCTCAGTTGGATCCACGCAGTGCGAAATCTATATCATGTAGGCAAGGTTGGGTCCATGCGAACTCTGTATCCTTGGATAGCAGAGTAAAAAGAGGGACAACTTCTATAACTCTGTATCCTTGGATAACAGAGTAAATAGAGAGGTAACAATTTTGCTCAAGTCCTTAATGATTCTTTATAACTCTGTATCTTTGGAGAGTAGAGTAAATATAGGGGTAACAATATTCTCAAGTCTTTAATGAATCTTCTACAGTATCTAACATGCCCTAAGAAACTCTTGAAATCTCTTTCCTTTTAGTGTGTATTGAGTTATTTAGAGGAGCAACAATATTGGATAGTAGAGTCTTTAACGAATCTTCTATAACTCTGTATCCTTGGATAGCAGAGTAAATAGAGGGTTAACAATATTGCTCAAGTTCTTAATGAATCTTCTATATCCTTGGATAGCAGAGTAAATAGAGGGGAAACAATATTGCTCAAGTACTTAATGAATCTTCTATAGTATCCAACATGCCCCAAGAAAATCTTGACATATATTTCCATTTGGTCTATATTGAGTTTTTTAGAGGAGCAACAATCATTCTCAAGTCCTTAATGAATCTTCTATAGTATCCAACATGCCCCAAGAAACTCTTGACATCTGTTTGCTTTTGGGGTATATTGAGTTGTTCGATGATGGTGATTTTTGGGCGGTCTACTTGGATCCCACTAGTCAAAATGTAGTGTCCTAAGGAAATCCCTTGGTTCATCATCATAAAACATTTCTCATTGCTTAGGGAATGATGAGATTCTCTACATCGTTGAAGAAATTTTCCTAACTTGGTTAAGGATTCACCAAAGGTATCACTAGATATTGTGAAGTCATCCATCAGAACTTGGTTCTATTTGTGTCATTTTGGACATAAATATATAAATCTCTTTCCATTTTTCCATGTTTCCATTTTAGGTGAAGGGTACCTAGTTGCATAGAAAATGAATTCAATATTTCTATGTTCTTATATTTTATCAAGTTCCCTATTTTAGCTTTTGTGATTCTGGCAGTGGTGGCCTTTATAACTAGAGGTGCAAGGGCTATGTATCCCCTACTCTTTCTCATGTTATCTCATGAGTAATTTTTAAACAACTCCCTAACTTCATTATTGTTTAATAGATAAATATCTCCATCAACTATTAAGTTCAAAGGTTCCATCAATTTCTCTCTTATTCCTCTTAGTAATACTAGTGTGAGATAATCACCATCCTAATTATAGTTCATAACTGCATGCATTTAACTAAATTGAAACCTTTCCTCATAATCCCCCAAGGTATCATCGACACTTTGAGTTATTTGAAATATCACTTCCCTTGTCTCTCACAGCTTACAATAATCCTAATACTTTGCTGAGAATTTTCATTTCAATTGGTCTCGGGTATTGATGTTGCCTCATTATAATCCTATAAACCATCCCAATACTGCATCTTTCAAGGTTGAAGGAAACAACTTGAGGTTCTAAGAGTGATTTTTTGTACTCATGTGTTTGTACAACACGTCAAATTCAAATAAGAAATTATTTGTGTCCTCTATAGGTAGACCAGGGAAGTGAAAAATGATGAAGGGTTTATATTCTTCATTTTAGATGAACTTCATATGTCTCCTTGATGGGAAATGGGGGTACTCATCCTCTTCTTCATGTCCAATCCTTACATGCTCCCTCCAATGGCCTTTATTTATTCCTTGCATTTCATCTACTGGATGGTATGGTCTACCCCCATTCTGAATAAGGTGTCAAGCCCCCAATCAAAGGATTCAAACTTTGCCTCAAGATGATCTGACTCCAAAGGGGAAGGATGAACTATAGTTGGTTCAGCCTTGAATTTGGGTTTATCCTTCATAGGATTTTTCACCACTCTATGAATTAATTTGCAACAGTATGGGTCATTTCGGTAGAGTCCCCTTGTTTACCTGTTTATCTAAGGTTCAAGATGGAAGAACATCTAAGAAGAAATACCCCGAATCGATCTCACCTTTTCCTCATTCATAGTTATTCCTTTTTTGTTAAAAATAATTTTCCCACGATTGATGATTCAGGATTGAATATTAATTCCAATCCAAAAATCCAATGACGAGTATGAATTTTCTACTTTTTTTCTTTTAGTTTATATTATTTTTTCAATGAGTAGGATCCTTAAATTGGAAATGTTCCCCAAAAATGGTGCCAAAAAATTATGGGCTCTGATAATGTTTACTATTGAGAACCAATATACACTAGGACTTTACTTAAAGTATCAACATGGGAACGTAATCTTGTGAAACTTCCCACGCTATGTATACATTTAAGCCTTCTCACTATCTAAGTAATTTATTTCTTGAGGATTTTCTTCTTGTTAATGGTGTTTGAATGCTGACACTATGAAAACATAAAAGCATGCATCAATTACCAAATTGAATCTATTCCACTAGATAGACTAGTATACAAAATATCTATGGTAAGGAATGCCAAGTAAGTAAAATCAAACTTCTATTGCAAAAATATATCCTAATCTCATCACTTTCAATCAACCAGTTGCATCGCTACAACTTGGCGTATGTAGAATGAAATTGATGAGTCACGCATTAACCATAAATCCAAAAATCAATTCAAATATGGACAAAATGTAATAAGACAATAGAAAAAATAAGAAAACTACAAGAAACATAAATTGCTAATAGAACAATGTAGAAATGCTACAAGAAAAGTAATAAACTAATGGAATAAATTCATTAGTAAATATATTTAAACAACTATGCAGCATATAAAAACTAACATCCACCACACACTGTAGAGAGGACCCTCACCTTGTAGCATAGGCGATTTGAACTCAAACCACAATTGTAGAACACATATAACAAAGGAATTACCTAACCAATTCCAATTGTAAAAAAAACAAGTAGCATTCTTTAGTTTTTGGCTCTATTCTTATACAACAATTTTTCTTAATTAGTGGGCGATCACCATTTTTTGTGGAAGTAGAAAACAAAGGAGTATCTTAACATTTTTTAATTTGAAAATTGTTTCCCCTTAAAAAGGAGAAATATGGAAAAATGCATAATCTATAAAAGAGCATGATCTAGCAGTGTAATTATTACTGTTGTAGTCATTTTAATTGACATGTGGCATTGCGTTGTTCATTTTGCTTCATCATTCTTTCCTATCTGGTTAATGAAACGGGTTCATATCCCACGTTTGTCTACTGATGCAAATTTAGTCAACAAGTAATGCGAGAAGACACATCCGCAACTGCTTCGAAAAAACTCGTTAGCAACGCTGGGGAAAGATTTTAGCAGCAAGGGTCCATTCAAAATATGTGCCTATAAAACAAGCTACTTCCACAATTGCATGAAAATATTGGAATTGGATCAATTCAGAATATAATTTACTCATCTTAACATAAAAATATGAATGCAATCATAACGTTTCTAGGAGTATATGGAGGAAATATAAAAAAATGGTTGGAAAGTACTAGGAATGCAACTGAATAACCAATAACCAATAAAATTATTTTAGTATTTTGATCATTTACTATCACAAAATATACAAGAAGTAAACAAAATAGAGAGTTTAAATTTATGTTTAAAGATTAGAATTTAGTTATGATAGTGGTTTGGATTTAAAAACATGTATTTACAATATCCCATATCATTAAATCATAATATATTTTATAAGAGATTATATATAATATTCAAAACAAACTCAAGTTAAGGATTTTTCAAGCATAGAATAGTGATTAGCATCACCATACAATTCAGGCTAATAATTTTCAAGTCAAAGTTATATTATAAAATATTTTATGTATAGATAAAAATCATTCAAAATCTCCCATATGAAAACATGGTATAAGGATGCAAATGTAACTCCTATTTTACAAGGCTCCTTATAATTGGTTAGGATTTCTTATGATATAATTATTTTTAGAAGTCAACTATTGCATTACTCAAATGATTTGAAATTTTCTTTAAACATGACTACTGCAAATGTTATACATATTATGTTTATTTAACAAACTTTTATATCCAAACAAATATTTGTATGTTTCTCTTTATTAAATGCATGCTATTACCTATCAAAAATAAAAAAAAATTAGAAAACTCATTTCCCATAAGTCAAAATAGCCATAATACTCCACATAAACTAATATCATATTTAAAGTAAAGAATAAATATGAATCACCTAGAATTATTCAAGTCATAAACACACAATTTGTGTACGTTCATGTTGGAAACCTAATCCATAGGTTTCACTAGAAATTTGTAAGTTGCAAATTTTTTAGAATATGAACAGTCACCTTTGGAACCGGAAGACCAAAGGTCACCATGTCTTGTATAAATCATTTATTCTCATTCAATGCAATTCATTCACCTTTGGACTTATTCATCCAGTTCTGACAGTGGTATCATTTCCATATCATTTTTTTCATAACTCCAGTATGCATGTTCTTTGTCCTCAATATGCCACCTATCCCCTTATACTTGCAAGCTCGAATTCCTCTCTACTTAATTCCTCTTTGTTAAACTCTACAAACTCTAATATGCATGTGCATGTTCAGTCCAAATTTTACCTTTATGTTCTATTTCATGGTAATCATGCATGCCAAAATGAAGATGGAACACTAATATGTTACCTCTACATACACCTCTTCATTACTCGCACTACCTTCTTTTCCTCCCTTAGCACTCTACTCATAAATACCTATCCATACATGATTTAGGTAACATCTATCAGTTTGTTAGGTAGTTATGTGTGTAATACGATCTCATGTAGATTGCTTCTCATCTGGCTACATGTGACCAATATTTTCCAATCTACAATAGCCTAAGCAATCCATAACACAACTAGTGCATGTAGAATGATGTTTTCTTCTTCCACAAGTTACAACTTGTTCTTTTACTTGTTTATTTTCTTCATTTTCCAAAATAGGATCCTGTATTTTTTAAACTTGGTTTTATTTGTCTTCAAGTTGTTGTTATAGAGGGAAAAACATGGGGGCTTCAACTAATTGTTGTCCTCGCCCCTCATAACTTGCTTCATCCTTGAGTTTGACCAATGGAATATTTTCTTTTCAATTTATACAGTTTTGTTTTACTCTAGTTGTAAGGGTTTATACCTATTTCAGGTATGAAAATCGTTGAGGGATGCATATGTTTTCCTTTGCATTCCTTCCTACCTTATGTCAATTAGCTTTGGGTCTCTATTTCTAGTATGTTTTATCTACGAATATGTTTTCATTGTTTTAATCTCATAAGGAAGCGGTTGCAAAACAATAAATCTATATTTTAGCTTTATTGAAGTCCAAAGCATATCGGATGTTGTGGTTGCAACTTATTATTTCAAACAATGTAATCATTTGATTTTGGATGCTTTTATCTCATTTAATTTTAGAATTAGGTTGCATCGTTCTTCTTTTTGGGTTGTAGGGTGCACTTTGATTGCTCCACCTTGAAAGTGTTAATTTTTTTTTTTTGTAATTATTAAAATCACTGCAAGACTTTTGATATAAAAAACCGCCTTGTTTAAAGGGAGCTAGTATCATTCTGTTGAAAGAATGCTATTTGAAATTTTGGTTTTTCTCTATAATTTCGAGGCATTTAGTATTATTCACTATGGAGCTTAGGAATGGTTTTCATGGTAGTTATCATTTATTGCATAAGAATGTAGCCGAGGATTGTATTATTGAAGAACGCTATTGTATTATTTGTATCACAAATAAATCACTAAACTATATGCCAATATTAAATCCCTACACCTTGTATAACTTATAGAAATCGTATAAAAAAGATTACATTGTGTTGATTTATTTTTAGATCTTGGTGTATCATAATAGATATTGTAGATATTTTTGGAGAATTGTGTATTGTCAAATATACATTCTTCAACTTTCATCATCAGAGTGGTGCTCACCAATAAGGACAACTACTCAGAGTGGTCAAGGAAGATCAAGCACACCCTAATCTTCATTGATCCATGGGATGGGATTTGTGTAGGAGAAACTATTGAAGGAGTGTATGATGCCACACCTAAATATCCTACAAAATATACTATTGACAAAGAAATTTCCATATGAAAGAGTAGATACAAGAAGGCATACACATTGATTGTATGTGCAAATGTAAGAACATTTGCATTCAATGACAATTGTCACATTTGCATTGTAACCTGACTAGTTGTGGCATTCTCCACTTGGCCAATCACATATTCTATAATATTTCTCGATTTATAAACATTATTTGTAATATTAAATCTTGACTGTAATTTTTTTATGAGTTTGGATGATCGCGGAATCTGTCCAAACGGTCCTTAGAGGACAGTTGTAACCGCTACATTTTTCCTTTAATGAAATTCTGACTAAAAGGGACAAGCCATGTCAAATGAGGAGACTATGTGTGTAAGAGGGAGAGACGTAGAGCAATAAACCTTAGGAAAGTACACCAGGTGGTGGACAGACCCTGGAGAAAGCAGGGCGCAATGGTTGATGAGGATTCAATGGAGAATGGACCGTAGCTGCAAAATAAGATCCGACGGACCCTAGAGAATCAGGGTGCAGTGGTTGATGGGGATTCCTTAGGGAATGGAACATAGCTGCAAAGTAATACCTAGGAAACCAAAATATAAGAGAGAATATGCGAGGAGGAAGGACGTTGCTGAGTATGTTGGGAAAGAATGAACTCTTGTTGTGTGAGCACTCTCTGTTAGGAAAGAGTTGAGAGACATACTTGCTGTGTGAGCACTCTGTGTTAGGCAAGTGATTTCTTCCTGGAATACTGAACTAAGGATTGTTTTCTTCGCTCTTGGCATGCATAGTTTAACTCGGGGGTGATTGAGGACAAAGAAGATATGTGCCTGATATACAGTTGGGTGGAACGTGGTTGTTCCCCTTTCATTGCGGCTCGCGTTACAAACAGGTTCCATTGCTGGGTTTTGTTTTTTGTAAACCTATTTGAGCCCATGATATGTATGTACATGTGTAAATGTGTGTTTCAATGTTAATGAAATGAAAAATCGTATTTCTTAGGTTTATTGATGAAAATATTGCTTATGAGCTAGTGTATACTCATACTCTGTTTTGAATGACTGTGACTTGCATTTGGTAATATTGGTTACTCAAATGGTGTAATATTGTTTATATAAAGAGTTACTAGGATGTTGTATGATTCCTTGTTAAATCCAGTCTAAGGGACTCCTGGTAGGGAATCCAATGTTCTCTACTCAGTTTAGCCCCTTTCCTGTTTAGTGAATCCCCTGTATAATACCTTAAATTCCTAAGGGAGGGTGAAACTATGAAGGAGATCTTGGACGCTGAAGTTATTAGGAAACATGCCATTGTACACCACCATAAAATACCTAATCCTGAGCTTGTATAAGTAAATCATTCAGCTTAAATCCATGATTCCATTGAGGGTTGGAACCTCCTTAGTATTTCCAAGAAAACACAGTGAAGATAGGTGAAAAAACTTGGGCCGGAAGGCCCGCGGAAACCTCAAATTTATAAGGAATTGAAGTGTTTCCACAACCAGCAATCCGCATTGCAGAAGCGGAAACAGAGTAAAAATTCATGACGAAGTGGGGTGCTTCCACATTGCGGAAGCGAAAAGCGGAGTAAAAGTTATAAGGAATGGGAGCATTTCCGCAACCCGCAACCTGCATTGCGGAAGCAGAAACCATGGTTAAAATGTAATGAACATAAGGACTCTCTACAATCTGCAATCCATATTGCGGAATGTGGAAAGTAGAAGTCAAGACTATAAAGTATTCACGAGGTTCCGTAATCCGCAATTTTGAAAAGTGAAAAGTGGAAGAGAAAATATAAAGAAAATATGGGGTTTCCACAATCCGCATAGCGGAAAGCGGAAGTTAAAACTGTCAAGAAGCTATGTGTTTCTACAATCCGTAATTATGGAAAGAAGAAAGTGGAAGTTGGAAACTTTAAAGTAATTATGTGTTTTCCGCAATCTGCATTGCGGAAAGTGTAAAGCGGAGGATAAAACTGTGAAGAATGTGAGATTTTCCGCAATTCTCTTGCGGAAAATAGAAAGCAGTGGTTAAATATGTAAAGAACTTAAGTGTTTCTATAATCTGCAATCCGCAATAAGAAATGCAGAATGGAAAAAGGGAAAAGTTTTGAATGTAAGGTCTCTATAATCCACAATACGCATTGCGGAAGCGAAAATGCGGAAGGGTAAGATTATAAAAGAATTAAGCGATTTCCGCAATCCGCTATCCACATTGCAGACATGGAATTTTGGAAGGGAGTTTTTATTTACGAAATGGACCTTTGATTTGCAGAAGGAACTCTTTTATTTGTTGAAGGGAATTTTATTTGCAGAAGATAATTTTGTTATGTGGAAGGACTTTTGCAGAAACAATTAAGCTTAGGAATGAATTTTAGAGGAAGATTCATGGCCTATGTCCTATGTGAAAGATTTTTATATATATATATACATTTCAACAGGTTATATGGGCATGCCACATATGGTATCAGAGATACAGGTTTCAACCCTGTCTCCTTTTGGGAACATATAGTTCCGTTGAATTATGAAAAAAGATTGTTCTAATCATAACAATTTGCGTTGGAATGTTTTGTGCACATGAAAAATTGTTCTGCAATAGGATGCAGCAATGGCCTCACAAAGTGAGAATGCAGATCGACCTGAAGAAGGTGCACCGGTACCATGCTCATCGCAACCAGAGCAGGAACACTCTGAAGCTAGTCAAGTTTTGGAAACAATGAGGAACTTGATCGTAGAAATACAGAGCTTCAAAGTGGATAATGAGCAGGTAAAGAAGGTTTAGGAAAGGCAGAAGGATATTAATAAGATAATGTTGCAAAGTATGCAAGAGAAGAATAATGGGGAAAAACATCAAACAGATATTGGGAGGGACCCAAAAGTTCCAAAAAGTACCGAAAGAAAAGATAGTTTCTCCAATGGAACTCGAAAATCTATAAATCCAGCCAAGTGGGTCGGTAAAACAAAAATCGACCACTTGGAAGGAGAATTTAAAAATATCAAGCCAACCAGCTTCGACGAGGAATCCAAGACCGGAGAAGAAGTAGAGGCTTGGTTTCTAGACATTAAGAAGTACTTTCAAATTTATAATTACTCTAACAAAATGAAGGTGAGAATGGCCATCTACAACCTAAAGGGATAGGCTAGCATTTGGTGGCAGGATTTGAAGATTTCCTGAGGAATAAAAGAGAAGAACCTAGAATGGTCGGAGTTCAAGAAGTTCTTCAAGAAACAATATTTGACAGAGAGATACTACGAGAGAAATACCAAAGAATTCTATGAATTGAAACTTGGCCAAATGAATATGGAGGACCTCATTAACAAATTTTTTGATCTATTGCGGTTCGTGTCGTATATTAAAGAAGAAAAAGTGGAGGTGTAGAGGTTCTTGAGTTGTTTTCTGTAGTCTTATAAGGACGAGATTGAATTCGACAATCCCAAAACCTTAGTTGAAGCCTTAAGAAAGGAAAGGTCGTGCTTTGAACAATACAAACAGAGGAATTACCTCTCCAAGGTCTAGAAGGGTAAAGAACATGAAAATTTCAACCAAAGGAAGAAGGTATTCCAACCCCCACCCTTTAGGAACATGTCAAGAAATCCACAAGGAAATTTCTACAACAAAAATGAATAGCTTCCATAGAAGAACTATAAATCTGTGAACCTTGGAACTAAGGGGACTGTTGGAATCCCTAAAGAACCCTTGAAGTGTTAGGAATGTGGAGAGCCACACTTGAGAAGGAACTTCCCATGCATCAACCAAACTAATGAGGTTGTTCACAACTTGTAAGAAGCTTCCACTATTGGGGAAGTTGGGAAAATTTACCACCAGATTAATGCAGGCCTGGAGAATCGACAAGCAGATTCTCAATCTGCAATTGCGGAGATTGAAGGTGCTGTCTCTAACCGAAATATTTCTATATTGATTGATCTAGGGGATATATTAAGTTACATAACTCCCAAAGTGATGGAGGACTGCCAGCTCGCTAAGGTAAGGCATGCAAAACCATGGTCAGTACAACTGGCCACTGGAGCAAGGAGAAAGGTAACAAAGTTTATTGTTGATTGTGAAGTTAAAATTATGGATAATGTTACTAGGATTAATATGAATGTTTTGCCTTTAGGGTCATATGATATGATTATTGGCATGGATTGGTTAACAAAGTAAAAATTAATATTGAATTGTTTTGATAAAACCTTTACTTATGTGGCTAAGGATCAAATTGTTAGGAAGGTAGAAGGTGGTATTAAACCTGTCTCCTTAAGGAAAATCTCTGTCATGCAATTAAAAAGGTGTATGAGAAAGGGTTGTAAGTTGTATGCAGTGCAAGTCATTGACCTGATCCTTAATGAATGTCAAACATAGGTAAAATACCACCCAGTATTAAGTAAGTTTATGGATATGTTTCCAGAAGAGATATCAAGACTACCCCCTCAACGAGAAATAGATTTCTCCATTGAGATTGTGCCTGGGTCTGCACCGGTATCTAATATACCTTATCGTATGAGCATTGCTGAGTTGAGAGAATTAAAAATTTAGTTACAAGAACTTCTTGTTAAGGGTTAGATCAAACCCAGTGTGTCTCCTTGGGGAGCACAAGTCTTATTTGTTAATAAAAGGGATGGGACTCTAAGGCTTTGCACAGATTACAGACAACTGAATAAAGTAACCATCAAGAACAAGTATCCTCTGCCTCGGATTAATGATCTATTTGATCAACTAGGGGGTTGGGGGGGGTGGGGTGCTAAAATATTCTCCAAGTTAGATTTGCGGTCTAGTTATCACCATATCGGGGTTAAAGAAGAAGATGTAAGTAAAACAACCTTCATGACCCGATATGGGCACTACGAATTTGTAGTAATTCCTTTTTTCTTAACCAATTCCCTTGCGACATTCATACGCTTAATGAATAGTACTTTCAACAAGTACCTAGATTAATTTGTGTTGATATTTCTTGATGAAATCCTAATCTACTCCAAAAAGGAGGAAGAACACCAAAAATACATGGAAATTGTGCTACAGACCTTATGAGAGCATCAGCTGTACGCTAAGTTCGAGAAGTGTGAATTCCTTAAGAACGAAATCTAGTACCTATGTGATGTCATCTCATAAAATGGGATCACGGTAGATACACAAAAGATTAAGTCTATTTTAGAATGTCCTGTGCCTAAGGATGTCGCTGACATTCGGTCCTTCACGAGACTCACCGGTTACTACTGATGATTCATCCAAGGATTCTCAAAGATAGCCTATCCCATTACTTCCTTACAAAAGAAGGGAGTAAATTTTGTGTGGTCCTTGAAGTGTTAGTAGAGCTTTGAAAATATAAAAATATTGTTAATCATGGCTCCAATCTTGAAGGTGGATGACCCCTATAAATACTACACAGTCTGCACAAATGCTAGTAAGGAAGGATTGGGGGGAGTATTATCTCAAGAAGGGAATGTGGTATGTTATGAAGCTCACAAATTGAAAGAGCATGAACATAATTATGCAGTGCATGATCTAGAATTGGCAGCAGTAGTGCATGCCTTAAGAATGTGGTGAAACTACCTGTTAGGGAAAAGGTTCCTTTTATTGACAAACAACACCTATGTAAAGAATATGTTTACTCGGTTGGGGCTAAATGCCAGATAAGCAATATGGATGGCCTTCTTAAGTGAATTCAATTTTGAAATAAAGCATATCAAGGGTGAGGAAAATCGGGTGGTTGATGCACTCAGTTGGCGAACTCACGAAGTGTATGAGATTACTATGAGACAACTAGAAAGTGATATGATGAGAAGACTAAAAATAGCCAGCATCCATGATGCTAAATATGAAAAATTATTGAATAAATTGTTGAAAGATGAGGTAAACTTGAATGGGACAGAATTCAAAGTAGACTAGAAAGGGTTAGTTTGGTTTAAAGGGAGAATCTACATGCCTAATGTTGCAGATTTAAAAAATTTTGTTCTAAATGAAATGCACAGACCTCCTTATGCAGGGCACCCTAGTTACCAAAAGATGATAAAAACCCTTAGAAAGCAATTCTTTTGGCCGAAATCAAAGGCAGATTTAGTGGATTATCTCTCCAAATGTTTGTTATGTCAACAGGTGAAGGATGAACATCGACATCCAACAGGGTTGTTACAACCTTTTCCAATTCATGAATAGAAATGGGAGGTAATATATTTAGATTTTAGAATGAGTTTTCCATTAACTCATAAACAACATGATTCAATTATGGTTGCAGTAGATAATTTAAGAAAGTCTGCTCATTTAATTCTTGTGAAGTCTACTTACAAGGCTGTCAATGTTGTAGAAATATTTTTGAAGGAAGTATTCTGACCTCATGGACTATCAAAGATGGTAATTTCTGACTGGTATGTCAAGTTTACGTCAAAATTTTGGAAATTATTGTTTGCGGAGCTAGAAACCAAGATAAATTTCAACACTAGTTATCACCTTGAGACATATGGACAAACAAAATGAAACAACCAAGTCATCGAAGACATGCTAAGGATGTATTTAATGGAGAGGCCCACTAAATTGGAATACTATTTGCATCTGGTAGAGTTTGCATACAATAATGGTTATTAGGCCTCAACCAAGATGAGCCCATTCGAAATATTGTATGGGAAAAAGTATACTACCCCTGTTAGTTGGGATAGCCTTGTGGGTTGTCTGATAGTAGGACCTAAAATGTTGTGAGACCTAGAACAAACTGTTCGAGAGGTACAAAAGAACTTGAAGGTGGTGCAGGATCACCAAAAGAGTTATGCTGACTTGAAGAGACAACATATGAAATTTTCGGTCGGAGATCATGTTTATCTCCGAGTCAAGCCCAAAAAGAGCTCCCTCAGATTGGGAAGTTGTACCAAATTAGCACCACAGTTCTGCGGACCCTTTCAAATCTTGGAAAGGATTGGACCTATGGCATACAAACTTGCTCTTCCAACACACTTGAGAATTCATAATGTTTTTCATATTTCATTGCTGAAGAAATATATACATGATTCCACTCATGTCATTGACTAGAATGTGGTGCAGGTGGAACCAGAAGGAGAATTTCAAGTGGAACCTCTACGCATTCTAGGCATTAAAGAAATAGTACTTTGGAACTGGGTCGTTGCTTGGGTTAAGGTGCAATGTAAGCACTTTAGGCCAAAGGAGGCAACCTGAGAACTAGAGGAAGTTGTGAGAAAGAAGTACTGGGGTTTATTTCCAGAAGTTGTGGAGAAAGACTAAGAACATTATGGATAGTGTTGCAATGAGGGGGCATGGATGTAATATTCCCCGATTTATAAACATTATATGTAATATTAAATATTGACTGTATTTTTTTATGATTTTAGCCTGATCGTGGAATCCGTCCAAATGGTCCATGGAGGACAGTTGTAACTGCTACATTTTTCCTTTAATGAAATTATGACTGAAAGGGACAAGCCACGCTAAAATAGGAGACTATGCATTCAAGAGGGAGAGACATAGACTAGTAAACCTTATGGAAGTACACCATGTGCTAGAACGCCTTAATGGCGTCAGACAGACCCTGGAGAAAGAAGGTCATAGTGGTTGATGAGCATTCAATGGAGAATGGACCATAGCTACAAAATAAGATCGCACATACCCTGTAGAATCATGGTGCAGTGGTTGATGGGGATTCCTTGGGGAATGGACCGTAGCTACAAAGTAAGACCTAGGAAACCAATCTATAAAAGAGCATATGCGAGGAGGAAGGACGCTACTGAGCATGCTGTGAAAGAATGAACTCTTGCTGTGTGAGCACTCTGTGTTAGGAAAACAGTTGAGAGAAATACTTGTTGTGTGAGCACTCTTTGTCAGGAAAATGATTTCTGCTTGGAATAATCAACTGAGGATTGTTGTCTCCACTCTTGGCACACATATTTTATCTCAGGGGTGATTGAGGATAGAGTATATATGTGCCTAATCTACGGTTGGGTGGAAGGTTGTTGTTCCCCTTTAATTACGGCTCGCGTTACAAACAGGTTCCATTACTGGGTTTTGTTTTCTGCAAACCTATTGAGCCCAGGATATGTCTATACATGTGTAAATGTGTGTTTCAATGTTAATGAAATGAGAAATACCAACTTTTAGGTTTATTGATGAAAATGTTACTTATGAGCTGGTGTATACTCATACTCTATTTTGAATGACCGTGACTTGCATTTAGTAATATTGGTTGCTCAAATGGTGTAATATTGCTTCTATAAAGAGTTACTAGGATGTCGTATGATTCCTTGTTAAATCTAGTATAAGGGACCCCTAGTAGGGAAGCCAATGTGCTCTACTGGGTTTAGCCCCTTTCTTGTTTAGTGAAGCCCCTGTATAATACCTTAAATTCCTAAGGGAGGGTCAAATTGGGAAGGAGATATTGGTTGTCGAAGTTCTTAGGAAACATGCCACTGTACACCACCATAAAATACCTAAGCCTGAGCTTGTCTAAGTAAATCATGAATCCTTAAAAAATAATCATAGGAAAACATGATTTTAGTGACAATTAAATTTTCCTTGAGGTTATATATATAAATGCACGAATCCTTAAAAAATAATCATAGGAAAACATGATTTTAGTGACAATTAAATCTTCCTCAGGGTTCTATATATATATATAGTGTATTATAATACTTTATTTAATTTAATTTAAATATTAATGTTTAGTAAAGATCAAATTGATGCATGTACTTGTAAAATGAATACAATAGACAAACATGACAAGGGAGAGGCAAAAATACATCCCCAAGGAATGCCTAAAAGAGAGAAAAAGAACCCTAAAGAATGAAAGTGTTAAAAGTACTAGAAAGCATCAATCCATTGGGATGGGGAGTAATGAAGAAGCTAAAGAAGGAGGTTTCTTTGTTGAGACTTGTTCCTTTGGAGAACCTATCCTTTCGAGCTCATGGTTGCCATGCTTAGCCTATCCTTGCCTTTTTCATTATCTGACTTCCTTTCTAAGCAAAACAATAGGAAGACTAAGTTTAGAGTTACATGGATGAATACATTGAGTCTTTTTGTGAGGAAAAACAAATAGGAAGAAGGTTAGCATTTACATGGAGGGATGCTTCGAGTCTATTTCATAGGAAATAACAACACGAAGGAGGCTAGGGTTTACATGGACATATTCTCAGGGTCTCTTTCTTAGGCAAGGGCAACATAAGAGGTTAGGTTTTCATAGATAGTGCTTTGAGTCTTGGAGTTCATACATTGTTTGTTTAGTTCATTGTAGCGGACTCCACAACCCATATACAACCTTGACATTGGGTGCTTCAATATGTTCCATGAGGAGTGGGGTGGGTTGTCTTCGTATTTTTGGGTATTCTTAGAGCAAATTTTTGTAGCCTTATGAAGGAAGAAGGAGCGAAAACAAGTGGAACTCACAATTTATTGCACTACAACTTGCCATTTGCAGGGACTATACATACAAGAAGCTACAAAGATAGTAAGTTCTACTCTCTCCGTCTCTCACTCTTCCTTTTGATGTGGTCATTGTGTTAGTTTTCCAACCAATATGTTAACTTCTATTGGTCTTCTTGAGATTGTATTTACATTGAATACATTGTTTCTTAATGGTTCTATTTTCTTAAGCTTGTAAGGTCCTAACTACTTGCTTAAGGTCAATCACTTGATGCGAAAAAATAGAAAGAGGAAATGAGTAGGCATGTATGTCATGAATCTTTAAAAAATAATCATAGGAAAAAATGATTTTAGTGATATTTAAATGTTCCTTAGGGTTATATATTATATTTTGTGTCTAATACTTGATTTAATTTAATTTAAATATTAATGTTCAGTAAATATCAAATTCATGCATGTTATTGTAAAATGAGTACAATAGACAAAGATGATAAGGGGGAGGAAAAAATACATCTCCAAGGAATCCCTAGAAAAGAGAAAAAGAACCTAAAAGAATGAAAATGTTAAAAGCACTAGAAAGCGCCAATCCATTGAGATGGGGAGCCTTGAAGAATCTCAAGAAGGAGGTTCCTTGGTTGATACTTGTTCCTTTGGAGAACCTAAAATAAGGAAAATGAAAAAAACATTATAAAGCACCAACACAACGGAATGGGGAATATGAAGAAACTTAAGGAGGAGGGTCTTCGATTATGACTCGTTGCTTTGGAGAAACTTTTAACATTAATTCCACAAATAAATGTATAATGCGTGTGAAACCATGGGAATCATTGGGACGATATATGACACATAATGAATCTATCATGTAAGTTTGGAAGTTGGCCATGGGGCCTCTTCCCACTAGGGTTGGAATTAAGATACACTCAATTTAGCGCATGTCAGATTGGAGAACTTGCTTTTAATAAGCCATCGATGAAAATTGTGTATCCTTTGGAGGAAGAGGGATAGGTATTTCTGGTCATTATAAGCCACAAGAGTTTAAAGAGAACCAAGTGAGTTTTTAACGAGGTAAAGTAATTTTGTTTCGATCTCATAGCATGAAGAGCATTTGAGTGCAAAATGGAGGCTTGGTCTCTAGCTCTTAGCAAGATATTTGGAAACTGTAGTAGTATTGAGAAATATGATGATCTACCTTAATGAAAAATCCATGAAAGGAAGAGATGCCCACAACATTTGTAAAAAAAATCTATAATTTTTTTCCAATGATTTCATTTTTTGATAAATATTATTTTATTTATTTAACATATATATTTAATACACTTACTACAACATATTTTAAAGGGCCATGTTGCTTTGGAGTGATTTCCTTGTTACATTGAAAAATCAAAAGCAATTCCCCCTCAATATTTGAAACTTGTTTATAAAAAATGTCGACCATTCCTTCACTTGTAAACTTAGGTCACAAATCCTTTAAACCCTAAAGTAGTTGATCCCATGACTTCATGATATATAAGCTTATACTACAAAGCCTTATAACATTCATATAGTAATCTAAAATGTATTATATGGTGATTCAAGTTTGATCATTTTAGTATGCTCCATCGAAAAAAGATGAGGGCCATGAAAAATATCATAAGGGCATGGGAAGCATCCATCAAATTGCCATTATGTAGAAAAAAATAATCCATTAATTGTTTGGAAGCCTTCTTGGGCCTTTGGAGTGATTCATGAGAAGAGAGGTTGGTTGTGTTGGTAGGTTTCTTAGGCCTTAATATCATCCCATGGAATGGTGATGGGATGGAGGATAAATTTAGAGATCATGGTTGCCTTGCTTAGTCTATCCTTATCCGACCTCCTATCTAAGAAAAAAAAGAGGAAGAAGAAGCTTAGGGTTACATGGACGAATGCATTGAGTCTCTTTGTGAGGCAAAACAATAAGAAGAAGGTTAGGGTTTACAAAGGTACTAGATCACTAAATGATGAAACCCTAGTCAAGGTTTAGCGAATAAGCTAGCCATGAGAAATAAAGGAACAAAATAACACAATATTATATTTCTAAAACACTTCACACCATTGCAGTGGCATTCACTTCTCTTTTAAGCGGGTTGCAAGGTTTTATTTGTCTAAATCCTAAAAGCTAATAATAACCCAAGTATAAATTTTGTAGCCTAAATCACTAAGAACCCAGCTCTAACTTTTGTATCCTACATCACTAAGGTTACTTTATTACACATGTAAGTCTCAATTTCACTTTAGTTAGCTCAATGGAAGAACATCGATCTTACAAGCAGGACGTTGGCCTAGTCGTTTAGTCTGTCGTGCTCGATCATAAATTAATAGATGTTATTGTGGTCGCCACATTGAATTGATTTTATCGAGATAAAATATTTTGACATTACATAAATCCATTTGGTTGGGTGTATCTTCACGAATTTGTTTCAGATTTGAGGATCTTGGGTAGGTTTGAGTCCTGTGCTTGAGACTAAAATGGACCTTGAAAACCTGTATTTAAACACTTTTACATGCTAAAACCCTAACTTAGCTCATGCTTACATGCTTCTCATTCGAGAGGCTGAAAAGGCACATCCAAGAGAATGACCCCAAGTTATACGAAGTCGTAAGGCGGTTTAACAGGGATGCTGAGGAGTCCAACTGGGCTTGGGCCATTGCGAGGCTAGGCGAACGTAATCTACAAATGGAATTGGAGAATGAAAAAGATTAAAGGGTCAAGTTTGAGTGACATGTGGAAGACTTCTTGGAAGATAGAGTGAGGTTTGGTTGATAAATTTGTTGCACCTCCAACAGTGAATGTGACAATCAATGTAGAAGAGCCTTTAAAGTCCGGGTTTCAATTTCTATTATAAAAATCACAGTTTGCTTGCGAGTTGATATTACATAAATCCACGCAGCTATATTACCAGGCTATATATCCATTTATATATTACCAGGTAGCTCGCTCTCTCTCTCTATATATATATCAAGGAGACCAAATCAATAGACTACCTTGAGCACATGCCTATTGTAGAAAAAATGTATAAAATGTATTATGTCTTTCTTTCTTGGATAGTTGAGACTCTTTAAGCCAAAATGGGTAAAATTTCCTCTTCTTAAATTAGAATAATTTACTAATAACCTCTTAAACTTACATTACTTAGGATCATACGCTAGAAACCTTGCCTTACAACCTCGAAACTATCTTTATTACCTTCCCCTCTAAGCTCCCTCTACATGCCTTCTAATATGGAATAAAAAAACAAAATCAACTTCTTGATTGCAGTTTCAAATCCCTTTCTGGTATTCGCCACATTCCTCAATGAGAACATGAGAACACGTATTGCCTATAAATATCAATGGAACGCCACGGTTGAAACCATGCATCAGAATCCACAATCCCCATAGAAATAGCCACCTCCACGCTTAATTCCATGGGAGTCCGAATTGAAGGAAACTACCACCGCCACGTTTAAGACATGCGACTGCCGCATAAAACGAATGGCAGTAGCTAATGCCGGTTTTCCTTCTTAATCAGAATGATTTTTCCTTGTGGTTAAATGGCAGCTTTTCTGGAAGAAATGGAAATGGAGTGGAGTTCTTCGTTGGACATAAACAATAAACAATGAATATCAGAAGCTCGTTCTATGAATAAATACACCCAGGTTACTACTTTCTTCTATGGCCTGTTTGAATGTGAGGAAATGGTCTGTAAATTATAAATTGATGTGCAAACTTACAAATTGATGTGGAGACTTTGTTCTTGTTTTGTTTGGGAATTTTTATTAGTTAACCAATGAACAGACTCGATTATTACTATTGAACACACTTTTAATTACCATATAATTTTAGGGTTGTGATTGATAATGTCGTATGTGGACATACTAGCAACAACCACATTAAATTAATAATGTGTTTGAATACGCCGATAGGCATAAATTTATGCACATACCATAGGGAAAAACATTAATATAAAAAGTATGTGCCTAAATTTACGCCTATCGGCGTATTCAGACACATTATTAATTTAATGTGGTTGTTGTTAGTAACGGGTGTGCGCATAGACATATCTACAAAGTATTAATAGAAATAATATTGTTTATTTAATTATAATATATAATAAATAATATTAAATATATTTATTACCATATTATTTAATTAATATAAAATATAATATACTTAAAATATTTTTAATACAATTTTTTTTGTATAGTATATATGAAAAATATATCATGAAGTTAATTATATCCAATATTTATTATTCACGTGTTATAAACTAACCTAATAACATATATGATCACAAATTCATAATGTAACCTAGCCATAATGTTCCATACCATGTTATTGATGTACCAAGTCAGCATATGTTCATTATTATTAGAATGAAGATGATTGACATCACAATGTGACATAACCAACGTTTTTCTCTATAGTATGTATTGTGTCGCAAAACATACGAAGATGTGACATGAAACCCTGGAAAACTGTGACAATGTGACATAGCCTTTGTTTAATTTCACAACATGACAAATACATTGGGGAACGCAAGCATTCAAATACGATGTAGGAGGTTCACAAAGGGTTATGATAAATTACATCATTCGTCACATTGGAAACAACTATAGTTTTGATTATGTTGGGATGCAATGTTCATGATGGTTTATGTTTCTTTACTACATACCACATTGGTTATGATAATATATGGTTGTGTTTCTCAAAATATGGTTAATGGTCAAAATATTGATGTGAAACTAATGAAATACAGTATGTTATTTATATAATTTTATTAAAGTAAACATAAAATAACGAGGTTATTTAGACACATTAATTAATTCAATGTGGTTGTTGCTAGTATTGAATATGCTAATTAACAATAAGGTATTTAATTCACATGTTATAAACAAATGTAATAAATGATATCATCACAAATTCATAGTAACCTAGCCATAACGTTCCATAACATATTATTGATGTACCAAGTCAAGATATGTTCATTACTATGTTTTTATCTATATTATGTATTGTGTCGCAGAACATATGAAGATATGACATCAAATCGTGAGCCAAATTGTGACAATGTGACATACCCTTTCTTTAATTTCATAATGTGACAAAGACATTGGGGAATGCAAGCATTCAAATACGGCGTCCGAGGTTGCCAAATGGTTATGATAATCTTCATTGAAAATGTCACATCGCAACATTAGGATTTTTAATCAAAGAATAATATGTTGGTGAAAGGTATTATTAGATTCTAATAGTACAAAAGCTGTGTAATTGTCATCTTGCATTATCAAATCGTTCCCTAATCGGTTCTGTGAGATTAAGTAACTCATTGTAATGTTGGATTGTAAGTTTTTTTCATAGTTGGGTCTAGCTATGTATGCAATGGTTTTCATGTTCTATTTCGACATACATAAAGTATTGTTAGAAATAATATTGTTTAATTAATTCTAATAAATAATATTGTTTATTTATTACCACATTGTTAAATTAATATAAAACATTAAATAAAACATAATATAGGTAAAATATTATTAATACAATGTTTTTCCCTATAATATATATGAAAAATATATCAGGAAGTTAATTATATCCAATAATATTTATTTTATATGTTAAGCATACTTTATTATTTAATACCTTCACAATTACTTATTTTAATATCGATTTGTAATTAATTACATGATATCATTTAAATAATTTGTCGCAATATTACAATTAGTAAGACATATCACAATGTGACAAAACCCTTGATTAATGTCGCTAATGTAACATAACTGTGATAAACATCACAATGCGACAAAACGCTTATTAAACGCCCACTCTCGCATTATTAATGTGTCACATCTTTGGTTGTGTTGACATATACCAACCAAACACTGTAACAAACCATGGTTTAATGTCGTAATGTGATATAACCCTTGATAAGGTTGCAGTGAAACGTAAACCTTGATAAACATCATAATGCGACATAACATTATGATATGTAACACAAACTGTGTTAAACATCACAATGCGACATAACGCTTATTAAACATCCACTATCACATTATTAATGTGTCTCAGAATTACTTATTTTAATATCACTTTGTAATTAATTACATGATATCATTTAAATAATTTGTCTCAATATTACAATTAGTAAGACATATCACAATGTGACAAAACCCCTGATTAATGTCGCTACTGTAACAAAACTGTGATAAACATCACAATGCGACAAAATGCTTATTAAATGCCCACTCTCGCATTATTAATGTGTCACATCTTTGGTTGTGTTGACATATACCAACCAAACACTGTAACAAACCATGGTTTAATGTCGTAATGTGATATAACCCTTGATAATGTTGCAGTGAAACGTAAACCTTGATAAACATCATAATGCAACATAAGATTATGATATGTAACATAAACCGTGTTAAACGTCACAATGCGACATAACGCTTATTAAACGTCCACTATCACATTATTAATGTGTCTTCCCTATGGTTGTGTTGACATACACCAACCAAACACTGTAATAAACCATGGCTTAACGTTGGAATGTGATATAACCCTTCATAACGTCGGAGTGAAATGTAAACCTTGAAAATCATTACAATGCGACATACATTCTACATTGCTATGTAGAATGTGGATGCTGTAAACCATTTTTTTGTCAAACGTCTCTCTCTCTCTCTCTCTCTCTCTCTCTCTCTCTCTCTATATATATATATATATATATATATATATATATTATATACGAATAAAATTCTTAGATAAATTTTCTAAACATCCAAAGACACACTATTAACATCATAGTGAAACGTAAACCTTGATAAACATCATAGTCCGACATAACATTCTACATTACTATGTAGAATGTGGATGGTTTCAACCATTTCTTTTATCAAACAACTCTCTCTCTCTATATATATACATATATCAAGATAATTCTTAAAGAAATCATTAGAGGAAATTTCAACTCAAAATGGGCCTTTTAACTTTTATTCAAATTCCATGTCATCATGTGTTATCCAATGAAATTGCTTTAAATTTGAAATACCGTATAGGTCTTTAACACTTTTTTAATATAAATTTGGGGATAGATATCATAAAAAAAACTACTTTTTTTGTTTGTATTTTTGACATATCTCCTTGTGTTTTTACTCAAATTTCAATCAGGAGAGCTCGTTGGATGTAGAATTAAATTCCACATCCAACGAGTACCCACTCGGCATACTTTTGATGGACCCCACTACCCCAAAAACAAGAAATACCTGAAAAAATGGAATGATGACATCATCATTCTGTTTTTCAGGTATTTCTTGTTTTTGGGGTAGCGAGGTCTGCTAAAAGTATGCCAAGTGGGTACTCGTTGGATGCGGAATTTAATTCCACATCCAACGAGCTCTCCTGATTGAAATTTGAGTAAAAACACAAGGAGATATGTCAAAAATACAAACAAAAAAGTAGTTTTTTTCTTTTCTTCCTCCAAAATTAAAAAATATTATTTTATTATTTTAACTATTATTTTATTAGTTCATTTTAGGAGGCCCATTTTGAGTTAAAATTTCCTGTAATGTTTCTCAACATCCAAACAGACATTATTAATGTGTCAAATATTGGACATTATTACAATGTGACATAACCTTGGCGAATATCACAATGTGACACAACCCTTGATGAATGTCGCTAATGTAACATAACATGTGATAAACGTCACAATGCAACATAATTGCCATGTTGCATTATGGCTATGTTGAGTAATGTGGTAATGTGACAATATGCAAGTCATTGTCATGTTGCACAATGATTAGGTGTAGTGAAATTTTTAGGTGTTAACTCTATTTTGACATAAACGAAGGGTTATGTTCTATTGTGTTGTTTCTGTATGAATATATTGTATTATGGTTATGTTAATTAATGTAGTTCATTGCATTACAACATTAAAAGTAATTTCATAAGAGAATTATATGTTTAATGTATGCAGTGCTATGGTGGATCATCATAGTGAGTGAGCATCAAGTTGAATTGTGACATTGTTGTATGGTCATGATGGTTACTGGATTTTTGTTACATGATGCCATTAATTAAATTGTTTTGTAGTAGTTGGGTTTAGTTTTATTTTGAATTTCTTATTGTATTCTGAAATCGATGATGGGCTATCTTGGATTTTGATGTTCATTGCTGCTTATGGTGTCTTGTGACATGCGGTGTATAGAAAGTCATCATAAATTACAAGATCGTTACTTATGTTGTTTTCATTTGAACAAGGTGTGAATGTCAATTGTGGAGCAAATATGGAATATCTTTGTTATTTCAAGTGGGAATAATTGTTATATAATCTGCAATGTTTGTAGTGAGATTTTTTCGTAGACTGTAATACTGCAACAGTGGTGTATAGAAAGTCATCATAAATTACAAGATCGTTACTTATGTTGTTTTCATTTGAACAAGGCGTGAATGTCAATTGTGGAGCAAATATGGAATATCTTTGTTATTTCAAGTGGGAATAATTGTTATATAATCTGCAATGTTTGTAGTGAGATGTTTTCGTAGATTGTAATACTGCGACAGTTGTTTAATTGATGTTTATTTAATGTGAAACTAAATTATTTTCTAAGCAGTTTCAGTTCCATATATTTTATGATTTGTGATATTTATGGAAAAATAAAAATTTTAAATGAATACAAAAAGAAACAATTTCAATATAATAGTAAGCAATGCATCCATCAATATGATGTAAATGAATGTATGGATTGTTAAAATGAGGGAATCTAGGAATTTAATTGCAACAATTACATATATTATTTATACTGTTACTTGAGAAAGTGAAATATTGTATTGATTATTTAAATTGTAATTTGACATAACACTTATTAAACGCCCACTGTAACAAACCATGGCTCAACGTCGTAATGTGATATAACCCTCGATAACGTCATAGTGAAACGTAAACCTTGATAAACATCACAATGCGACATAACCCTTGATAAATATCACAATGTGACATAACCCTTGATGAATGTCGCTAATGTAACATAACCCATCATAAACGTCACAATGTGACATAACGCTTATTAAACGCCCACTGTAACAAACAATGGCTTAACGTCGTAATGTGATATAAACCTCGATAACATCACAGTGAAATGTAAACCTTGATAAACATCACAATGTGACATAACCCTTCATAAATGTCACAATTTGACATAACTCTTGATGACTGTCACTAATGTAACATAACCTATGATAAACATCACAATGCGACATAACGCTTATTAAACGCCCACTATCACATTATTAATGTGTCACATATTTGGTTGTGTTGACATATACCAACCAGACACTGTAACAAACCATGGCTTAACATCGTAATGCGATATAACCCTCGATAACATCTTAGTGAAACGTCAACATTGATAAACAAACCATGGCTTAACATCGTAATGAGATATAACCCTCGATAACATCATAGTGAAACGTCAACATTGATAAACATCACAATGCGACATAACCCTTGACAAATATGACAATGTGACATAACCCTAGACAAATATCACAATGTGACATAACCCATCATAAAAGTAGCTAATGTAACATAACCTGTGATAAACGTCACAATGCGACATAATGCTTATTAATAATGTTTTGTGTTTCCCTATAGTATGTGTCACATATTAGGTTTTGTGGGTGTATATCAAACATAACATTAGTTAATAAACATTAGAATGCAACATTTTCAATAAA